>JAVIAB010000092.1:155045107-155452607 GCA_032433765.1 Megaustenia siamemsis
ATTTTAACAAAGTTATTACTTCTAATGAAGTTCCTTGTTTGTATTGTTCAGTTGTTCTTTAATGTTTATTTATTTATTTTTTAAATATAATCTTAATATGAGACGAACTAAAATTTACACTTAAAGTAGTAAGAAACTCTTTGTACAGAGTTTCGCAGCAGGAGGCAATTTGATCATCAGAAGCAGACCTCGCGTCGAGCAAGTATTTCGGTCCTTTAGCTTCTTTACACTCTAGGGTAGGTGGGCCCGCCTGGGTCATGACTCCCAGGCGTCGACCTCCTGCTGCATTGCCTCTAAGGCTTACACTATTTGCCCGGCACAAGATAATTACACTTAATACGCAACACTCGAAAATAGTTTAACTTACCAGTCTTGGCTTTGTTCAACTTTCATCCTCATTTATTTTGACTACACATATTGTGTATATGTCTTAACTTTTCAGTTTTATATAACGTTAAAAGTGTATATTTCTTTTGTAGTATCCTGTTTTTATGCTCGTCGTATCAGTTAACTCGTGAGTTTGCTTTTTAGGGGATTATAACTAGTCGATCTAATGTAAAAAAAAAAAAAAGCACTACTAACTCACAATCAGCTGAGGTAAAATAGCGAGGACCAGCACTGATCTTTTTCACCTACAAATAATGTTCCTGGTCAAGATATACTTTCTATACTTTCTTATATGCAATGAAGAGAGAGAGAGAGAGAGAGATCCGTCAAGTCTCAAGTTGGACTTACTGGAAATATTGTGTTATAGTCCGTTCAGAAATTCATAATCACACCTGAATTAGTTTTGCGTGATAACCGCTTGTTATTTTGGTTTCAAAATTGACATGCAATCTTAGAATATTGATGACGCAAAGATTTTGGTATTTGTTATTCCACAAACACAACAGATTTTGCACATCAGCGAATTCATTTGATCTTTTATGACGATATCACACAAGTTGATTCAAATTTTAGAGTTTACAGTAATCGTGTTAAATGTTCCAGTTTACGGCAATTCTTGTCAGAGGCGTATCTACATAGTGCTTAATTGTGGGTGTTGCTCGTTATGTGTATTTGCAAACTTGAATTCAATTGGTTACAATTGCTGATATAGTAAAAAAGTACCATTTTGCATAGTTATAAATTTGCATTTCAAACTCATTGTAAGTTAGATATAAATGTTGGTATTTAAAGTCAACAAATTGTCTACTGAGTCTTCACAAAATTAATAAAGATACGCCTTCCCTTCGGTAATTAATGCCAAGGGCGTGGTGCGTCATGTCGTTCAATAACAATTCAGTTTTGTGCACGGGATTTTCCTGAAGTTAGTGTTTCTGCAATAGCCAAACTATTTTACGTGAACGACCGCACCAAATTAATGTATATATCCCCAAATGGTGTCAAATTCGAACAGGGTGAATTTAATATAGCCTAAAGAAGAAAACTTTTAGACTAGATCAAATTTCTCAGAGCAAAAAATATTTCTATAAAGTCTTCAATATTCTAAGATTGCATGCAAATTTTGAAACCAAAATAACAAGCGGTTATCACGCAATACTAATTCAGGTGTGTTTATGAATTTCTGAGCGAACTATAATTACACTATTTGTGTTGTAAACAGAACAATGTTCGCTATCCACACAATATGTTCATGTTGCCAACACTACTTCTTTCTCTTTTCCAGATATATGTTTCCGGCACCCATGAGGCTGGTGGGTCGGCGGAATAAACGCGGTTGGTGGGTCGGCGGGATAACCCCGGTTAGTGGGTCAGCGGGATAAACCCGGCTGGTGAGTCGGCGGGATAACCCCGGTTAGTGGGTCGGCGGGATAAACCCGGCTGGTGAGTCGGCGGGATAACCCCGGTTAGTGGGTCAGCGGGATAAACCCGGCTGGTGGGTCGGCGGGATAACCCGGGTTGGTGGGTCTGTTGAGTAAACTCGACCACTTGACCAGAGTTACAATCTCTACGTATATATGTGACAAACTCGAAGACTTTAAAATTATTTAATCTGAACCCATAAGAGGGGAAAATACCAGGCCTGGAAGCTCGTATTATTTGCACTATCGTTAACAACAGTCGAAGCAAGAATATAAAGTGGCGAAAATCCT
Organism: Megaustenia siamemsis; assembly: GCA_032433765.1. Lineage (NCBI taxonomy): Eukaryota > Metazoa > Mollusca > Gastropoda > Stylommatophora > Ariophantidae > Megaustenia > Megaustenia siamemsis. The sequence goes on from JAVIAB010000092.1 coordinate 155,047,204, forward strand.
AGTTTTCATTTAATTATGAAACACGTATTTCGCGACTGTTAAATTCCTTACATGCCTTACCAAATGCTTTTCGGTTGAACACAAGCCTTGAATAAAAGTAACATTTTTAAAACGCTCTTAATTTGTATTTCATTTGTACCTGCGGGAAAAAAAATAGGTGGGGAGAGGGGAAATAATTCATATTTGGATAGAAACGTCACTCTCTGAAGACGAAATGTGTGAGTCTGGTTGACGAGAGTACCCCACTAGTGAAGGTAAGAACGATATAGTTAATGAATATGATCAGCTGTACTGTATGTGATGACGTCATGGGACGCACCAGGATGGAAGTTCGTCCGAGTTCTGGCCGTGGTGTATACAATGCTGATCTTGAACATCGCGCTGTCTGTTGCCACAGCGAGCTGGCGGATTGTTAGAATTGTAACCACGGGTTTGAAATAATTGTTTGTGCACATTTCGTTAACCACCGTTGTAGATAAAGTCTTTAATCTGCTGGCTTTGTTTGCGACATTGGAAGCTAATGACCTAACTGCCTAACTTGTGTAGACGGTTGGTTCGGGGCAAATTGTGCGTTGCAGTGTCACTGCTAAAATCGCTCAGCTTGTGACAGGGCTACAGGGACATGCACAAACGGTGACAGTTGTCGGCGAGAACGTTTCGGACCCCAGTGTCAGTACTTTGATCTAGTTTGCAAATACGCCTAAGGATCTGGACCTACAGATCCGGACAGTTTCATGGTTTAATCAACATGTTACGGATTGAAGGGGCGATAGTTGCAAATATCTGCTCCATCTCCATTGGCGGGGGTCGGAATGTGGCTCTCAAACAGAACGCAAACCAGACCGACACACTTAATGCTTGTTAATACAGTGGACGGGTGTGGACCAGAGGCCGCAGTTAATGGCAAAACAAAGACCAATCTTTATGACAATGACTGCACACACACACACACAATTGAGAAGTGGAACCAATTCTGTTTACTGGTATCTGAACTTTGACACGTCCCAGAAGACTCACACCATTCGAATTTATCATCGCGCTAGCACTATGATTCGGGTAAAGAATGACACTCCAAAGGCTTTCTCTGACAGTGGCGGTGTAGTGTTCCAGTATAATAATATATCATACCCAAATATTTCTGTGAACACTATTGTGGTCACCATACAAGCGACAATGGCACACAGTAAGTTTGAGTTCTCACCGACCTTTTCGCAGGACGAGAGTGCACTGACGGTGTGTGAGGTGCAAACATTTACAGACACCTGTTGTCTGGACGGGCATTCTTGGTCGTTTTGTACAGTGTGTGGTGGGAGTAGCAAAGGCTGCACCGTCATCATCGGTACGTGTCACTTCAATGAAGTCAACATGGGATTGATGGACACGACTGCTCCGGGTCTTGTCTTAGTGTCAGGTCCTTATGTGAGGAAAATCCGGAAAATGCCAACATTGCAAACATCCTGGCTATACCTGTGATGACACTTGTCCTGATGGTAATTTTGGGCTACAGTGCGAACAGACGTGTTCTGATGGCTGTGACATCATATGTGACACAGAAAGAGCAGACTGTACGCGCAAGGAAGCGTACTACGGGCCAGACTGTACTATGGGGGCCGGCGTCTTGTATGTCGATGATCCCCACGTTAAGAAGAGTCTGCCGACTACAACAAACCCAAACATATGGATACCTTAATGTGTACTGGATATTTTCTTTCTGTGCTGGACATGGTTCATTTCTTGGAGTGTTTCATTGCTAGCCAAGGCTCATATCTTGGCTTGTGTGTGTGTGTGTGTGTGGTGTGTGTGTGTGTGTGTGTGTGTGTGTGTGTGTGTGTGTGTGTGTGTGTGTGTGTGTGTGTGGTGTGTGTGTGTGTGTGTGTGTGTGTGTGTGTGTGTGTGTGTGCTGGCCATGGCTCATATCTTGGTGTGTGTCATGTTAGTCATATCTCATATCTTGGAGTGTCCGTGTTAATCATGTCTCATATCTTTAAGTGTGTATGTGTTTAGTCATATCTCATATCTTAGTGTGTATCTGTGTTAGTCATGTGTCATATCTTTGTGTTTGGGGCTAGTGATATCTCATATCTCTGTGTGTATGTTTATGTTAGTCATATCTCATATCTTTGTGTGTGCATGTCTGTGTATGTCACATCTCATATCCTTGTGTTTGCATGGCTATGCTAGTCACATCTCATATCATTGTGTGTGCCTATCTATGTTGGTCATATCTCATATCTTTGTGTGCATGTCCATGTTAGACATGTGTAATTTCTTTGTGGGTGCATGTCTATGTCAGTCATATCTCATATCTTTATGTACATGTTTATGTTAGTCATGTGTTATATATCTTGATGTATGCCAGTGTTAGTCATGCCTCGTATCGCTATGTGCATGTATGTGTTTGTCACATCTCATATCTTTGTGTGTGCGTGTCTGTGTTAGTCACCTCTAGTGACTCGGGCAGATGGTGTTCGTAAACCTGGGAGGGCCGACCATCTAAGGGCAGAATCCCCCTACAGAAAAGATCACCTGCTGCCTTGCAGGAAGATTGGGGACAATCAAAGGCTAGGGAAAGCAAACCTGAATAAAATGCTGGCTGAAATCGGATGCACTGGGCCACTGGCGCAGAACACAGTGCAACGTTTTTAACGGGTGTTCAATCAGAGTGGATCTGGCAGACTCTAATTGTGATGTTCTGTTTTTAACACACCTAACCTGACAGCTGAGTTCATGTGAGGAGCTGGAATCCTACTCTGATTGGGTCCTGATCGCAGAGAGAGAGAGAGAGTATGTGATGAGGCTGCTCTAGTTACCAGGCACATGTAGTACTTCCTCTTAACGACTACGTTCATGAGGGCAACTCATCATTCTGTATAATCTGCTGCACATAGGAAACTGGACACAGCAGAAGATGGAAATTAAAAAAGAAGATGATAATAAGTATAATAAAAGTAAAGAGTGAATAGCTCTCGTCACGCCAAGTGGTGTATAGGGAATATGGTGTTAGTGACCATAAATTTACAGACCTTCAGCACATGATTTTTTGGGGTAATGTGGTCGGTATTACGAGCGTGCCGCTTTACTTTCCCAGAAAAAATCAGATACCTATTTAAGGCTGGGTGAACCCGGAAGCTGTCGGTTGGGATCGAACCCTATCTCTTGTCCTTTGTAGTCCAGTTCACTAACCACTGTGCTATAGCGACTCCCACTTAAGTATAATAGTTAACATAAACGTTTAGTACTTTTTTTTAAAAATACAAATGCAATGTAATGCTACCTTCCGTGTAAAAATTAAAATGTAAAACTTTTTTCTGTAGTCTATTATATAGTTAAATTGAAATTCAAAATTATTTTATTTATTGGCAACGAGAACTGGTTACATTTGTATAATCATTTCATATGAATATAGCAATACTAAACGTTTTTAAATATTTCTTGTCATGGTTATTGTCATGTGAAATGAGGTATCGATATCCCTGACATTTAGTATAGATATCATTGCTGATGTCATATGCCAGTTATTACAGACGGCACTCCAAGTGTCACAACTGTTATAAATATCACAACAGGCGTGATAATTAGTAGCGTGGTGGTTAGCGATAAACGAACATGGGTTCAATCTCAACATGACGCGTTCCAGTCGACCTTAGCTGAAAAATAAAAGTTTGGCCAGCTCCACACTGAGTTCAGGAAGCGGAAGTGCATTTGCCACGTCATCTCTATATCATTATCATCAAGTACCATGCCTATTGGCGTAAGTGACCATGTCTCTCCGCAACTTTCGATCTCGACAGTTATTTATCATTTTTATTGTTGACCTTCTGCCAAGCTATTCTCTTAAACTATCTAGTATCTTTTCTCTTTGCTTCCCTCTGTCTCTTCGTCTCTCAATTTTCCCAGTAGTAACAATATATTCCAGCTGTTCCTTCTCATTGCATAGCCATAAAATAATGATTGTTTCTTCCTAATATTGGAACGTAGCTCGCTGTGTGCTTTGACCTCTTTCAGAACGTTTTTATTACTTTTCTTAGCTGCCATGATATTCTCAAAATTCTTCTGTAAAACAACATTTCTACAGCCTCCAGTGATTTTGTTGTCTGTTGTTCTATTACCCACACCCATATGTTAAGACTGGTTCTACATAACTTTTAAGAACTCTTTTTTCTTGTTTCCACTATCAAAAATAGATTGCATAGTGTCTTCTTCATTTTTTGGAAAGCTACATTTATCTGAGCTATTCTGCATCCCGCCTCTGTTGTACATCTACCATCTGAGGTTAACATTGCACCCAGATATTTAAATCCGTTAATTCAGCTCTAGATACTGCGGCATAAAACGGTAAAGTTCAATGCGTCACTTTTTAGTGACATCATACAGTAAATATGCTACGAGTCTATCTTTACCACATGGACATGCCAATTAATCGCTCTGCTCTTCAGACTTGACAAAATAACAGCAATGCAAATATGACAAGTCAGAAAAGCCTTTGACATGTGGATCTATAGAAGAATATGTAGAATTGGATGGAAAGAAAATAAATCGAACGATGAAGTTTTAAAACAACTAAAAATGAAAAGAGAACTACTAAACACAATTCAAGCAAGACAAATGAAATTTTTGGGCCATGTTAAAAGACACAACAGCCTAATAAAAGTAATATTGGAAGGGAAAATACAAGAGAAAAGAGACAAAGGCAGACCAAGACTAACATGGACGAGTAACATCAAAAGATGGACAAGTCAAGCTATGACAATCTGCACCATCAAAGCAAGAGACAGAGTGGAATGGTGCACCATGGTAGCCAACCTTCGATGCGGAGACGGCACTCGATGATGATGATGATGAAATATGACAATTCACATAGATTGCAATGAAGATCTCACAGTTAGTGCAGACATCACTGAAGATGTCATAATTATACCACTGCATACTGTAGACGTCACGATTAGTATAGTGTGAGGTAACAATTATTATTACAACATCCAAAAACATAATACCACTTATGTTTTTGGCTGTTGTAATAATAATATTTTATATTATAATAATGTATGTGTACACTCCAGCCTACCGGATACAATTAGATTGTGTCTATTCAGATAGGGATGTTACACATCCGTCACAACTTGGGTGTGCCGTGCGGTAAAGCGAATATGTGGTAGTGTCCCCATTTCTTTTCTTTTTTTGACTGTCGACATATTTTTAGTAATGTGGTCAGCACTGCGCTGGTCCGTTTTCCTTTATCATGAAAAAAATTTACGGTGTCTATTTTAGTGGCTGAATGAATCTAGGAACCCATTGGTTTGGGGAACAGTGCTCTTCGACTTGTCATAAGGTTCACGTCGTTAATCAAATTAAGTCTAGAACTGTATAAGGTAATAGATCTACAGCTGTCTAAGGTAATAGATCTAGAGCTGTCTAAAGTAATAGATCTAGAGCTGTATAAGGTAATTAATTATATAGCTGTATAAGGTAATAGATCTAGAGCTGTCTAAGGTAATTAATTCTAGAGCTGTCTAAGGTAATATATCTAGAGCTGTCTAAGGCAATAGATCTAGAGCTGTATAAGGTAATATATCTAGAGCTGTCTAAGGTAATAGATCTAGAGCTGTATAAGGTAATAGATCTAGAGCTGTCTAAGGTAATAGATCTAGATCTGTATAAGGTAATAGATCTAGAGCTGTCTAAGGTAATATATCTAGAGCTGTCTAAAGTAATAGATCTAGAGCTGTATAAGGTAAGGTAATTAATTCTAGAGCTGTATTAGGTAATAGATCTAGAGCTGTATAAGGCAATTAATTCTATTGCTGACTAAGGTAATAGATCTAGAGCTGTCTAAGGTAATTAATTCTAGAGCTGTCTAAGGTAATAGATCTAGAGCTGTCTAAGGTAATAGATCTGGAGCTGTATAAGGTAATAGATCTACTGCTGTCTAAGGTAATAGATCTAGAGCTGTATAAGGTAATAGATCCAGAGTCGTATCAGGTAATATATCTAGAGCTGTCTAAGGTAATAGATCTAGAGCTGTATAAGGTAATAGATCTAGAGCTGTATAAGGTAATAAATAGATCTAGAGCTGTGTAAGGTAATTAATTCTAGAGCTGTTTAAGGTAATAGATCTAGAGCTGTATAAGGTAATTAATTCTAGAGCTGTTTAAGGTAAGAGATCTAGAGTTGTATAAGGTAATTAATTCTAGAGCTGTATAATGTAATAGATCTAGAGCTGTATAAGGTAATTAATTCTAGAGCTGTTTAAGGTAAGAGATCTAGAGTTGTATAAGGTAATTAATTCTAGAGCTGTATAATGTAATAGATCTAGAGCTGTCTAAGGTAATTAATTCTATAGCTGTATAAGGTAATAGATCTAGAGCTGTATAAGGTAAATAATTCTAGAGCTGTCTACGGTAATAGATCTAGAGTTGTATAAGGTAATAGATCTAGAGCCGTATAAAGTAATAGATCTAGAGCCGTATAAAGTAATAGATCTAGAGCTGTATAAGGTTATTAATTCTAGAGCTGTCTAAGGTAATAGATCTAGAGCTGTCTAAGGTAATAGATCTAGAATTGTATAAGGTAATTAATTCTAGAGCTGTCTAAGGTAATAGATCTAGAATTGTATAAGGTAATTAATACTAGAGCTGTATAAGGTAATTAATTCTAGAGCTGTATAAGGTAATAGATCTAGAGTTGTATAAGGTAATTAATTCTAGAGCTGTATAAGGTAATTAATTCTAGAGCTGTCTAAGGTAATAGATCTAGAATTGTATAAGGTAATTAATACTAGAGCTGTATAAGGTAATTAATTCTAGAGCTGTATAAGGTAATAGATCTAGAGCTGTATAAGGTAATAGATCTAGAGCTGTATAAGGTAATAGATCTAGAGCTGTATAAGGTAATAGATCTAAAGCTGTCTAAGGTAATAGATCTAGAGCTGTCTAAGGTAATAGATCTAGAGCTGTATAAGGTAATTAATTCTAGAGCTGTATAAGGTAATGAAAAGACTAAAGTCATGAAAAGTTTAATTCCAACAAGTGACAAAATATACATGGAAAACAAACCAGTAGAAGAGATCGATCACTTTATCTATCTTGGAAGTCACATTGATCGAGAAGGGGATACGAGCAAAGAAATTAGAATCAGACTGGCTAAAGCAGCAATGTCTTTCAGAAGCCTTGAAAAGTTGTGGAAATCAAAACTCATTAGCACAAACACAAAACTTAGGCTATTCAAATCAAATGTACTATCAACCCTTACGTATGCGTGTGAAAGCTGGAAAACAACAAGAGATATAGAAACAAAGTTGAACGCATTCGAAAATAAATGTCTAAGGAAAATACTTGGTATAGAATGGAACGAATTCAAAACAAACGAGGAAATTAGAGAAATCGCCAATCAACCACTAATATCTTCAGTAATAAAGAAAAGACGATGGTCATACGTTGGACATGTGATGAGAAAAGATAATAATCGAATAGCAAAGCAAGCCCTCATATGGGAAACAACAGGTAAAAGAAAAAGAGGAAGACCCAGGGAGACACTGAGAAGAACATTGATGAGAGAGGCAAGAGCAGCAGGAATCGGCTCCCTCAATGAGATAGAACTGCTTGCACAGAACAGAGACAGATGGCGAGATTTGATAAAATATCTTTAAAAGAAAACTGCTAGAACAAAAATTCATATAGGAGAAGGTGTATCTTGGTCTACGCCCTATGGGCCGGTTACGGCTCGAAAGGTCAATAGATAGAGATAGATAGATAAGGTAATAGATCTAGAGTTGTATAAGGTAATAGACATCACAAATGTAAACCATATCTCTCCTTTCTCCTTTAAAAAAAAATGTTTTCTCATGAGGTAAACCAGCAGCCTAAGCTTCATGTTTGTGCTGTCCCCAGACTCACACTTACTTCGTCGCAGTCTAAACAACTACAGTGATGGAGTCTACGAACCTGCAGGCATTGACAGACCCAACCCTTTCGATATCAGTGAAGCAGCATTCAGTGGAACAGATGGTTTAGGATCCATGAGAAACAGGAATGCTCTGCTGGTCTTCTTTGGTAAAGCATCAACTTGGTTCGCTCTGAAATGATCATTTTTATAACCTGTAATAAAATGTAGGTCTTCAGTTGACATGTTAAAATATCTGTTTCATCACGCTTTTGTTTTTTTTTTTTAATTGTATATAGATCTCATGTCTGACAACTCATAACGATCTCAGAAAGTGCACGAACCGAAGAGCTCTTAAATATATAAACGAAAATCTTTAGTCAAATCTGTACAACTTAATTAATGTCTTTTCTGGTTTTCAAAAATATGTTCCTTTTTATTAGATTCTCTTCTTCCTGTCTTGTGTTTTTTTTTTCACTTCTGCTTTTATTTTCTTCTTGATTACATGAAAACATGTTTTGTAATATTTTGAAATAACCTGTGCTTATGTTTAACCTAATAAGTTTAGTTGTCTTCTTACAATTTATCTTGCAACATTTGCTTGCTTGTTTCCTGCTGTCAATGAGTTTAGTTTCTAGTGATACCCCAGAGAATTGTGCGGATGAAACTGAAGCTTCAATTTCAGAGAGACACCTATAGTAGTGTTTTGTGAAGAGCAAGGTGCATGGCCAGATACATAGCAAAGTCTTTGGTAATATATGGTTTCTTTAACGGAACAAACATTACCAATCCAATTGCAAGAAATATGAGTTTGTCAGCATTTTGTATCATATCTACACTGTCTCATGTTTATCTCCGCACTTTGTCTCAGATTTATTTCGATAGTCTGTTTCCGATTTAGCTCGGCACTTTGTTTCAGGTTTATCTCGGTTCTTACTCTGAGGTTTATCTTGACACTTAAAAGAAAAATATGTAAAGAGCCCCCGTCACACCAAGTGGCATATAGGGTGAATGGTGTTATTGACCATAATTTTTACAGACTTCAGCACATGATTTTTGTGGTAATGTAGTCGGTATTACGCCCGTACCGCTTTACTTTCCCAGAAAAAATCTAGTACCCACTTAAGGCTGGGTGAACCCGAGCGCCGTTTCTTGTCCTTTGTAGTCCAGTTCACTAAACACTGAGCTATCGCGACTCCCGATCTTGACACTTAATCTCGATTTACCTCGGTACTTTGTCTCAGATTTATCTACCTGCTCCACACTTTGTCTGTGGTTTAAGTTGGTACTTTATCTCAGATTTATCTACCTGCTCCACACTTTGTCTGTGGTTTAAGTTGGTACTTTGTCTCAGATTTATCTACCTGCTCCACACTTTGCCTTTGGTTTAAGTTGGTACTTTGTCTCAGATTTATCTACCTGCTCCACACTTTGCCTGTGGTTTAAGTTGGTACTTATGTCAGATTTATCTACCTGCTCCACACTTTGCCTGTGGTTTAAGTTGGTACTTTATCTCAGATTTATCTACCTGCTCCACACTTTGTCTGTGGTTTAAGTTGGTACTTTATCTCAGATTTATCTCGCGGCTCCACACTTTGTCTGTGGTTTAAGTTGGTACTTTGTTTCAGATTTATCTTCCGGCTCCACACTTTGCCTGTGGTTTAAGTTGGTACTTTATCTCAGATTTATCTACCTGCTCCACACTTTGTCTGTGGTTTAAGTTGGTACTTTATCTCAGATTTATCTACCTGCTCCACACTTTGCCTGTGGTTTAAGTTGGTACTTTATCTCAGATTTATCTACCTGCTCCACACTTTGCCTGTGGTTTAAGTTGGTACTTTGTCTCAGATTTATCTACCTGCTCCACACTTTGCCTGTGGTTTAAGTTGGTACTTTATCTCAGATTTATCTACCTGCTCCACACTTTGCCTGTGGTTTAAGTTGGTACTTTATCTCAGATTTATCTACCTGCTCCACACTTTGTCTGTGGTTTAAGTTGGTACTTTATCTCAGATTTATCTCGCGGCTCCACACTTTGTCTGTGGTTTAAGTTGGTACTTTGTCTCAGATTTATCTTCCGGCTCCACACTTTGCCTGTGGTTTAAGTTGGTACTTTGTCTCAGATTTATCTACCTGCTCCACACTTTGTCTGTGGTTTAAGTTGGTACTTTGTCTCAGATTTATCTTCCGGCTCCACACTTTGTCTGTGGTTTAAGTTGGTACTTTATCTCAGATTTATCTACTTGCTCCACACTTTGTCTGTGGTTTAAGTTGGTACTTTGTCTCAGATTTATCTACCTGCTCCACACTTTGTCTGTGGTTTAAGTTGGTACTTTGTCTCAGATTTATCTTCCGGCTCCACACTTTGCCTGTGGTTTAAGTTGGTACTTTGTCTCAGATTTATCTTCCGGCTCCACACTTTGCCTGTGGTTTAAGTTGGTACTTTGTCTCAGATTTATCTTCCGGCTCCACACTTTGCCTGTGGTTTAAGTTGGTACTTTGTCTCAGATTTATCTTCCGGCTCCACACTTTGTCTGTGGTTTAACTTGGTACTTTGTCTCAGATTTATCTCCCGGCTCCACACTTTGTCTGTGGTTTAAGTTGGTACTTTGTCTCAGATTTATCTCCCGGCTCCACACTTTGTCTGTGGTTTAAGTTGGTACTTTGTCTCAGATTTATCTCCCGGCTCCACACTTTGTCTGTGGTTTAATTTGGTACTTTGTCTCAGATTTATCTCCCGGCTCCACACTTTGTCTGTGGTTTACCTCGGCACTTTGTCTCAGGTTTACCTCGGCACTTGGTCTCACATTTATCTCAGCACTTCTTTCAGATTTAACTCGACACTCTATCTCATACTGAACTCGGCATTTCATCTTATGTTTATCTCTACAGCCTGTTGACTTGTCTCGGCACTTTATCTCGAGTTATTATCTCGACCTCAGCACTTTGGCCTCTAAAACCTGAAATGCTTATGAAACATTAAAGTACAGTAATTTTATATCGCCTATGATGACATGTTTTGTACTTAGATAAGTTAGTCTGAACGATGGAGACAGGGCAAATAATTGCCGTGCTGCAGTAAAGTTGGTATCAGGGAATAAGTGGTAGGGCTTACAGTGCTGCGCTAAAGCTGGTAACAGCCGAAACGTCATCTATTTTGTATTGTCCTTTTTGTCACCATACTCCTACCTCACATCATCCATATTTCTCTTTCAGTCAGGACACAGGATTGGACCCCCTCTCTCTGCTAATCATGTAATATAGTGCATAAGGTAAAAGTAAGGAGCCTATCACGCTAAGGGGCACATATGGAATATGGTGTTAATGGCCATAATTTGTATAGACCTTCTATCTATCTATCGACCTTTTGAGCCGTAGCCGGCCCATAGGGCGTAGACCAAGATACTCCCTCTCTTATCTGAATTTTTATTCTAGCAGTTTTCAATTCTATTAAATATATTTTATCAAATCTCGCTATTTGTCCCTGTTCTGTGCAAGCAGCTCTATCTCATTGAAGGAGCCGATTCCTGCTGCTCATGCCTCTCTCATCAATGTTCTTCTCAGTGTCTCTCTCTCTGGGTCTTCCGCTTTCTCCTTACTTGTTGTTCCCCACATGAGGGCTTGCTTTGCTATTCGGTTATTATCTCTTCTCATCACATATGTCTACGTTTTTCCAAAAAAGGAGGAAGGTTTAAGTTGGTACTTTGTCTCAGATTTATCTACCTGCTCCACACTTTGCCTGTGGTTTAAGTTGGTACTTTATGTCAGATTTATCTACCTGCTCCACACTTTGCCTGTGGTTTAAGTTGGTACTTTATCTCAGATTATCTACCTGCTCCACACTTTGTCTGTGGTTTAGGTTGGTACTTTATCTCAGATTTATCTCGCGGCTCCACACTTTGTCTGTGGTTTAAGTTGGTACTTTGTTTCAGATTTATCTTCCGGCTCCACACTTTGCCTGTGGTTTAAGTTGGTACTTTATCTCAGATTTATCTACCTGCTCCACACTTTGTCTGTGGTTTAAGTTGGTACTTTATCTCAGATTTATCTACCTGCTCCACACTTTGCCTGTGGTTTAAGTTGGTACTTTATCTCAGATTTATCTACCTGCTCCACACTTTGCCTGTGGTTTAAGTTGGTACTTTGTCTCAGATTTATCTACCTGCTCCACACTTTGCCTGTGGTTTAAGTTGGTACTTTATCTCAGATTTATCTACCTGCTCCACACTTTGCCTGTGGTTTAAGTTGGTACTTTATCTCAGATTTATCTACCTGCTCCACACTTTGTCTGTGGTTTAAGTTGGTACTTTATCTCAGATTTATCTCGCGGCTCCACACTTTGTCTGTGGTTTAAGTTGGTACTTTGTCTCAGATTTATCTTCCGGCTCCACACTTTGCCTGTGGTTTAAGTTGGTACTTTGTCTCAGATTTATCTACCTGCTCCACACTTTGCCTGTGGTTTAAGTTGGTACTTTGTCTCAGATTTATCTTCCGGCTCCACACTTTGTCTGTGGTTTAAGTTGGTACTTTATCTCAGATTTATCTACTTGCTCCACACTTTGTCTGTGGTTTAAGTTGGTACTTTGTCTCAGATTTATCTACCTGCTCCACACTTTGTCTGTGGTTTAAGTTGGTACTTTGTCTCAGATTTATCTTCCGGCTCCACACTTTGCCTGTGGTTTAAGTTGGTACTTTGTCTCAGATTTATCTTCCGGCTCCACACTTTGCCTGTGGTTTAAGTTGGTACTTTGTCTCAGATTTATCTTCCGGCTCCACACTTTGTCTGTGGTTTAACTTGGTACTTTGTCTCAGATTTATCTCCCGGCTCCACACTTTGTCTGTGGTTTAAGTTGGTACTTTGTCTCAGATTTATCTCCCGGCTCCACACTTTGTCTGTGGTTTAAGTTGGTACTTTGTCTCAGATTTATCTCCCGGCTCCACACTTTGTCTGTGGTTTAATTTGGTACTTTGTCTCAGATTTATCTCCCGGCTCCACACTTTGTCTGTGGTTTACCTCGGCACTTTGTCTCAGGTTTACCTCGGCACTTGGTCTCACATTTATCTCAGCACTTCTTTCAGATTTAACTCGACACTCTATCTCATACTGAACTCGGCATTTCATCTTATGTTTATCTCTACAGCCTGTTGACTTGTCTCGGCACTTTATCTCGAGTTATTATCTCGACCTCAGCACTTTGGCCTCTAAAACCTGAAATGCTTATGAAACATTAAAGTAGAGTAATTTTATATCGCCTATGATGACATGTTTTTGTACTTAGATAAGTTAGTCTGAACGATGGAGACAGGGCAAATAATTGCCGTGCTGCAGTAAAGTTGGTATCAGGGAATAAGTGGTAGGGCTTACAGTGCTGCGCTAAAGCTGGTAACAGCCGAAACGTCATCTATTTTGTATTGTCCTTTTTTGTCACCATACTCCTACCTCACATCATCCATATTTCTCTTTCAGTCAGGACACAGGATTGGACCCCCTCTCTCTGCTAATCATGTAATATAGTGCATAAGGTAAAAGTAAGGAGCCTATCACGCTAAGGGGCACATATGGAATATGGTGTTAATGGCCATAATTTGTATAGACCTTCTATCTATCTATCGACCTTTTGAGCCGTAGCCGGCCATAGGGCGTAGACCAAGATACTCCCTCTCTTATCTGAATTTTTATTCTAGCAGTTTTCAATTCTATTAAATATATTTTATCAAATCTCGCTATTTGTCCCTGTTCTGTGCAAGCAGCTCTATCTCATTGAAGGAGCCGATTCCTGCTGCTCATGCCTCTCTCATCAATGTTCTTCTCAGTGTGTCTCTCTCTGGGTCTTCCGCTTTTCTCCTTACTTGTTGTTCCCCACATGAGGGCTTGCTTTGCTATTCGGTTATTATCTCTTCTCATCACATATGTCTACGTTTCATTAACAAAATCGTTTTTACGATAGCGGCTTTTTAAACCTCTGATCTTAATTTCTCCATCTTGGATATAACCGGAAACCCGGTTATAGACCTTCCGCACATGATTTTTTGGGGTTATGTGGTCGGTGTTACGCCCGTGCCGTAATGTAGTACATATTCCTTACGTATTTTCATCTTATTATATATCTTCCTTCTTGTTTTAGTTTTGTTACTCCTGAATATGTAGTAGAGTGCGTCTACTTGTCTTGTCCCTGTTTTCTGAAGAAGGCCGTATATAGGCCGAAACGTTGCTTATTTGGTCTTGTCCTTTTTATTGTAAAGCTGTCACTATACTTTGTAGGGATGTATGTTACACCCAACCACTTGTTCCCTGTTAGTCTGAACGATCCCATTTCTGGAACACCGTATATGACAATTGTTATGGTCTTGAGTTAGTTTCTAGCTTCCATTATGAAACATAGAGCAATGTAATCAGTTTTAGATTCTTCAACATCACGGCACTCGTGCAGAGATCACGAATTCTTCATAAATACATATTAAGTCAAGTTCAAAGGAAAATGTTCTTTTGCCAAGATGGTCACGTGCAACAGACGTCTGTTGTTATTTTTGTTTCTGTCACTCATGCCTTGATATGATGTCATCTATGCAGTGGAAAAAAAAATATTATGTAGGATATATATATCTCTCTCTGTGATCAGGACTCAATCAGAGTAGGAATCTCACATGAAGTCAGCTGTCAGGTTAAGTGTGTTGATCGCCCCCACAGACAGAACATCACAATTAGTCTGCCAGATCCACTCTGATTGAACACCCTTTAAAACGTTGGACTGTGTTCTGCGCCAGTGGCCCAGTGCATCCGATTTCAGCAAGCATTTTATTCAGGTTAGCTTTCCTTAGCCTATGATTGTCCCCAATCTTCCTGCAAGGCAGCAGATTGTCATTTCTGTAGGGGGATTCTGCCCTTAGATGGTCGGCCCTCCCAGGTTTACGAACACCATCTGCCCGAGTCATTAGAAGTGACTAATACAGACATGCACACACAAAGATATGAGATGTGACTAACACAGACATGCACACTTGTAGAATATAAAACAGTTCGTAAATTTCTGCTCTGAATTATTCCTGTTATATTTCTGTTCGTTATATATTGTTTAGCTTTATTTGACTCTTTAGTGGTGGCATGCAATCATTCATTTGTGATTCAAGTCACTCCTTTATCCAAATAAATAAAATATCTCTGTTTCTGTATCTTAATCGTGCTTTTTTGTCGTTTGAAAAAAAAAAATTAATGAAAGTTTATTAACACAGCAAATGATAATTAATGTAGTAAATATGCAAATTAGTTGTCTATACAATTTTAGGACAGCAGCTCGTGGAAGAAATCATGGACGCCCAGCGACCTGCCTGCCCAGTGGAGTTCCTCAATATCCCAGTGCCTAAGAACCACAGGTATAACCCACAAAAGAAAGACGACCTAGAGATGCCTTTTCAAAGAGCACGGTTTGACCAGAGGACGGGCTACTCCCCCAATAACCCTCGGCAACAGGTAGCGAACGAGTTCTCAGTTTAAAAAAAATATATTTTTTATACTTTCTTTATTTGAAAAATGTCCCTTGATCTGAAGAAGTATGTGCAGCTAAAAAAAAATGTATATTTTGCAAAATTGTTAAATTATGGATGATTTAAAAAATGACATCTTGAGCAAATGAAATTAATGGTTTAATAGACCTGACCTTTATTTCCAATTCTGTCACATAACTCAATCATTGAAATGTATTGGACGTTTAAAAGAGCACAATTCTGAGCGATGCGCTCCTAGAGATAGGTTTTTTCCTGATAAATTGCTAAATTATGGCCGTCTAAAAAGATAGGCCTCATGAGCACGTGACATTGATGGTGTTATAGTTTCGTCCTTTATTCCTAATTTTGTCACTTTACACACTCATTTGAATGTGTTAAAAGTTAAAAAGAATGAGCACCTGATTGTTGCCGTCTCCATCTGCTTGCTTGCGTTCGCCCGATGACTTAAGGAGTGTACCTCGTCATCATCCATCTGAAAAGGGAACATTGCCAAGACAGAAGAATGCAAACTTGTGTTATCTTCTGTATTCGTATTACCTCCCATGTAAACCCACTTTAGATATGAGTATCTCGTGCTAGAATATGTAGACGGTGATTTCTTCAACTTCACAAAAGTTAGCGAAATGCACTGTTGTCTCTACACTAACAACCATTGAACTTGGAGAAGAACGGTTTTGTAGGCCCCCTACTGCCTAACTAAGGGAAATAGTTTGGTTCAAAAGTAATTCACCGATAAAGGTGTTGATGTAAATAATGAGTTAGGAGCGTGGTATATTAGAAATGTTACTCTGACTGACATCAGCCTATTAGAGATGTTACTCTGACTGACATCAGCCTATTAGAGATGTTACTCTGACGGACGGACTTCCGTTTTCAAGATGGCGGAATTGAGTCACGTTCTCTCTATCGCTGCAGAAATTCCGTTGGATTCTTATCGACTTCGGGTTTCCGTTCCAATTTTCTGCATTCCAGTCGAAATGATGTTCTACTTGTTATATCTGCGCCATTGAATTGGCGTTGCACGCACAGCAATACTCCGTTTTGACAAATCAAGTATTGTGAATGCGCCTTCCAACGTCTAATGTTGATCTGCGTTTTACGTCACACAAAGTGCTGTTCAGTGACCATTTGATGGAGATGGTTGACGCAAGTTATTTACAAGTTACAACGCATTAATGTGGTGGGCTCCGTCAAGTCAGTCAAGTCAGCGTCTTCGGGAAGTTTGTACCATGTTTCGTTCGTTGTAGACTGCATTCAGTAGAGTAATAATGAATACATGGGCGCAGACATTTTGTGCGTGCTACGTCATCATAATGGATCATCGTGTGTCCCAAGACCGACCATGCGCTAATCTTGCGATCTTGCGTTTGGTGTGCATCGGGGATAATCTGAAGACGAACTGTGTTTTGTATGTTCGGAGTTGCAGTTAAACACGATGTCCTAACATCATCAAGCGCCATACATTTACTATGACGATCATCATTTTCAGGAGGACGTGATCTTCCGGGCAATGTGATGGATAGGCGGCAGGAACCATTGAAGGCTATGTCTGAAAGGTGTTCCTTGTTGCAGTTTCCTCATGTTCCAAGTCCGGCTTGTTGCAGGAGCTACTGAGTTAAGTGCTCTGTGCACACCGTGAGCTGTGTGTTTCATCCGTTTTGATCATGCTCCGATATTCCAATTGCTTACGATGAATGCTGATATCGTATGACAGGAACAGTTGGCCGTGTTCACTCTCTGTGCGGTTTCGCCTTATGTCTTTTGGCGTGTGCTGAGACTGCTATGGTGGGGGACTACAGCTACCTTTCTTTGCTTTGCTTGGAAGATGTGTTAGCAGTTCGGATGATTCCACTGGCACGGGCGGTTGAGCAATTATGGATTTCAATTCGTTTGCAGTGATACCGAGGCCTACCATAACCAGATAACCAGATAACTCTGACGGACATCAGCCTATTAGTGATGTTACTCTGACTGACATCAGCTTATTAGAGATGTTATTCTGACAGACATCAGCCTATTAGAGATGTTACTCTGACAGACATCAGCCTATTAGAGATGTTACTCTGACAGACATCAGCCTATTAGAGATGTTACTCTGACAGACATCAGCCTATTAGAGATGTTACTCAGACGGACATCAGCCTATTAGAGATGTTACTCTGACAGACATCAGCTTATTAGAGATGTTATTCTGACAGACATCAGCCTATTAGAGATGTTACTCTGACAGACATCAGCCTATTAGAGGTGTTACTCTGACAGACATCAGCCTATTAGAAATGTTACTCAGACAGACATCAGCCTATTAGAGGTGTTACTCTGACAGACATCAGCTTATTAGAGATGTTACTCTGACAGACACCAGCTTATTCGAGATGTTACTCTGACAGACATCAGCCTATTAGAGATGTTACTCTGACAGACATCAGCCTATTAGAGATGTTACTCTGACAGACATCAGCCTATTAGAGATGTTATTCTGACAGACACCAGCTTATTCGAGATGTTACTCTGACAGACATCAGCCTATTAGAGATGTTACTCTGACAGACATCAGCCTATTAGAGATGTTACTCTGACAGACATCAGCCTATTAGAGATGTTACTCTGACAGACATCAGCCTATTAGAGGTGTTACTCTGACAGACATCAGCCTATTAGAAATGTTACTCAGACAGACATCAGCCTATTAGAGGTGTTACTCTGACAGACATCAGCTTATTAGAGATGTTACTCTGACAGACACCAGCTTATTCGAGATGTTACTCTGACAGACATCAGCCTATTAGAGATGTTACTCTGACAGACATCAGCCTATTAGAGATGTTACTCTGACAGACATCAGCCTATTAGAGATGTTACTCTGACAGACATCAGCCTATTAGAGATGTTACTCTGACAGACATCAGCCTATTAGAGATGTTACTCTGACAGACACCAGCCTATTAGAGATGTTACTGTGACAGACATCAGCCTATTAGAAGGCGAGTTGGTCAATGCCCTTCCTCATTGTTGAACTCTGTTTAACTCTGGACCAATGTTCAAATTAGTTTGATGTGTCCAAATAAAATAGTTCCTCAATGATTATCATCACTGTATGTTTATGTTGTTTAACCTTTTATTTTTTAAAAGCAAACATGTGCACCAGATATGTACAAATGAAATAGTTCCCCAATGATTATCATCACTGTATGTTAATGTTGTTTAACCTTTTATTTTTTTAAAGCAAACATGTGCACCAGATATGTACAAATGGGAAAATTATATTACATGTCCTTTGTCCTCCGATCCCGGTATAGCGTTGCTCATTCATCGTGGATTTTGTTTTTTTTTTCTCTCTCCTTTTTTCTTGGCAAGGCACAGTTGTCTCAACCTCTATGTCTTTTATGTTATAATAGACTGTGATTGCCATAAAAAAAAAAAACTGTATTTTTATTTGTTATATGTAGGCGTGCTGCGTGACTGCTTTGTCTCGTTTTGTTTTTTTAAAGTCCCTTTAAAATGTGGGTTCGTTATGATTTTGTTGACTAGTATGCCAGAGTTTCAGATATTTCTTTGATAATTCCTCATTGATGAAGGTTGCTAACTTAGTTGGTTGTCTTGAATAGTGAGCTATCACATGAGAGATGTACTCTCGACATCACATCACGGTTAGCACATTTAATGAATAAAGATGTAACTCACAATCTTGTAGAACAACATCTATATCAGTTCTTTATTATTCCTTGCTATAGGACTTGACAACAATATAAACAATTAATAAATCTCTTATACTCTACAAGTTCTTGAAATGTTACCTTGCTGAGCCAATAGGCGGTCTTTATAACATGTAACTCAGTAATTGTAATAAGATTCCTTTGACAATCTAAGTGGTTTGCTTGTAATTCTTTAATTATACTGATAGTTCTTATCTACCTATCTCATACCTGTTTCTCAATTATAATTAAATACTCATTCTCTAACCCTATCGTTCAAACTCCCCCGTTTATTCTACTCTATATCTATTCTAATACTTCCTGACTCCATCACTATCTATAAACAGTCGTCTGCCTTGAGGCAAGATTATAAACTAGACTACTACACCTTCAAAGTCTCCCTCCTCTTGCTTCAAACGAGTATGAATGTATGTTCTTAAATACTACATCCTCCTGGTATCTTCTGCTCGCTTCGAAAGAGTAACTGAATCTTCTTAACTTCTACATCACCTGGCATCTTCTGTTCATTCCAAAGAGTAACTTAATGTCCAAAACTCTCTCGATCTGTCCTATTTGTGGTCACCTAGGCTCCTACTACTTCTAGGGCACTCTGGGTACCTGGTGTTGTTAGTCCTGGGAACTCCGTCTTACAATTCTAAAACTCTCGTCTCACTTTTTGATTGTTGTCATTCACCTACCATTTCATGAGAAGTCTTGACAAACATCTGTCAATCACATCTATTACTTATCTACAAGCAAGACAAAGCTGCCCTCCTTGATATACACAGG
The DNA here is from genome assembly GCA_032433765.1 of Megaustenia siamemsis. Lineage (NCBI taxonomy): Eukaryota > Metazoa > Mollusca > Gastropoda > Stylommatophora > Ariophantidae > Megaustenia > Megaustenia siamemsis. Next base: position 155,067,069 of record JAVIAB010000092.1, read on the forward strand.
TTCTCGATCAGAAGCCATTTGATCTCGTCCGTTATAGCGGAATCTCAGAGACAACTTTTCATCTACTGTCGCTGGACTTTAAAAGAGTTAAATTCTTGAGGCATTCCTTGGTCTCCGGTAACTCTGCTCTAGGGATGACAGACATCAGTTACGTCTAACCTCTCCTGAGTCGGGTTAACGATCTCCCTCTGCCAAAGTTCATGCCGCTCTCTTGTTCAACCTGAACGTCTCTATTACAGCCGACTATCTTCTTTTGTCAAGTATGTGCTGCTCTTGTTTATTAACTCTAACTGTTGTTCACTCGTTGTTAGCATTGTTCATACTATAACATTAGCTCACATATAGCATGGCCTATTTTTTGCGCTTCTACATCAATTTTTGTTTTTCTAAAATGTTATGTGAAGACTTATTTTAATAAAATAAGATGCAGAAGGTCTACAATGGTATGTTTTCCATTACAAACTGCTTTGTAAGGCTTTCCAATTCATAAAAAAAAAAAAACTTTATAAGTAAGGTAGACAAAATTAAGTCTGTATTTTATACCTCTTTCTTTGCATTTTGATTTATATTTCAAATTTCACGCTTTTTTAAATTATAAAGTAAAATTTATACAGAATTTTGAACATTATGACATTTGGTGCTTCACAAATTGTAAGTCAAATAATCCTGGTCCAACCAATAAAATAATTTGAGGAGTTAAAGAGTTAATTTTTCTTAACCTCATATTCTAGTCACTTATTTATAAGCTGATAAAAAAGATATGTATGTTTATGTGTCTTCATTTATAATTTTGACAGAACGCACTATACACTGTCTAGATGATTGATATACAAGGGAGAACAAAATCAATGGAAATAATTCTCATATTTGTATTACTGTTCCAGCTTAATGAGATCACGCCCTATATGGATGGAAATCTGGTGTACGGTGTAGGGAAAGCATTGGAGAATACCCTTCGTGAGTTTAAAGACGGGCGTCTTCTGACTACATCTAACGATATCAAAAATAGTTGGCCAGCTCCCAATGACATTCGACTTCCATATGCTAATCCGCCATCTCCAAGAGATCATGTTCTCCGTCCGGTCAGCAGATTTCGGAGTGAGTTTTAATCTCTAGAGATTATTTATTTTTTTCTGTACCCTATTTTAGTTTATTATAAACTTTTTTTTTATTATTCTATAAACTCGTTTATTTATACTCTAAACCTCTGTTTCATTCTATTAACTCATACATTTTTTGGTACTAATTATATATATATATATATATATACATATTAAGGCGAGTATTTTTATATAAGAAAAATCAAAACATGTTATTTGCTCAGTTCACGTTTATTTATACGCGAAGATAAATTACTTGAGCTGTTATTTCCTTTTTGGAATTATAATTATGATATTTTAAAATAAATCATTTAATATAAACTAATATATACTGTAGGTATACTACAGTTTAGTAATAGGTACTAACAACATAATACACATACGCCCATACGTACACATACGCACATAAACTACTGAACAGTAGTTTTTGACTATTTTTTTGCTAACAATATCTGTTTCTCACAGGTATTTCATATTCTTTATTTAACTGAGAGGTACTCAAGTATGCATATTTTAATTACTTGATAGCTTCCATTTTAATATTTTAGAACTATCTACAACCTAACCTAGGCAGGTAATGTAATCTAGAAACTGTATGAAGTATGAGCTTCAACATGGGGAAGACTCGTGAGTAATTCAGTGGTAGACAGTGGTAGAATACCACTTTAAATGATCTAATTCCTTCCTGTTCCATTGCTTTTTATTGAGTGAATAATAGTTAAAGAATCTTAAAAAGTGTGAACCATCAAAGCAAGAGACTGAGTGGAATGGTAGCCCAAGGTAGCAAACCTTCAATGGGAAGATAATATGATTTAGTCATATATAAATAAAGTAAAGTACCCCCGTCACGCGAGCCGCGATAGCTCAGTGGTTAGTGAACTGGACTACAATGGGTTCACCAGCCTAAAATGGGTACCGGATTTTTTCTGGAAAGTAAAGCAGCACGGGCGTAATACCGACCACATTACCCCAAAAATCACGTGCTGAAGGTCTGTAAAATATAGGGTCACTAACACCATATTTCCCTATACGCCACTTGGCGTGACAGGGGTACTTTACTTTACTTACCCCCGTCACGCCAAGTGGCGTATAAGCCAAACTGGCAAGTCTTTCAGCTCTTTAGCTATAAATTAAAGCAAAGAAAAATTTAAACACATTTGAAAGACATAGATTCGTGGTCTGAGAAATCAATTAAGCATTAATGTTATCTACATAATACTCGATATAGCAGATTTATGGCACTTTGAATGTGCGACTGAATCACCTTTTAAAGCCACCCTGCACCCCAGTTTTGTCATCTCATTTTCTTCCTTTCACCAAACCATTTTATACTTTGTTCAATAATGTGATTGACCGTTACTTGGCCTACTCCTCCAAGTGTGTCTTCTGAGTCTTACTATCTTCAAATAATTTCTTTGCTTTATAAACAGGATACGGCAACCCCCGGACACATGAGAACCCCTTCTTGACATCTCTGGCTGTTGTCTGGTTTCGTTATCACAATTATGTGGCACAGAAGATCAAAGAAAAGAACAGCAGATTCAATGATGAGCAAATTTTCATTGCTGCCAAGAAAAGAGTGATAGCTCAATATCAAGTAAGGATTAAAACATTGCTCTTGATAATATTTAAAATATGCAGTTAACTTGAATGAAACTGGTGAAAAAAAAAAAAGAAAAATAAAAGAAATCGGACATACAAAATATTGCACAAAAAGATCCAAAACTAATGCAGAGAAGCAAAGGAAGGATGGTTAAAACAGAAATGTGAAGAAATGGAAAAACAACCAAAAGAAAGACTCAAAATTTATGCACAATCAGTTGAATGATGATGATGATGAGGATGCGGTCGCCCGATGATTTGAGGTATTCTAGCGGATACGAACCGTAGACTTCCTCCTCGTCATCCGCCCTTAAAAGGACGTTAAGTGGACGTAGTTACGTTGTGTTGAGGTTTGCAGTGTAACACTGTGATATCTGCGCCTTTCGGCCCAACACATCCGATTTCAGCCGACATTTTTGAGTACCGGGTTTGTCTTCCCTCTTCGATCCCTGCTCGCTTGGCCAGACTAGACAGATTAGTCTGTTTCTGGAGGCACCGCGGAGAGGTGTAGCAGCGTCTGGATGGTTCTGGTTCGCCGATCCTGGCGCAAGCCATCAGTTATGAGTCACTGACGACATCCAGCTCTGGTGCTGGGTGGGGCGCGCCTTCGCCTCCAATCAGTTGAATGAATTAACAGGAAGAAAAGAAGTCAAAGTTTCAGAATTGTTAAATCAAATGAAGGAAATATAATAATGGGACAGGAGAAGACAATGGAAAGATGGACAGAATATATCAGTCAACTTTATGATTATGAAAGACCAGAGTTAAACAATTCAAACAAAGCCACAGGACTACCAATTATGCAGAGTGAAGTGGAGGACACAATTCAACACATGAAAAGAGGCAAAGCTCCAGGTCCCTACAATATAACAATCGAAAAGATGAATGCATTAGGAGAGCTGGGAGTACAAGTCATAACAAAACTACTCAATGACATATATAACACTGAATACATACCAGAAGATCTACTAAAATATATCTTTCTAGCCATACCGAAGAAGTCAGGTGCCACTGATTGTGAAGACCATCGCACTATTAGTCTCATGAGCCATATGACTAAAATATTACTAAGATTCATCATGAGACGTGTAAGAACAAAGTAAAACCAGAAATAAATGAGGAACAATGTGGATTTTTGGAAGGAAAGGGCATCAAAAATGAAATATACATCTTAAGAACATTGATAGAAAAATCTATAGAGGTAAAGAAAGATCTATACATGTGCTTTATAGACTACACAAAAGCATTTGACAAAGTTAAGCATGTGGAAATAATCAATATGCTTGAGAAATTAAACATTGATGGCAAGGATCTGCGAATCATAAAAAACATGTACTGGCAACAAACAGCAACTATACGAATTAGCAACCAAGCAGGACAATTTCAACTTATAAAACAAGGAGTCAGACAAGGCTGTGTTCTGTCGCCGGATTTGTTTTCACGTTACAGCTAAAATATTTTGAGATCAATAGTAGACAAAAAAGGAATTGAAGCCAACGGTCACAACATACATAATTTGCGATATCTGGGTGACACAGTCTTAATAGCAGAGACAGAGAATGAACTACAAGAAATTATAGACATAATAGTAAAAGAAAGCAACAAGAAAGGTCTTAGTCTAAATGGTAAAAAAACCGAAGTAATTGTCATATCGAAGAAACAATCATCACCAGCATGCAGCATAAAAATAAACAGGACAAATTTGAAACAAGTGCAACGTTTCAAATACTTGGGCACAATAATAACATCAGATGGAAGATGCACCACAGAAATAAAATGCAGAATAGCTCAGGCCAAAATAGCATTTCAGAAAATGAAAAATATCTTATGCAACAAATCTATGTCAATAAAAATGAGAAAGAGAGTTCATCGGTGCTATATAGAACCAATTTTGACCTATGGAAGCGAATCATCGACAGCAGACAAACAAATGAAAGGACGATTAGAGGCCACAGAGATGGGATTTCTCAGAAGAATGTTGAAAGTTCCCTGCACAGATAAAAAGACCAATGAGGAAGTTCTCAAAGAGGCCAACACAAAAAGGCAGCTTCTAAAAAAACATCAGAAAGAAACAATCAACATTTTTCGGGCACATCATGAGAAGAGGAAAGTTGGAATACTTGGTTACAACTGGCAAAATAAAAGGAAAGAGAGATCGCGGACGACAAAGAGAGAAAATACTGGATGGCTTGGTGTCATGGCATGAAAAACAGTCAACAACAAAACTGGTACGATGCACTGTAGATAGAAGATTGTGGAATGATCGCCTGCGTCAACCGGTATGGCACATGATGATGATGAAAAGAAATTACCACAATCATAATTGTACTAAGTTTTACAGCAAAGTAAACATGTCAATAATAAATTGATTCCTAAAGATTGGTGAATACAATTTACTATAATCAAAATAGTCACAAGCCTGCAGAAGACAGAATGTGTCAGTCACGGCGCAGGTTTAGGGGTTAAATCGGGATACATACGCATGTATGAGTACTGACCATGCAAACAGCTCATCGTGTGTCATGATGTCGTTTTACGTCTCCATCATGGTACGGGACAAAAGTCAATTCGCATGATCAAAAGACAGGAACTGTGAAGCAGAAAAGAAGAAGAATAATAATAATGGAGACAAATAATAATAAATAAATATTATTATAGAGGGAAACTTCCGAGGCGATAATTCAGGGAATCAAAGGATAAAAAGGTATATACTAGAACAGAAAAAATGACAAATAAACAACAGAAAAAGACAAAGAACAATATATGGTCCGAAGCAGGATCGAACCAGTACTCCATGGCACTGCGCCATGATGATGAAGAATAGTTACTTATTTAACTCTCTCTCTCTCTCTCTCTCTCTCTCTCTCTCTCTCTGCGATCAGGACTCAATCAGAGTAGGATTCCAGACCCTCACATGAAGTCAGCTGTCAGCTTAAGTGTGTTAATCGCCCCACAGACAGAACATCACAATTAGAGTCTGCCAGATCCACTCTGATTGAACACCCGTTAAAACGTTGCACTGTGTTCTGCGCCAGTGGCCCAGTGCATCCGATTTCAGCCATCATTTTATTCAGGTTTGCTTTCCTTAGCCTTTGATTGTTCCCAATCATCCTGCAAGGCAGCAGATTGTCTTTTCTGTAGGGGGATTCTGCCCTTAGATGGTCGACCCTCCCAGGTTTACGAGCACCATCTGCCCACGTCACTAGAGGTGACTAACACAGACAAGCACACACAAAGATATGAGATGTGACTAACAGAGACATGCACACAGCGAAACGAGGCATGACTAACACTGACAAACATCAAGATATTTGTCACATGACTAGCGCAAACATACACATAAAGATATGAGATATGACTGACATAGACATGCACACACAAAGATATGACACATGCCTAACATAGACATGCACACAAAGATATGAGATTTGACTAACATAGCCATTGCACACACAAGGATATGAGATATGACTACCATAAGCATGCACACAAAGATACTAGATATCACTAACCCAGATATGCATACACAAAGATATGAGATATGACTAACATAAGCATGCACACAAAGATACTAGATATCACTAACCCAGATATGCATACACAAAGATATGAGATATGACTAACACAGATACACACTAAGACATGAGATATGACTAAACACAGACACACATAAAGATATGAGACATGATTAACACGGACACATCAAAATATGAGATATGACTAGCATGACACACACCAAGATATGAGCCATGGACAGCACACACACACACACACACACACACACACACACAAGCTAAGATAAGAGCCATGGCTAGCACAGAAACACATCAAGATATGAGCCATGGCTTCACGGAAAAACACCAAGAAATGAACCATGTCTAGCACCGAAACACATTAAGGTATCCATATGCTTGGGTTTGTTGTAGTCGGCAGACTCTTCTTAACGTGGGAATCATCGACATAGGAGTCGCCGGCCCCCATTAACTGTTCACATATTCGTTCACAGTTGTCCGGAGATTTGAGAGTGCTGTCTGTCCCGTTGAACGTTCCCTCGCATGTACAGTTCCCGGTTGACTGTTCACAGGTGTCGTTGAAACAGTTGTCCGGACATTTGAGAGTGCAGTCTGACCCGTAGTACGTTTCCTTGCACCTACAGTATGCACTTTCCGGGTCACATATGATGTCACAGCCATCAGAACACGTCTGTTCGCACTGTAGCCCAAAATTACTATCGGGACAAGTGTCATTACAGGTATAGCCAGGATGTTTACATTGTAGGCATTTTCCGGATTTTTCCTCACATAAAGGACAGACACTGAGACAAGACCCGGAGCAGTCGTGTCCATAGATCACATGTGAATAGTTGCCGTGACACGTACCGATGATGACGTTGCAGCCTTTGCTACACTCACTACACACTTCACAAAACGACCAAGAATGCCCGTCCAGACAATAGGTGTCTGTAAATGTTTGCACCTCACACACCGTCAGTGCACTGTCGGCCTGCGAAATGGTCGGTGAGAACTCAATCTTAATGTGTGCCATTGGTGTTTGTTTGGTGACTACAATAGTGTTCACAGAAATATTAGGGTATGATATATCATTATACTGGAACACTACGCCGCCAACGTCAGAGAAAGCCTTTAGAGTGGCATTCTTTACCCGAATCATAGTGCTAGCTCGATGATAAATTCGAATGGTGTAAGTCTTCTGGGGCGTGGCAAAGTTCAGATACCAGTAAACAGAATTGGTTCCACTTCTCAATTGTGTTTGTGCGCAGTCATTGTCATAGAGATTGGTCTTTGTTTTGCCATTAACTGCGGCCTCTGGTCCACATCCGTTTCCTGTATAACAAGCATTAAATGTGTCGGTCTGGTTTGTGTTCTGTTTGAGAGCCACATTCCGACCCCCGCCAATGTAGATGGAGCAGATATTTGCAACTATCGTCCCTTCAATCCGTAACTTGTTGATCAGACCAGCCCCAGAGCAAAAGACATCAATCTCGTGCGGACTAACTACAAACCTTGATTCATTGTTACATGAGGCAGAACCATTTAGTTTTACCGTGAAACTGTCCGGATAGGTTAAGTCATTCACATAAACCCTAAACCAGGAGAACGGCAAAGATTGATTGAGAGTTGCCTCAACTGATGTAGAATCTGTGTCCGGATTACATGTGGTGTCGTTGTTATCAAACAGGAAAGTAGGTTCAGATTTTTGGGCGAATTTGTAAACGAGATTCAAGTACTGACACAGGGGTCCGGAATATTCGTGCTGACAACTGTCATTGTTTGGGCATGTCCCTGTAGTTTTATCACAAACTGCGTCATTATAGCAGTGACATTGTAACGTACAATTTGCCCCAAACCAACCGTCTGCACAAGTTAGGTCATTAGCTTCCAAGGTCGCAAAAGAAGCCAGCAGAATAAAGACTTGATCTACAGCGATGGTCAACGAACTGTGTAACAAACATTTATTATCAAACCCGAGATTACATTTCTAAAAATCCGCCAACTCGCTGTGATAACAGATAGAGTGATGTTCAAAGTCAACATTTTTTACACCATGGCTCGAACGCGATCAAGCTTCCATCTTGGTGCGTCCCATGACGTCATATCCCTTATTTAACTGATATTCCCAAATGAGGGCAAAAACGTTCCATATCCTGCGGACAGTGCAGCGGTTGGAGTTTTGTGGCCTATCAACATGGCAGAGAAGTGGTAGGGAATCTGGCAAGTGTAGCATTACTAGCATTATGTTGCCCAGCATAAGAATGGAGACAGAAGCAGCAAGGGTAGCGATAACACAGAACGTGGATCTCGCAGTGACAGACTAGCAAAGTATGCTATAGATGATTGATAGACAGTCTCTGCGGCAGGAATGGAGGAAATGACTCTAAAGTAAGCTCGTTAAGCTGGATGCACTGGTTAACGCGACAATAAAAAGGCCGATAAGCTCACTGACAGCTCTGGCTCTGAGTGTGGCCTTACTCTGGACAAAGAGGAACATCCTTAAACTTGTTATTTATTCCTTAAGAGAAGAGGAGGAGAAAGGGTGAGACAATTCTGTATACAATGAGAGACTGATGAATCAAAAGGTGGAAAAAGATATGGTCCTTCCGGAGTATTTAGTGGGAAAAGCTGATATATATACAATCAACATGTTACACAACTTACAGGGACAATCAGTCTGCATACACTTCGAGGAATGCTGGGACGGGTGGTATAAGAGGTATCATATGGTGATGCCCCAACTGCAGTGAAACTGATTCTATGAATATAATTGGTACTGGCAGCATTCTGCAAAATGGTGAAAACATACTATAAACATAATTTTACTAGTAATTGCTGCAAACAAATAATAATAATAATAATAATAAACCTACAATTAGAATTATGTAAGCAATTATTCTGGAAGTGGAATGGCACTAGTAGATGCAAGTAGACTGTTGGCACGGCCCAAAATATCTAATAACATTTAGGCTGGAAGTAGTCAACTACTTCTAACTGCTAGCACCAGGAACTGTCAACCAAAGTAATACTGGCCACTCTCACTATATTACTGAGATTGAGAAGTTTATTATTCAAAACAGGAATTGCAAGCTTTGTGTTGTGTTTAACTGCACTAGAAGGACGATAAAGATGTACTGGGAAGTCTCTGGTTTATTCATAGTTATATAAGAAACACCTATTTATTCATCGTTGTATTTGAAGCCACTTGAGTATTCTAACACATACTAGAATACGACTAACATATTAACAATTGTAGTAGAAATAACATAAAGTCTATATATATCGCTGAATTATTCTTTAGTATCAGGATGTTTAGTAATGTTATTTATATTCCGGTGTCATGGCGACCACGTGTTGTCGTTTTTATGAGTCGGCTCTTGCTGAGATATTTAAATGATTTACGCGACAGTCTAGTTGTGAAATTATATGTTGCTATTACCCGTTTGGTGTAATGTTTTACTTCTGACTGGAGGATGGACTGTGAACTTTATCGATATTTAAGTGGAATATGATTTATTCTTCCTTTTTGTGTCGTGTGTTCGCGGTTCGATAGGAGGCAAGCACATGATTCGACAACAATGTCGGCGGTAGTCGGGTGTGTTCAACTCATACGTGAAAAGTCTGCGACGGTGGATGGGGCGGAAGAATTTGAAATAATCAACGGCACAGAAAGCGAAAACAGCAAAGTGTGTGGTACACATGAGCCATATTCAGAACACGAAAGGCGAATATGGCAGACCACCGTGAAAGAGATTGGAGCCTCATCACGTAACAATCCAAAGAAAGTAGAAAGCCATGGAGAGAAATTCTAACTACTGTTTTAGGAACGAAATAAAAATATCTACATGGAATGTTAGGACCTTATACCAACAAGGAAAACTAGAAAATCTTATGGTAGAAGCAGAACGATTAAACATAGATATCTTAGGTCTTAGGCATATCAGAAACAAGATGGAAGGAAAGTGGATACACACAAGACAAAAAATATACATTTATATATTCAGGTAACACAAAAGAACATCAAAGTGGAGTAGGCATTCTAATAAAACGAGAGCTACAAAAATATATAAATACTCAATTGACATATAATGATAGGAATATACTAATAAGAATGAAGGCAAAACCATTCGACATAGCAAAAATACAGACATACGCACCTACTCAAGACTATACAGACGAACAAATAGAGGCATACTATGAAGATCTAAACACAGTTATGAAGCAAGTGAAATCATCAGACATCTTGATTATAATGGGTGATATGAACGCTAAAGTAGGAAAAGGTAAATATAAGACCATAATAGGAAATCATGGTCTAGGAAAAAGGAATAACAGAGGAGAAAGATTAATACAATTTTATGAAGAAAACAGACTGATAATATGCAACACCTTCTTTGAGCAAGAGAAAAGGAAATTATACACATGGAAAAGCCCTGAAGACAAGAAGAGAAATCAAATAGATTACATAATGATAAAAGACAGATTCAGGAACAGCATCAAGAAAGCCAAAACCTACCCAGGGGCAGACATTAATTCAGACCACAATCCTGTAATGATAAAAATGAAAATCAAATTAAAGAGAAGCAAACAAAATCCTGAGGAAAAAGTCACAATAAAATGGCAATGCATAAAAAATAGCATGCAAGAATCCTGCAACACCTTGCCCAAAAAGGAAAGTAACAAAAAACAAAAATGGATAACTGACAAAATCTTAGAAAAAATGGAAGAAAGAAGACAAGCGAAAAACAATGCCAGACACTGATATAGACAATGAAATACGGAGAATGTGCAAAAAGGCAAAAGAAGACTGGCTCAACCAAAGATGTCTAGAAGTCAAAACTATGGAAAGTAAACAAACATTAAGAGAGATGCACACAGAAATAAAGAGGATGACGAATAAAGACAAAAAAGCTACAGGAAACGGATGTATTGCAAACAAAGAGGGAAGAATGCTAACAGACAACAAAAGATATAATAGATAGATAGCAAGAATATATAACAGAATTATTTCATGACGAAAGGGACAAAAAGCCAGACATAAAATGTACATACAACTATAAAATCCTGAAATCTGAAGTAGAAAAAGCTATAAAAACAATGAAAAAGGGAAAAGCAGCAGGGCCTGACAATATACAAAAAGAGATGATACAGGCTCTAGAAGAGTTTGGCGTCAAAGTGATCACAGACATATACAATGACACATACCATACAGGATTCATACCAAACAATCTAAAAACATCAACTTTCATTGCATTGCCTAAAAAGAATGGTGCAGTTCAATGCAGTGACTTCAGAACAATAAGCCTAATGAGCCAGGTAACAAAAATTTTACTAAAAGTTATACAAGGAAGGATTCAGAATAAAATCAATACTAAATTAGATGAGCAACAATTTGGATTCAGGAAAAACAATGGGACAAAAGAAGCCATATTCAGCATGAGAACATTGATTGAAAAGTACACAGAAGTAAACAAACCAATATATGCCTGCTTTATAGACTACACCAAAGCTTTCGATAGAATACACCATAACCAACTTATAGACTGCCTAAAGGATATAAATCTAGACGACGCAGACATACGACTAATATGTAATTTGTACTGGGAGCAAACAGCATTAATAAGATATAACAAGGAGAACTCTACACCCATGGACATAAAAAGAGGAGTAAGACAAGGATGCATCCTATCACCAAGCTTGTTCAATCTATACACTGAGCAAATCTTTAAAAACATCTCAGAGATACCAGGCCTAAACATTAATGGAAAGATAATCAATAACCTGAGATATGCTGATGATACTGTTCTACTAGCAGAAAATCCTAAAGACCTACAACAATTGCTTAATGTGATAAACATAACACGCAAAAAATATGGACTAGAAATGAATATCAAAAAGACTAAAACTATGATCATAAACAAAGAAAATTCTCAAGACCTACAATTAAATATCACAGTTGAGGGAATACATCTGGAGACAGTCCAGAGTTACAACTACCTGGGACATACTATAACCAATGATGGAAAATGCAAAACTGAAATAAACAAAAGAATAGGTATGGCAAAAAGTAATTTTAATGCCATGAAAAATATACTAACAACAAAACAAATATCAACAGGGCTGAAACTAAGATTGACAAAATGTTACATCTTCTCAATATTCCTGTATGGTGCAGAAACATGGACATTAGACAAGAAAACAGAACAGAAAATTTAAGCCTTTGAAATGTGGATTTATAGAAGAATAGGTAGAATTGAATGGAAACGATAACAAACGATAAAGTTTTAAAACAACTGAAAATAAAAAGAGAACTACTAAATACAATTAAGACAAGACAAATGAAATTTTTGGGGCATGTTAAAAGACACAACAGCCTACTAAAAGTAATATTGGAAGAAAAAATACAAGGTAAAAAGAGGCAGAGGCAGACCAAGACTAACATGGACGAGTAACATCAAAAGATGGTCAAGTCAATCTATGACAGCCTGCACCATCAAAGCAAGAAACAGAGTAGAATGGCGATCCATGGTAGCCACCCTTCGTTGCGGAGAAGGCACATGATGATGATGATGATGATGATTTCTATTCATTGCTTCAAATGTTCTTTGCTTTTGTTGAATGCTGATTTTGATTTTACATTTAAACGTAGTTTAAATATATTAGCATATTTTGATTTCTCACTTATATATTTGTCTCATTTTAATGAAGTATCACAAACACGACAGTGCTTACAAGTAATTGTACTTGTCTATAATGTATCCATTACATTTTGTTGTGCAGAAAATAGTGATGTACGAGTGGTTGCCAGTTTGGCTTAGTGTTGAAAGCAATGGTACAACGTTCGATATGAATGATTATCCTTACACTGGTGGAAAGATGAACACATATTCTGGTAAGAATTCATCGTTATGGTTTAGAAACTTGTAGTTCATATTAAAGAGATGCAGAGAATTTTACATGACCAAGTGACCGAGTATTAATTAGCAAAATGTTCTGCTTCAGGATTTAACGCTAATACTCAAATACTGCCTTAATTAAGAATCAATTGGCTAAAACTAAAAAGTGACATTTAAGATATTTTATCTTTGGGTGAATCTCATTTCAGAGTCTGTAAACATTTTGTTACTTTAAAAAAAAACTGTAAGGGCCCTCGCTGCACAGGCAGATAACTCCGTCTTCGAAGGTACTCATATTTGTTCCATCGATGAGTAATTGACTTTCAAGCCGAGCCTCGCTGCTGTGAGACCTGGGGTGGTTGCCCCAGAGAAAAATCTCACATAAAAATCCCTTTCAGGCCTACCGGTGCAGCTGGGATTTGAACTCACAACCTCTATGTCTAGGGACCGGCATCTTGCCTCCAGACCAACCAGCCCCTGTATAGCTTTTATAACATCAGAAAACTCTGTGATTATTTAGTGCATACGTTTTGAAATGTCTCCAAAAAATAGATAATCCCATTATGAAGTGTATATTTGAACAATCATTTATTGTCTTACAACAAATCTCCAACTAATAATTTCATTGATTCCTTAGGGTATGATCCTAATGTTCATCCAGGCATCAGTACTGAATTTCAAGCTGCAGCTTTTCGATTTGGACACACGCTTGTTCCATCAGGGGTTCTGACAAAGTATGTGTAATCTCTTATTTAACATGTTTTTATTTTTTGTATATTTTGCAGGCATGTAAAAGACATAATAATAAAGGAATCATTCTTGCTATTTTTTTTGTTTACAAAATTTATGACAGGCTGAGCAAATCTGAGATGATTAATTTAAAAAACACATTAACATTATTATCTTTTAATAGCTGAACACGAAAAAAAATGGTCAATACTTTCCCCAACAGTAATATCAATGGAAATATGTTTAATTTACATTTGTCTTTTTCAGTCCTTTTGAAAATTTGTTTTGCCCTTTTAAAACATTGATTATTTTTTTAAGTGTTACTCTCTATCAAATAGATGTTTCTACTCAAACATTGTCATCCTTATTGTCATACAAAAAAATAGGCAATTTACCCGTGGCACTTGTGAGAATTCTAAACGAACAGTAAAGGGAAAGTTCACAACAGCACCGAATAAGGAAGAAAACAATGTGACAGTGGAAGGAATACGCTTATGCAATGCATTCTGGGTTCCAGAGGTAAGCATTATTGTTCTTTGAATAAGTTATCATGTTTGAATAGCTTATCATGAACAACTAAGTCTAGTGTTATTAAACATAAGTCTACAAATAATTATAGTAATAGATAATAGGTGCATTATTTATCATTTTTGCAGATTATATAATGTGGCAGTGTGATCCTGCGATTTTCTGAGGCCTAACATGATTGTTAGAAATTCAATTCTTGAGATGTCTGCTGTAATCAAATGATATGCACACACATGTATTTTGCAAACTATTTTAATATACTTTTGTCTATTTCTTGTTAGCATTATAATGGTTTTGGGCTTGATCTCTTTTCACAATCTTGAAGATAATGTAAAGGATATCACTGGAGGGAAGGAAGTGATATTTAGTTGAGAAATTAATAATTCCCTCAAATTCTGTATGTCTACTGGATAGTCTCTCTCACCTGTTATGATTTTTCTTACTCCATGTCAAATAAAGATGAAGTTAATGCTCTTCACCTAGTGATAAATCTGAGACTGCATACTGGAAGCTCATTAATGGCTATTAGTTACTGACTAAAAGAAACTAATCTATGATTGCATACTGGAAGCTCATTAATGGCTATTAGTTACTGACTAAAAGAAACTAATCTATGATTGCATACTGGAAGCTCATTAATGGATATTAGTTACTGACTAAAAGAAACTAATCTATGATTGCATACTGGAAGCTCATTAATGGCTATTAGTTACTGACTAAAAGAACAAATCTATGATTGCATACTGGAAGCTCATTAATGGCTATTAGTTACTGACTAAAAGAACAAATCTATGATTGCATATTGGAAGCTCATTAATGCCTATTAGTTACTAACTGGAAGAACTAATCTGTGATTGCATAATGGAAGCTGATTAATGGCTATAGTTACTGACCAAAAGAATTAATCTATGATTGTATATTGGAAGCTGATTAATGGCTATAGTTACTGACCAAAAGAATTAATCTATGATTGTATATTGGAAGCTGATGAATGGCTATAGTTACTGACTAAAAGAAACTAATCTATGATTGCATACTGGAAGCTCATTAATGGCTATAGTTACTGACCAAAAGAATTAATCTATGATTGTATATTGGAAGCTGATTAATGGCTATAGTTACTGACCAAAAGAATTAATCTATGATTGTATATTGGAAGCTGATGAATGGCTATAGTTACTGACCAAAAGAATTAATCTATGATTGTATATTGGAAGCTGATTAATGGCTATAGTTACTGACCAAAAGAACTAATCTATGATTGTATATTGGAAGCTGATTAATGGCTATAGTTACTGACCAAAAGAATTAATCTATGATTGTATATTGGAAGCTGATTAATGGCTATAGTTACTGACCAAAAGAACTAATCTATGACTGCACTGCATCCAAGGCAAAGATGCTCAGTCCTTCCCAACAGGTGATGAATTGTATGCATGCTGATAGTATTTGTAAATTGCAAATATTAATGTAAGGCAAACTGCAGTAATTATACCTTTCAGCCTAACACAAAATTGATTTATTCAAAACAAGATGTTACAGAAAAATCTTTAGAATACCTTGGATAATAAAAATGTGCAATGAAGATATATCAAAAGACCTAATCATTGAAATAAACTGACTTATAAATAATATATTAGAGAGAACATTAAAATACTTTGACCATGTCAAAAGACACAGTGGATTGCAAAGAACTGTAATGAAAGGCATGGTTCCAGGAAGAAGAGACAGCTTCATACCAAAAAGAAGGTGATTTGAAGACATAAAAGAGACCTTAAACACAAGAACAGAAAAAGTGATAGATTTAGCTAGTTACAGATTCCTTCAGATGAGCTGTGATAAGTGCAACATTCATCACAGAACATGTGAACCTAATGAATCTAGGTTGGCATTTTTACATATTGACTTGTTTCCCTTCTTTAATCCCTGCTCATTTGGTCAGACTGGTTAGTCTTTTACCAGAGCTACAACAAAGAAGGTGTGGTATCTGATCATATTCATTCTTGGCCACTGATCCTGATATAATTTTGAGCATCTTCATATTTATTTCAAAAGTTAAGAATTACTACAAATACTTTCACACACACATTTCTCACAAAATTATGAGTATTATTTTTTAATTACTTATCCCACATTTACATTTCCTGACACATTCCCACATTTTATTACATTTTTTACAATTTCTTGATTTTCTTTGTTACCATGAAATGAACATTCTACTATTCAAATTTAAATAAAATGTTCGAAGTGCAATAATGATGAGCCGCAAATAACTCAATAACTCAATAAATAAAATGAATTGTTCATATTTTCCTATCCACAATTATGGCTGATGAGTTATAAATAGAATCAATCTTTGTTTGTTTAATGAGGAAACTTTGGAAGGTGAACCAGGAATAGACCAAGTTATACTTGGAATGATCTTTACACGAGCAGCCAGAGAGGACAACATAATAGTTAGTGATATACGAGGTTCGTTTTTACCAAAATTAATTTCAGTGTTTAATTATGTTCTCTTGTATCTCCAGAGATATTACACTTCTGTATTTTTCATATCTCACTTTATTATTCTTTCTGGTTGTTTGAATTTGTCATTCATTCTGAGTGTAATAACTGGTTTTTTTCCTCTTTAGTTTCGGTTGTGATAATTTACTTCTCTTTATATATGTTTCATTCCATAGATAACATGACAAGATGGTCATCTTTCTTTGCAGTTATGACAGATTGTTAATCCTTTCTTTATCTTTTATTTACATTGTGATATATTCCTTATGTTTTGTTCTCACATTTACTGATTCTTTATTTTTTTTTAATTCTCACTGTGAACGTTTCTTATGCTTTATTTTCTTTTCTTACTATAGCAGTTTCACTACTTACATGTTCCCTTCATGTACCAACAAATTGCTTATCTTTTATTTGCCTCGTACTATGAAAATGTATTTATCTTTATTCCTTTCTTACTATGACAATTTGTTTCTCGTTCTAATTCTCATTCTAACCATTCATCATTATTTTCTCATTATTGCTGTAAATGTGGTTTGTTTTCTTTCTTTTGAGTGAAACAGATGAGTAGCAAATTTTTTTACTTTTCTATGAACTATGATATTCTAGATAGCTCAGTGGTTAGTGAAATAGACTACAAAGGATGAGAGGTCAGGTTCGATCATGATCGACAGCTTGTGGTTCACCCTGCCTTAGTTGGATTCCGTATTCTTTTTCTGGGACAGTAAAGTGGCACGGGCATAATACCGACCACATTACTCCAAAAATCATGTGCTAAAGGTCTATAAAAATTATGGTCAATAACACCATATTCACTATACACCACTTGGCATGACAGGGCACTTTACTTTTTGTTTTTACCTTTTTATAATATTCTATTGTGGACTCTTATTTATGTGTTTTGTATTATGTTCTTTTTTATCACTATATTTCCTTGTGGCTATATTGGATATGTTTTTCTTTTACTTTTCATGTCTCAAATCTTATCTTCATCAGTCTCCATGTCACTCTGATATCTTGTTAGGATTTGTATCCTTTATGCTAAGATAAATACTTGTTAAATTTTGTGTTCATCTATGTTGCTATATCTGATTAATTTGCTTTGTATATAATAATGATAAATGAATTTTTTTATGGCTAAATATTGCTATGATATCTTTTTATTACTCATGAAGTTATAATATCAGATAAAAACGATGCAGGAAAACACAAATGAACTATCATCAATAGCCAACAAAATTGGGCTTGAGATCAATCATGAAAAGACTAAGGTCATGAAAAGCTTAATTCCAACGGACAACAAAATATACATGGAAAACAAATCAGTGGAAGAGATCAATCACTATCTTTATTTATCTTGGAAGTCACATTGATCGAGAATTGGATACAAGTAAAGAAATTAGTATCAGAATAGCTAAAGCAGCAATGTCTTTCAGAAG
This sequence comes from Megaustenia siamemsis, assembly GCA_032433765.1. NCBI lineage: Eukaryota > Metazoa > Mollusca > Gastropoda > Stylommatophora > Ariophantidae > Megaustenia > Megaustenia siamemsis. The sequence goes on from JAVIAB010000092.1 coordinate 155,085,377, forward strand.
CCTTGGAAAGTTGTAGAAATCAAAACTCATCAGCACAAACACAAAACTTAGACTATTCAAATCAAATGTACTTTCAACCCTTACGTATGCGTGTGAAAGCTGGAAAACAACAAGAGACAGAAAAAAAGTTGAACGCATTCGAAAATAAATGTCTAAGGAAAAATACTTGGTATAGCGTGGAATGAATTCAAAACAAACGAAGATATTAGAGAGATCGTCAATCAACCACTAATATCTTCAGTAATCAAGAAAAGACGATGGTCATATGTTGGACATGTGATGAGGAGAGATAACAACCAAATAACAAAGCAAGCCCTCATGTGCAAAACAACAGGTAAGAGGAAAAGAGGCCACCCCAGAGAGACGAAGAACATTAATCAGAGAGGCAAGAGCAGCAAGAATCGACTCCTTCAATGAGATAGTGTTGCTTGCACAGAGCAGAGACAAATGGCGAGTTTTGATAAAATATCTTTAGGAGGATTGAAAACTGCTAGAATAAAAATTTAGATAAGAGAAGGAGTATCTTGGTCTACGCCCTATGGGCCGGCTATGGCTTGAAAGGTCAATAGATAGAAAGATAGATATAATACCTTGTTAATTTTGTACTTCTCATGAAGTTTAAATTTGTTTATTGTCAATTTCTCCTTCAGTTAAGATATTCAATTTTTAAAAATACTTTTCATATAATTATGATATCTTATTTGTTAAATTCTCAAACAGCTATAATGTGTTGTTAATTTATATCTCTCCATGTAGCTATTATTTCCAGCTAATCTTTACCTTTCCATTTCGGAGTAAATAGAGCATGTTTTTGGCCCGCTTGATTGGTCTCGTCGTGATATTGGAGCAGTGAACATTCAGAGAGGTCGTGATCTGGGTCTACCAAGCTATAATGAAGTCAGAAAAGCATATGGGCTCAAACCACAGAGCAGCTGGCAAGATATAAATAGAGACTACTCAAGAGTAAGTTTATGTATGTGTAGATATATTATATATGTAGGGAAGGCTCAACCATGGGCCTAAAAAACAACCATTAAAACAACAAGAACTAGGAGCAAATTGTCAATCATGGAAAACTATGATTTCTGCCATCTTCAGCCCGAGAAGAAAATGAATGATGAATGAATCAATATTTTTCTTTTTAATTTCACAGTCCTCATCATCATTCATCATGTTTGAGTGCTATCTCCGCATCGAGGGTTGGCTACCATGGAGCGCCATTCCACTCTGTCTCTTGATTTGATAGTGCAGGTTCTCATAGGCTGATTTGTTCATCTTTTGATGTTACTCTTTGTCTGCCTCTGCCTCTTTAACCGTGTATTTTCCCTTCTAAGATTACTTTTAGTAGGCTGCTGTGTCTTTTAACATGTCCAAGAATCTCATTTGGCTTTTCTTTCCATCTAATTCTTCCTATTCTTCTATAAATCCACATTTCCAAGGCTTCAATTTTCTGTTTGGTTTTCTTGTCTAATGCCCATGTTTTTGCACCATACAGGAATGTTGGGAAGATGTAATATCTTGCTTTTTTAGTGTTATTTGTTTTGATGTAAGTATATTTTTCATGGCATTAAAATTACTTTTACTTTTTTTTACTATACTCTTGTTTATTTCACTTTTACTGGTTAAACATCACTGGTTATAGTATGTCCAAGGTAGTTGTAGTTCTGAACTGTATCCAGTTGTATTCCTTCAACTTTGATATCCACTTGTAGGTTTTGAGTATTATCTTTGTTTATGATCATAGATTTAGTATTTTGGATATTTATATCTAATCCATATTTTTGCTTGTCATGTTTATTTCATTAAGTAATTATTGTAGATCAGAATTTTCTGCTAGTAATACAGTATCATCAGCATATCTTTGGCTATTGATTATCTTTCCATTAATTTTTAGGCCTGGCATCTCTGTGATGTTTTTAAAGACTTGCTCAGTGTATAGATTAAACAATCTTGGTGATAGTATACATCCCTGTCTTATTTTTCCTTTTACATATATCAATAGGTGTAGAGTTCTCTTTTTGTTATATTTTATTATTGCTGTTTGCTACAAATATAAATTACATATTAGTTGAATGTCTGTGTCATCAAGATGTATATCTTTAAAGGCAGCGTATAAGTTGTTTACTTAATTAAAAACTACTAAACACAATTCAAACAGGACAAATGAGATTTTTGGGGCATGTTAAAAGACACAACAGCCTACTTAATGATGGTAATCTTGGAAGGGAAAATACAAGGTAAAAGAGGCGGAGCAGACCAAGACTAACGTGGACGAGTAACATTAAAAGATGGACGAGCCAGCCTATGACAACCTGGACCATCAAAGCAAGAGACAGAGTGGAATGGCACTCCATGGTAACCAACCTTTGATGCAAAGACAGCACTCAATGATGATGATGGTGATAAGTTGCTTATGGTGTGTTCTATCATAAGCTTTGGTGTAGTCAATGAAGCAGGAATATATTGGTTTTTTTACTTCTGTGCACTTGTCATCTAATGTCCTCATGCAGAATATGGCTTATTTTGTCCCACTGTTTTTCCTAAATCCAAATTGTTGTTCTTCTAATTTACTATTGATTTTATTCTGAATTCTTCCTTGTATAACATTTAGCAAAAGTTTTTGTTACATGGCTCATTAAGCTTATTGTTCTAAAATCACTGCATTCAGCTGCACCTTCTTTCTAGGTAATGCATTGAAAGTTGGTGTTTTTAGTCCTGACTTTACATTAAACTAAGAGGCTTTCTAAATTACAATTGCTTTTTCATTACAGATATTGACAAATCTTCAAAGATTGTATGGTAACACGCCTGCTCCTGATGACCTTGATATATTTCCTGGTGGTTTACTAGAAACAACTTTTAATGGCCCTGGGGAACTATTCAAAGCTATTACCTTAGATCAGTTTTTACGTATTCGTCATGGCGACAGATTCTGGTATGAGAACAGTGATAATGGGTGAGTATGGAAGCTAACAAACAACAAGATGTTACTTTTCATTTTATTCTTTGTTTAAAAGGAAAAGAAAAGAAATATATTTTTCTTTGTCTCTTTAGTTCTTTATGAGGTTGCCAGGACATGGCATCAATGCTATTGGTGGCACTCAGTCTGATGGCTAGTTGGAGTGTATACACAGGCATAATTAACTGAGTAAATATCAACATAGGAGCAGGAGAGCTGAAAAATAGCAAGAAAGTGGATATAATATGCTTCATGAACATAAAATACTGGAACTGTCAGCGCCAAACAGCAAGGTCCTGAATTAGTGTACAAAATGTATGACTTTGTCATTCTTCCCCTGCAGGAGACAAGTTGTGGTCAACTCAGATACTCTGGATACAAGTGCAGCAGCGGTGAAACAAACTCCCGATTTATGGATAGACAACAATCACTGAAATCACATGCACCTCTTTGTGCTTGAGTTGTAGGCTTTCAACTGAGATGGGGTGGAGTTGCAGAGGACGAAATTGTGTTATTTGTGGATCATCATCATTTCACTTCGAACATATTAAAAGGTGCCCAAATCTCCTCCTGAGCAAGTCACTAAAGAGTATTGTCAACATCCTTGCCAGCAATGAAAGATAATTGAGGATTTCAAACAGAGACTGAAGAGCAGCATTTTAACAGTATGCTTTAATGTCAAAATTTAAATACTCACAGTATACGGTATATTGGGACTGCCCAAACTACAGTGTTCAAGGAGAGGCCCAGGACATAGCCCTCCTAGGAACTGACATTGTCATCTTTGATCAACAACAAATGACTGAGGTGGTGAGCAGGGCGTCTGTGCACTGCTGGAGTCTGAAAGGGGAGTAAAGATGTGTAGCGCTGTTTCCTACAAGGCATGTTTGTAAGAAGCAACTAAGGAAGGTTGGGCATGGGATTGGCTATCCTGTACTGTAAAATAATAAGCCTCAAAGACTTCACAAACATGGGCAAGTCAAAGAAATGAAAAAATATAAATCTGTCATCCAGGAAAGATAAGGTTTCTCTGTCTAAGAGATATATGATGCAATCCGGAGAAATCCGCAAGAAGTTACCAAGTCCTCCGACAACTAGAAAATACAATAAATCTAGAAGATCATTAGAAACAGGTAAAGGATATATGGATGGAGACATGTGAAGGAACCTTGGGGAAAAGAGCACCAGAATAAAGCATGGATGACAGCAAAGATCCTGGGGACGATTAAAGAAAGAAAGAATAAGAAAGCAGACATGATTAAAAGCAAAATGAGAAGTACTAAAGCCAAGACATACTATACTTACACAGAGGTGAACAAAGAAGTGAGAAGATACATTAAAAGGGGAAAAAAAGGAAATATGATATAGATGAACTAGCTAAAGAGGCTGAGGAAGCAGCAAATAAAGGAAATATGATAGAACTGTACAAGAGCACAAAGAAATTAAGCGGAACATTCAAACAGATCAATGCTTTTATTAAAGATAAGAAAGGAAATCTGCTTAGTATTATAAGGGAACAAAGGAAGAGATGGAAAGAGCACTTTGAAGAACTCTCGAACAGACCAGGCACAAATAACCCTCCACATATACCACCAGCAGAAGAAGAATTACATGTTGACTGTGGAAAGCCAAGTAAGGAAGAAATAATGAAAGCCATCAAGCTATTTTAAAAAATGGTAAAGCCATAGGACCAGATGAAATTCCTTCAGAAGCCATCAAAGCAGATATTAACACCTCTATCTAGATGTTACATAATCTGCTGGATAAAATATTGGAAAGAGAAGAAATACTTAAAGACTGGAAAGAGGGTTATATGATCAATCTACCAAAGGAAGTTTACAGGAGTGCACAAACTATAGAGGAATTAAGCTACTATCAGTGCCAGGAAAAATAGTAAGCAGAATAATCTGGAGAGACTAAAAGAGGCCATAGAGAAATATTTGATAGACGAACAAGCAAGTTTTAGGAAAAACATAATATGCACTAATCAAATAACTACCATACGTATAATAGTTGAACTTAGCTTAGAACTACAGTCCCCACTTTATATCAGATTCATAGATTACAAAAATGCATTTAATAGTTTAGACAGGAATGCTTTGGAAGTTACTGAGTTATTATGGAATCTCATAAAGTTTATTAACCTGATAAGAACAATGTATGAAGGAATGAAATGTAGTGTAGTGCACAAAGTGCAGCTTACAGAAGCATTTGAAATAAGAACAGGAATAAAGCAGGGATGTCTTCTGTCTCCATTTTCTCTTTCTACTGGCCATAGATTGGATTATGAAAATAACTCAGAACAAAAGAAATGAAATCCAGTGGTCACTGACCAAGCAAGTAGACTTTGCTGATGACATAGCTCTCCTATCACATAATCATCAACAGATGCAAGATAAAATGAGCATACTTGATGAGAGATCACAACAGCTGGGACTGAAAATAAGTAGAGATAAGACATAAATATGAGAATTAATGTGGTTTGCAGTAACCAAATAACAATAGGAGAAATACCTTCACTAGACAAACAATCTTATACACATCTGGGCAGTAATATAAACAAAGAGGGAGGAACAAAGAATGATACCAAAATAAGGATATCAAAAGTAAGAGGTGCATTCGTTGCACTGGGAAATATTTGGAAATCCAAAGAAATTAGGTTAAATACAAAAATAAAAATGTTCAGCTCCAATGTTAAGTCAGTCCTATTATATGGCTGTGAAACATCATCATCATCATCAAGTACCGGGCCTGCTGGTGTAGATGATCATGTCTCTCCACAACTTTTGAACTTGACAGCTATTTATCATTTCTGTTGTTGACCTTCTACCAAGCCATTCTCTTAAACTGTCTGTTATTTTTCTCTTTGCCTCCCTCTATCTCTTCATCCCTCAATTTTTCCAGTTGTTACAATATATTCCAGTTGTTCTCTTCTCATTACATGGCCAAAAAATGATGATTGTTTCTTCCTAATATTGGAAATTAGCTCTCTTTTTGCTTTGACCTCTCTCAGAACATCTTCATTACTCTTCTTAGCTGTCCATGGTATTCTCAACATTCTTCTGTAAAACCACATTTCTACAGACTCCAGTGATTTTCTTGTCTGTTGTCCTATTGTCCATGATTTGCATCCATATGTTAAGACTAGCTCTACATAACATTTAAGAACTCTTTTTCTATTGTCAAAAATGGCTTGCATAGTATCTTCCTCATTTTTTGGAAAGCTGCTTTTGCCAGAGCCATTCTGCATCTCACCTCTTTTGTACATCTTCCGTCTGAGGTTAACAAAGTTCCCAAATATTTAAATTCATTTACCTGTTTTAATATTGTTCCACTTGTCTTTATTTTGCACTGAGGTAATGTATTTTTCTTTGTTGTTACCATTACCTTTGTCTTTTTGCTATTAAGGCTGAGTCCTTTATTTTTACTTTCTTTCACTATAATGTCCAACATTTCTTGCAACTCATTTTCACTCTTAGCGATTAAGACTGTATCATCAGTATACCTCTTATGCCTCTTATGAATCTTAAAATAATCTCACTATAAATATTAAACAAATCTGGTGACAGCACACAACCTTGTCTAACACCCTGTTTTATTTCTTGAAACATTCCCAATTGGTTTCCAGTTCTTATGGCCGCTGTTTGTTGCCAGTACATGTTCTTTATTATTCTTAGATCTTTGCTGTCTACGTTTATGCTTTCTAAAATTGTGATTATTTCTTGGTGCTTTACTTTGTCAAATCTATCTATCTACCTATCTATTGACCTTTCGAGCCGTAGCCGGCCCATAGGGCGTAGACCAAGATACTCCTTCTCCTATCTGAATTTTTGTTCTAGCAGTTTTCTTTTAAAGATATTTTATCAAATCTCGCCATTTGTCTCTGTTCTGTGCAAACTGCTCTATCTCATTGAGGGAGCCAAATCCTGCTGCTCTTGCCTCTCTCATCAATGTTCTTCTCAGTGTCTCCCTGGGTCTTCCTCTTTTTCTCTTACCAATTAGTTTAGTTACAATTTTACTCTAAGCTTTCCCACAACTGGTACATGATCACTATTGCAATCTGCAGCTGGTCTAGTTTTCACACACACCAGACTGTTTCTAAATCTATTGCTTATCATTATGTAATCAATTTGATTATGTGCGTACTCTCCTGGGCTTTTCCATGTCCACAGACATCTTGGATGTTGCTTAAACCAGGTGTTTCCTATCATCATGTTGTGTGTTCTTGCCCAGTCAATAAGTTTCTCACCTCTTTCATTCCTCTCGCCTAAGCCGTAATGACCAACTACTTCCTAAACTCTTTCCTTCCCTACTTTTGCGTTAATATCCCCTAGAACTATGGTGTTTTCATGTGGTTTGCACTTATGAAGTGTCTCATTTAACTCGTAAAATTTATCAATTGTTTCCTCTAGACTGTCTGCTGTTGGTGAACTTGTATAAGTTTTATGTCTATTGGCTTTCCATTCAATTTCACTAAAAGGACTCATTTCTTGTATGATGTTTTCTAGTTTTCCCTTCTGCATGAGTGTTCTCACATTCCAAGTACCTATCTTTAGAGTTAGTTTTATCTTTATTTTTCTTACAGTAGCTTGATGACGATTGGGTATCACCTGTAATACATGATGTCCCCTACCGAACAAGGGTTTTCCATTGGAATCACCCTTAACGTTGTTGTCGTTATTTCTATTGTTGTGGTGATTCATGATTGTACAAAGAAGTTATGACGGTGGTTTTCTGTTGCCTTCCGTCGGTTTGTTTATGGTTGGCTCCGCTAGCCTTTGACTAAAAAGTCTCACCCACAAGGCAGTGGGGTTGTTTTACTTCGGGGTACCCTCCCTTAGCCTTTTACTCTCCTGAGCTTACCTGCAAGGCAGCAGGGCAGCCACAGGTTGTACTTTTTACTGCATACAGTAGCAGGTAAAATTACCCGACCTGACCTGTGAAACATGGAGAATAAAAAAAATGGCAATCATGAAGATACAGACCTTCATTAATAGATGCTTGCACAGAATAAAAGAATACAAATAAAGAGTTACAGCAAAGATGATGGCACTTGATAGGACACATACTGCAGAAGCCAACTGAGAGTCTTACACAACAGGCCCTTTTTTGAACCCTCAAGGAAAAAGACAAAAAGAATGACCAAAATATTGTTGGAGAAGACACATATAAGCAGAGATCAAGATGATGGGGAAGACATGGAATAATCTTAAAAGATGGCAAGAAATAAAATGGCTTGGGAAATGTTTGTTGAAGACCTATGCTCCACATAGAATTGAAAGGTAGAAAGGAATGGTGAGCAGGGATTAAGAGTCCAGTTTCAACATTGACTTGGAACTTATGTTTTTCTGGTCTAATTCGGAAGTGAAAGGATGTCACTCTGGCCCACTAACTCTACATTCATCGATGCAAGGATTGGGTTTTGAGACTTAGGGAAGAGAACAAAGAGAGCATGCAAAAGCGAACAACTCAAAATCAACATGTAACAGGAGTGATCAGTGTAGACACTTTGTGCTGGCTTATTGAAGAGAGTGGAGCATAAATTGGAATGTTCCAACTGCATTGATGTTATCTTTGTCTTTTGAACTAAACCAAAGCAATATTTAGTTGTCTTTTTCCTAATTTTCCATTAAAGACAATTTTTTGCAACTATTAGTTTAGTTTAGTTGATAGATCTGGTTGGCAGAAGGTCAACAGAAATGATAAATAACTGTTCAGATCGAAAGTTGTGGAGATACACAATCACCTATGCCAGCAGGCATGATACCTTATGATGATGATTCAACAGATCAAGGGGTTAAGGCAAAGAAATGCAAATGAATGCATAAAAATGTGAAGCTGCAGTAAAGCTGAATGCAAGGAAAAATTAAAAAAAAAAAGAAAAAAATGGTATATTAGAAGCTTTACGTGGTATATTAGAAGCTTTACGTGATTAGTAGACGACACAGATGCGAATGACGTTTCGGCCCAATAGGCCGTCAGCAGGAACAAACAAAAAACACTCACACACTCACTGATATGCAAGTAAAACTAATCCTACATAGCTAACCAGTAACGAAACATCCAAAACAAAAATAATCGAAATATGTTAAAGAAAATAAAAATGGCTTCCCTGTGTGTCCTGTGTTTCTCGGACCAATGTCAGAGTGAAAAGGAAATGGTAACGCGAGTGTGGCTGTAATTATACCAAATTCTGGTCAGGTGAAGGGTTCTAAAAATGCACGAGTGAGGGGAACGCTGTCTAGGTTAACTCGACCGCAAAGACACTGATAATGTCTGAAATTATATCATCATCATCATCATCAAGTACCAGGCCTAGTGGCGTAGGTGATCATGTCTCTCCACAACTTTCGATCTCAGCAGCTATTTATCATTTCTGTTGTTGACCTTCTGCCAAGCCATTCTCTTAAACTGTCTTTTATTTTTTCTCTTTGCTTCCCTCTATCTCTTCGTCCCTCAATTTTTCCAGTTGTTACAATATATTCAAGTTGTTCTCTTCTCATTACATGGCCAAAAAATGATGATTGTTTCTTCCTAACATTGGAAATTAGCTCTCTTTTTGCTTTGACCTCTCTCAGAACCTCTTCAGTACTCTTCTTAGCTGTCCATGGTATTCTCAACATTCTTCTGTAAAACCACATTTCTACAGACTCCAGTGATTTTCTTGTCTGTTGTCCTATTGTCCATGACTCGCATCCATATGTTAAGACTGGCTCTACGTAATATTTAAGAACACTTTTTCTTGTTTCTGTTGTCAAAAATGGATTGCATAGTATTTTCCTCATTTTTTGGAAAGCTGCTTTTGCCAGAGCCATTCTGCATCTCACCTCTTTTGTACATCTTCCATCTGAGGTTAACAAAGTTCCCAAATATTTAAATTCATTTACCTGTTTTAATATTGTTCCAATTGTCTTTATTTTGCACTGAGGTGATGTATTTTTCTTTGTTGTTACCATTACCTTTGTCTTTTTGCCATTAAGGCTGAGTCCTTTATTTTTGCTTTCCTTCACTATAATGTCCAACATTTCTTGTAACTCATTTTCACTCTTAGCGATTAAGACTGTATCATCAGCATACCTTAGATTATTTATATTATGACCTCCAATTGTTATTCCAGACATGCCCCTTATGGATCTTAAAATAATCAATCATAATCTTAAATTATATAAGGGCCCATAAACACATACACACTCCCAGATGCGTGTATACATATGTACATGTACAAATGGACATGGACATACTTATACATATCAACCCACACATGCCTACATACATATATATGCACACCAACAAGCACACACATACATACATATATATATATATATATATATATATATATATACCAATACCCACACATATGAACAAATACATGCATGTGCACATCTATACGGGGATAAACATGTGTGCACATAATGCACACAGAACCAGAGGAGTGCACACCGGGGTTAGTGTGCAAACACAAAGGAGAAAGAATAGAGCAGTAGACTAACAGGTACTCAAAAGGCGGAAAGCGTGAGATGTCTGAGAGTTGGGTACAATAAAAACATATGAGGGGTAAGTAGCTCAGAAAAAAGGTGTATAGGAGAACACCGAAGTGTCTCAATGGGGACTAGTGGAGGAGAACTATGAATAGCATGGCATAGTAGATGGACCAAAGAGCCCAAACATGGGCAGTAGAGAAGGCTATGCAAAAGGGAAGGAGTAACCGAAAGGAAACTATGTGTATGAGTGTGATACATTCATGCCTCGTGGGCTCAGTGAACCATACTGGACTATGAGGCGATTTTCCAAAGTATATCGGCTGCGGTCGCCAGAGTGGCAAAGGACAATACCAGTGACACAGATGTCGTCCTTGCCCTTGTGATCTGGGGAGTTGAAATGGAAAGACACTGGAGTGCCAGTATTCTGTTGGACATCATGTAGATGTTCACAATATCTTTCCGCTAATCTTCTCCCAGACTCACCAATATAGGTCATGTGGCATCGTTGGCATATGATGGCATAAATAATGTTGCGGGACACACATGTGAAGCCATGCTTGATCTCGAACCGTCCATTAGGGAATAAGACCGAGTCAGTGGGGAGCAGATCAACTTTGTTGCACAACGGACAACTCCACAATGCTTAAATCCCCTCCTCAGCATGTTCCCCATAATGAAGCCTTACCTACCATACACTAGTAAAAGCACTTCAGCTCAGATGCACAAACTCTGTAGCACAGGCATAGACCTTATTGCAACTAGGTCACAGCTTAAAGGAAGGTGATATTTATGGAATTTTGCCTGATATATTTTATGTTGTGAATGCTATTTTGACTTTCGCCTTGTGTTGGTTTAGAATCTTGGCCAGATCTGGTTTATTCATCAAGATGTCAATTATGAATAGGTAGCTGATATCAGCCTAGAACATGCAACTTTCAGGTGCAGCTTTTCAATAAGAAATGGACAATATTTCTAGTTTGTCAACCATAAATAATAGAGGAAAGGTTGGGTTGTTTATATTTGTTCAGTAACGATCAGTTTCCTCACAACAATGAGGCATCAGCTTCTTCGCTGAGATTGAACATCTCACCCAAAACAGAGACATATAGCAAGATACAACACAGGTGCTGTGCAGGGTCTGATGTTTGATAACAAAGATCGTCGGAGACAAAGAGTCTAGAATTTCTGCCCTATGTGACATCTTCGACTCAAAAGGGCAATAGATAGATAGATAATTTTATAGTTTGAGAACATAAGTAAATACGACTTATAGAAAAAATAAAAGTTGAGAGACACACAGAGGATGGTATACAGAAAGGAAGGTGAGGAGGAAGTAATAGATAGAGGGAGAAAAAAAATGGTAGAAATAAATCTATATTAAAACTTTATTTTCAAAATGTTGTTAAAATATTGTGGCTACAAAACAAGAAATAAAACAAAATATTTGAGAATTCATGGGATTTATCTTTTTTATTTCAGCCTATTTACTGCAGATGAATTGAAAGAAATTCAAGGAACCAGCTTCTTTGATGTTCTTGAAAGTGTGACAAATGCTTTCAGTGACTTGAGCAAGATTAATGTACCAAGATCTCAGATTTTTCTATGTGGTAAGAGTGCTATTATATTTATGCCCATATATAACGGTCACGAGGCTATCAGCAAATGACAATACAATTAACACTAATGTTAATGCAATTTTTTAAAATAAAGTTAACAAAAATAGTCACAGTTAACTCAGAATATCTACCTATTGTCCTTTCAAGCTGAAGACAGCACAGTGGGCAACAATTCTAAACTTTGTGCAGGAAGATCTTTGTTATCAAGCATCAGACATAGCACAGGACCCGCATTGTAACTCGCCATAAGTCTCTATTCTTAGCAAGTTGTTCAACCTCTGCGAGGGAGCTCATGCCTGCTGTTGCCTCTCACTTCAGTGTTCTTTTTAGTGTTTCTCTAAACCTCTTTTTCTTTTATCCACTGGCTCAGAATTTTGGAGCACAAAAATCTGAAGTCATAAGATGGAGTAAATTCAAAATCAATTGTAAAGTTTGTGTCAAATTTGTCTTGACCAATGTGTTCCTATTAAACCTAAACTATTTGCAGCTGTCATATTAGAAAGGGAAATCACTCTCACTGCTATCTATCAATGACGGTTTATTAGGAATATAGTGATAAAGATGTTAAACACATTAGTTCAGATTTTGACAAAGAAGTTTTTTTTATAATTAACAACAAAAGTGCCACAATTATTATAATTGCTCCCAATCACTTGCTCCTGCTACCAGCTTTACCGCAGCACTACAATTATTTGCCTGTTCCCTAATTAATATATGATAGTATTATAAGATATATGTGCCACTAAAGCACTGTTATCTCAGCCTTAAAGAATTGAAAAACATTACCTCTGATAACTTAAGCAGAACCACTGAGTATACACAGTTAGATATTAATCTTCTTCTTCTTCTTTTCTCATTTCACTGATACTGAAGAGGTGTTATGGTTATATCATTTGTCGTTCTTGAGCTGCTCGAACTGTCTGAATTAGTGACTTTCCTTTGTTGTTACATGTCTCTGTCACTGCATCTATCCATCTTCTTCTGGGTCTTCCTCTTGGTCTTTTTCCATGCATTCTCAAGAAGAACGCCCTTGATGGTGATTGATAAGGATTCATTCTGACCAGGTGACCAAACCATTTAAGTTGTTGTTGCTCTATATATTCTTGGCAGGGTTTAGTTCCTACCATTTTTCTTATGGTTTCATTTGATATTCTATTTCTTCTTGTGTTGTTTGTTACTTTTCTCAAGCGTCGTATCTCACATGTATTGGTTTTTCTTAAATGTGATTTAGAAAGGGTCCATGTTTGACTTTCATTATAGATATTAATAAACATGATAAATGAATGCTGCCTTGGAGCAGATGCAACATTAATCAAAATCCAGTCCATCATCATCTTCTTTTAATGGACAACAGTAAGTACATACATCTCATTATAACTCATGATGCAGTTTGAATTCTGTCAGAGGCTGCTAAATCCACTCAAAAACAGAGAGTGATTGACATTTGAAAATGTGCTTTAACAGAGAAGATATTTAGTCTTCATCAGCACCAAGTGACAAAAAAATAAAAAGCAACATTAGAGAATTTGAAGCAAATCACTATAGTGACAGATATGATTGACTCATGCTTTTTGTTCATTCAAACAAATTGTCATGTATGTCAGCTTAATGTGTGTAGCAAAATAAATCACTCTGAACATAAATATTTTGAAAGTTTAAAAACTTTTATAAGTTAAATTTATTGATAATTTTGGTAATAGTAACTGCAATTTGTATATGCCAAAATAAATTGCATGGATGTACCAATTTTAAAAGAATAAATATGTGCTTCACATTAAAAAAACTTTGTAATGATTTTGTAGAAAGGAGAAAAAAGAAATGCTTCATGGCATATAGAAAATATATCAAATCAATTAATAAACGGCCTTTAGGCTCTTATTTGGAGGAGAGGGCATAGACATGATTCCTACATCCATCCCAATTCCTGGACCACTAGACATTTTCTCTAATTCTTTCCAGTCTTGGAAATTGTTGTGTAAGATTTTCATGATTTCTTCATTGAAATTCTGGATGTTTTCTACTTTCTCTTACCACTAGAACCATAGAGGGTTCTATGACAGTGCCTGTCTTGCTATGCTGGCACCTGATATGTGTCTAATCCATCTTCATTTTCTATTCATAATCTGTTGCTTGACTAATCTTTGTTTTTTTCCTTTCCTATATATCTTCATTTTTTATATTGTCATATGAACTGATGTTCTGAATTTTTCTCATACTTTGTTTACACATTCCTTTAACTTTTGTTTCGCTGTTTTGTTCAAATTCCGTGTCTCTGAGCCATATAATAGAAGTGTTTTACGTGTGCATTAAACAGTGTTATCTTGGTGCTTGTGTTTGTTTTTTGCTGACCATATTTTATTAAGTTGTGTGAAAACTGTTTTTCCTCTGGGATATATCTGCATTATGTGCAAGTGCTTATATATTTTGACCATCTATGTATTATTGACAATGTGGATTTGTGGAAGGAAAGGGTACCAATAATGCAATATACATCTTACGAACATTGATAGAAAGATCTATAGAGGTAAAGAAAGATCTATATATGTGCTTTATAGACTACAAGAAAGCATTTGACAAAGTAAAGCATGTGGAAATAATCAATATGCTGGAGAAATTAAACATTGATGGCAAGGATCTGCGAATCATAAAAAACATGTACTGGCAACAAACAGCAGCTATACAAATTAACAACCAAACAGGACAATTCCAATATATAAAGCAAGGAGTCAGACAAGGCTGTGTTCTGTCGCCGGATTTGTTTTCACTTTACAGCGAATATATTATATGAGATCAATAGTAGACAAAAAAGGAATTGTAGTCAACGGTCACAACATAAATAATTTGCGATATGCGGATGACACAGTCTTAATAGCAGAGGCAGAGAATGAACTACAAGAAATGATAGACATAATAGTAAAAGAAAGCAACAAGAAAGGTCTCAGTCTGAATAGTAAGAAAACAGAAGTAATGGTTATATCGAAGAAACAATCACCAACATTATGCAGCATAAAAATAAATAGGACAAATCTGAAACAAGTGCAACGTTTCAAATACTTGGGCACAATAATTACATCAGATGGGAGATGCACCACAGAAATAAAAAGCAGAATAGCTCAGACCAAAATAGCATTTCAGAAAATGAAAAATATCTTATGCAACAAATCTATGTCAATAAAAATGAGAAAGAGAGTTCATCGGTGCTATATAGAACCAATTCTGACCTATGGAAGCGAATCATGGACATTAGACAAACAAATAAAAAAACTATTAGAGGCCACAGAGATGGGATTTCTCAGAAGAATGTTGAAAGTTCCCTGGACAGCTAAAAGACCAATGAGGAAGTTCTCAAAGAGGCCAACATAGAAAGGGAGCTCTTAAAAAACATCAGAAAGAAGCAATCAACATTTTTCTGGCACATCATGAGAAGAGGAAAGTTGGAATTCTTGGTTACAGCTGGCAAAATAAAAGGAAAGAGAGATTGCGGACGACAAAGAGAGAAAATACTGGATAGCTTGGTGTCATAGCATGGAAAACAGTCAACAACAGTACTGATACGATGCACTGTAGATAGAAGATTGTGGAGGGACATGATCGCCTACTCCAACCGGTATGGCACATGATGATGATGATGTGGTATTGAGTTATGTAGTCACTATTACATCAGTGTTATTTTTTTTTCAAAAATAAATTCCTTACCCATTTAATGCTGAATAAGCTTTGAAACCATTGATTGGTATCAAATCTGAACTCTTGTCACCAGTAGTCCAGCTCACTAACCATTGTTTTACTGATATTCCCTTTGTGGAAACACTTATGTTTGATTATTGAAGTAGAAGGAAGCACCCTGATTGCTGCAGCTTTTAATTCTACACTAATGTTTTTCTGAACTATATTTCATACATTTTAGAAGATGTATTGCTTAAGATGTTATTCACTACTAACCAGAAGAGTAACTTCCCAGATTTTACAAATTTTTGCTTTGACCAATACATTTTTCAGGTTCACCAGAGTTTTTTTTTCCTGGGCTATTGGTGTCCTGGCACCATACTGACCATCTCACCCATAAAATTGGCATTCAGTCATTGAAAAATATTGGCACAAACACTGTATTTCCCATACGTATTCAGACATTTTGTTTCTGAACTATTTGGCTAGATATGCTATAGAATAATGACAATAACTTTAGCCTAGATAGTCCTGAAGTGTGCCCTCTGGAGTAGCCAGTGCTTCAGTGTCACATTGACTTTGGATAAAGTAGAATATTTTGGGTTGTTTTGTGATCCAGTATTCTTCAGTGATTATTCTCTGTTAAGACATGCATGATGATCTGTTGACACTTAACAAGCAGATGAAATTAGTCACATTAGTGTTTCTCATTTGATGTTCCATTAAACTCTAGAGTATGTAACTGAGTAATTCTTACTATAGGAGCAGATTATCCTAACATAGATAAGGCAGTCAATATTTTCTTATGATAATGGATCGGGCGAACATCATCAATGCCCTCCGGTAAGTGTGAAGGACACAGGACTTCGACAACCATGTGTCCACATTACTCCCTTGAATGAAAGAGATGAAAAAACTTAGTGGGCATGTAAGAAGACTAATTAACCAACACAGAACTGGAGTTGTCAGTCGCTGGACACTGCGAGACTTGCTGAGGAATGGGATTTGAGCACCTAGGAACATGTTCGGAGTGTAATGATGTCGACCCACTAATAACTCAATAACTGTCATTATCTCTGACTCAACAAGCTACTTGTGGTTGTTTATCTATCTTTACAACAGGGTATACTTAAATGTGCCCGTTTGGATGAACTGTCTTTGACCTCACTAGTCTGGAGTCACAACTCACTTGACTTAGTTGTTTTTGTGTTTATAAAATATAATCTTAAATCATCTCTTTTTTTATCTGTCCCAAACAGTTGATGGCAAAGATCCAACAAGCTGTAAATGCAACGATCCAGTGTTTGACCAGGCCCCTGTGCATGAAAAATGTGTGCCTTTACAACACTATGACTTCTTCAGTGGAAGTGAGGTGTCCTTCTTGGTTACAGTTGTGATTGTCATACTTTCTCTCCCAAGTAGGTCATATTTTTTATATTACCACTTCAACAGAGATGATATTACTTGTGAAAATATTAGATATTAACATAAGAATTTATATGTTCTCAAAATTTAGATTTGTGCACGTTAACATGCATTTCTTATATGTGGATATTCTTGGTTTCATCGCTATTACATTCTTTATATATTCTATATAATTTATATATATATATATATATATATCATCAGGGCGCATGTACTTTCCAGAACATTGCAGTCATCAAAGCCCCTAAAAGAATCACTGTCTCTAACCAGATCTCCCTCTTCTTCTATTGTCATGTTTAATGTCTCCTTGATTCTTAAATCACCTTCTTGATCTGCCCTTGATGCGTCACCCAGGAACCATGCCTTCCATTATTATTCTTTCCTGCCAACTGTGTCTTGGTGTGGCTATAATATTTTAATGTTTTCCAGTTTACCCTTCTGCATGAGTGTTCTCACATTCCAAGTACCTATCTTTCGTCATCATCATCGAGTGCCATCTCCACATCGAAGGTTGGCTACCATGGAGCACCATTCAGCTCTGTCTCTTGCTTTGATGGTCCAGGTTGTCATAGGCTGGTTTGTCCATCTTTTGATGATACTCGTCCATGTTAGTCTTGGTGGGCCTCTGCCTCTTTTACCTTGTATTTTCCTTTCAAGATTACATTTAGTAGGCTGTTGTGTCTTTTAACATGGCCCAAAAATCACATTTGTCTTGTTTGAATTGTGTTTAGTAGTTCTCATTTCATTTTTAGTTGTTTTAAGACTTTATCTTTTGTTTTATTTTCTTTCCGTCCAATTTTACCTATTCTTCTATATATCCACATTTCAAGGGCTTCAATTCTCTGTTCTGTTTTCTTGTCTAATGCCCATGTTTCTGCACTATATAGGAATGTTGAGAAGATTTAACATTTTGCTATTCTTAGTTTTAGCCCTGGTGTTGTTTTGATGTTAGCATGTTCTTCATGACATTAAAATTACTTTTTGCCACTCCTATTCTTTTGTTTATTTCAGTTTTACATTTTCCATCACTAGTTATAGTATGTCCAAGGTAGTTGTAGTTCTGAACTGTCTCCAGGTCTTTTCCTTCAATTTTGATATCCACTTGTGGGTTTTGAGAATTTTCTTTGTTTATGATCATAGTTTTAGTCTTTTTGATATTCATATCTAGTCCACATTTTTTGCTTATCATGATTATTTCATTAAGTAATAGTTGTAGATCTTTAGGATTTATCTGCTAGTAGTACAGTATCGTCAGCATATCTTAGGAGTATGCTTTATTTTTATTTTGCTTACGGTAGCTTGATGACGATTGGGTATCACCTGTAGCATATGATGTCCTCTACCGAACGAGAGTTTTCCATTGGAATCCCCTTTAATGTTGTTGTCATGATTTCTATTCAGGGCAGCCGCAGGTTGTATTGTTTACTGCATACAGTAGCAGATAAAATTACCCGACCTTAAAAACAGGGTGTTAGGCAAGGTTGTGTGCTGTCACCACATTTGTTTAATATGTATAGTGAGATTATTTTTTAAGATCCATAAGGTACATGCCTGGAATAACAATCGGAGGTCATAATATAAATAATCTAAGGTATGCTGATGATACAGTCTTAATCACTAAGAGTGAAAATTAGTTACAAGAAATGTTGGACATTATAGTGAAAGAAAGCAAAAATAAAGGACTCAGCCTTAATAGCAAAAAGACAGAGGTAATGGTAACAACAAAGAAAAAGACATCACCACAGTGCGCAATAAAGACAAGTGGAACAATATTAAAACAGGTAAATGAATTTAAATATTTGGGACCTTTGTTAACCTCAGACAGAAGATGCACAAAAGAGGTGAGATGCAGAATGGCTCAGACAAAAGCAGCTTTCCAAAAAATGAGGAAGACACTTTGCAACCCATTTTTGACAATAGAAACAAGAAAAAGAGTTCTTAAATGTTATTTAGAGCCAGTCTTAACATATGGATGTGAATCATGGACAATAGGACAACAGACAAGAAAATCACTGGAGTCTGTAGCAATGTGGTTTTACAGAAGAATGTTGAGAATACCATGGACAGCTAAGAAGAGTAATGAAAATGTTCTGAAAGAGACCGAAGCAATAACAGAGCTAATTTCCAATATTAGAAAGAAGCAATCATCATTTTTTGGCCATGTAATGAGAAGGGAAAAGCTGGAATATATTGTAATAACTGGAAAAATTGTAACAGACAGCTTAAGAGAATGGCTTGGCAGAAGATCAACAACAGAAATGATAAATGATTGTTAAGATCAAAAGTTGTGGAGAGACATGATCACCTATGCCAGTAGGCCTAGTACTTGGTGATGATAATGTTTTAATTATTCAAACAAGACAAATGAGATTGTTGAGGCATGTTAAAAGACACAACAGCCTACTAAATGTAATCTTGAAAGGAAAATACAAGATAAATGGGGCTGAGGCAGACCAAGACTAACATGGACGAGTAACATCAAAAGATGGATAAGAAGTCAAATCTTAGTAGGTGACAACCTACACCATCAAAACAAGTGAAAAAGCAATGGTGCTCCATGGTAGCCAACCTTCGATGCGGAGGTGGCTCCCAATGATGAAGATGATAGTATTTTAATGTCCTCTATAGAATGGAGTTTATAACTCAGTTCTTTTTAATGTTTAAATCTTTTAATATGTCTTCATTGCTTTTTTTCATTATCCAAGGTATGTTAAGGATTTTTCTGTAGCATTTTGTTTCAAATTAATCTTTTTTTTTTCCCATGCTGTTTATGAGATTGTTCAAGATTCACAATCATATGTTGCTATCAAGAAGATACATGTCCTCAGTAATTTAAATTTTGCAGCCTTGCTGGTTTTATTCTTCATAGCATTTAATGTTTGTGATGCTATTGCTAATCTTTTGATCTCTTTCTAGCAGTCGCCATTGTTTGTTACTACAGACGCAGCTATACATGCATACACACACATACTCAGAGAGAGGGGGAGGGAGGGAGAGAGAGCAGGTCAGTGGACATCAATAAAACTTTATTATATTCTGGCAAGGAAGATGGGAAACGCAGCGAAGGGGTTGGAATAATGATGATAAATACAGCTGCAAGAAGCCTTATAGAGTGGGAGGCAGTGAATAATCATCAGATAAGAGCTTATTACAAATCAAGAAATGGAAGACTCACATCTATGCATTGTTATGCACCCACAAATGAGGCAGAAGATGACATTAAAGATTTTTATTATCAACTTCAACAACTTATCAACAACAAACATAAACGTGATATTCTCATTGTAATAAGTGACTTCAATGTCAGAGTAGGAAAAGACAATATGGGAGTTGAGAAAGCAATGGAGAAAGAAGGAATTGATACAACAAGCATTAGAAAGTATATTAGAAAGGAAATTTAGAACACCTTTGATGGATGTAGGAAGCCGCGATATCTCAGTGGTTAGTGAATTGGACTACAAAGGACAAGAGGTAGAGTTCGATCCCAACCGATGGCTTCTGGTTCACCCAGCCTTTAATTGGTACCGAATTTTTTTCTGGGAAAGTAAAGTGGCACAGGCGTAATACCTACCACATTACCCCAAAAATCATGTGCCGAAGGTCTGTAAAATGTATGGTCACTAACACCATATTCCCTATACGCCACTTGGTGTGACAGGACTACTTTACTTTGATGGATGTAAGAGTATATAGAGGGATGATTGTAAAGAGCGATCATAATTTATGCACTGGAAAGATACAATTAAAACTGGAAAGCTAACACACAAAAACTGACGCTTCAGAAGATAGACAGCCACAAAGTGAAAGATGGAAACAGTAATGGAAACTTCAACCTCAAGCTGAATAACCATTTTACAGTGCTTGTTGAACTAGATAAGAAGGCCATTGATGAAATGTGAGACTCTACAGCACAGCTCTAATGTCACTGGCAGAAGCAAGTGCTGGGTGTAAGAAAATAGAACAGGTATAGTTTTCTTATATTACATTGAAACAGATACAAGAAAGACAGAAACAAAAGACAACAATGATGACTGTAAAGACAGATCTTTGTGGGGCACCTTTTAAAAACCAAATGTGGAACCAGAATAACATCAAATGAAGAAATAAAGTCATGATGTGCTGAACATTTTATAATTTAAGGAAATCCTTAATCATCCAATACCACAGCATTTAATAGATTTTGCAGCCAACACACCAACCTCACAGTTAGACATACATTTAGATTACCTCACTTTGAGTGAAGTAGAGATAGCTGTAAGGCTCATGGCTAACAAAAAGGCTGCAGGTGGAGATAATATAACGTCCAAGAAGCTAAAAGCAATGGATAGCCATGACTTAAAACACCTGCAGAAAATGTTTAACGCTGTATAGAAATAAGAAAAGGTACCTATACAGTGGAAAAGAAGTATATTTGTCAAAATTCCCATATAGGGCAATCTCAAGGATTACAACAATTGGAGAGGCATAACACTTCTATCAGTTGTCTCTAAAGTATTCTGCAAGATCAGCATGAACAGAATCAAAGATGCTGTAAACAATAATATGATTGAAGAATAAGCAGGATTTAGAAAAGAAAGAAGCTGCCTTGATTATATTTTCACCCTAAGAATTATACAAGAAGAACATATAGAAAAGCAGAAACCACTTCTAAATTTCATTGATTTCAAAAAGAATTTTGACAGCATACATAGAGATTCATTGTGGAACATACTCAGATAACATGGAATACCACCAAAAATGATTAACATCATCAAGGATCTGTATGACTTCTTATGTGCAGTTTGCATAGAGGCAGGATTGAGTGAATGGTTCCAGATTGGTACCGGAGAGAAACAAGGATGTATTTTATCTCCCTTGTTATTTTGAATTGCCATTGACTTCATTATGCAGAAGTGCTGCACAGGTAACAAAGACATTGGATGGACACTTGAATCTCAATTGGAGGACCTTAATTTTGCGGACAACATTGTTCTTATCAATAGCAATGTGAACATAGTGTAAGGAAAAACAAATGCCATGTCATCAATGGTTAGGAAAATTGAATTTGAGATCAACCAAGAAAAGACAAAAGTAATGAAAAATTAAATTCGCCCAGAAGAAAACCTATACCTTGAAATGAAAAGCAGTGGAAGATGTAGATCACTCTGTATATATTGGAAGCTGCATAGATCAAGAAGGAGACCCAAAGAAAGAAATTAGAATCAAAATAGCAAAGGCAGCAATGACTTTCAGAAACCTTGATACATATGGAAATCAAAATTATTAAGCACAAAAACAATGCTCAGAATTTTCAATTCAAATTTATTATCCACCTTTACTTATGCATGCAAGAGCTGGAAATCAACTAAAGAAATAGAAAATGACCTATATGCATTTGAAAACAAATGCCTGAGGAAAATACTTTATATAACATGAAATGAGTTCAAGGCTAGTGCAGAAATAAGAGAAATGACAAAGCTTAACAAAATATCAATTATAATCAAGAGAAGAAAGTGGTCATATGTTGGCCTTGTGATGAGAAGGGACAACATAAGAATCTCAAAGCAGGCCCTCAAATGGAAACCAGAGGGTAAAAGAAAAAGAGGCTGACCTAGAGAAACACTTAAAAAAAACATTAAAGTGAGAGATAACAACAGTAGGCATCTGTTCCCTTGCCGAGATTGAGCAGCTCACTCAGAACAGAACCGTGTGGTGTGACACAATGCAGGTCCTGTGCCTGACAGTTGAAAGATCATTGAAGATAAGAGTTCAGAATTTCTGCCCTTTGTGCCGTCTTTGGCTTGAAAGGACAGTAGATAGATAGATAGATATACTACCACACAAACAAAAGGGGAGAGAGTAAGAGCAATAATGGACGGATTCTCTGAAGTGCTAAATTTTTAACGCTTAATCTGTATTTTTTCTTCTTCAATTTTTCTAAACTATTTGCAAAGTTCAAAGTTAGAACACTCTTAATTTTATTATAGATTTGTATTATATAAAAGAAACCTTTTTCCCTTTTCCAAGTTACAATTGGTATGATGATGTGTCTGGCACGTTCAAGAATTAATTCCCTGAATGACCAAGTGGAAGGACCGCGACCTAAAAGTGAACCTAAGCCAAATGAATTTTATGGTATAGATACAATATTTACAATATTGTTTTATTTTTTTATTACATTACTTGGTGTTTTGTAAGTAACTTGACATGTTTGTTTTAATATTTCCTTTCCTTCAAGCTACACAGAGTTGCAACTGCAACTTCCTCTGAGTTTTTATTTTGGTTGCTTACTGATTCATAGAATTAACTCACTGAACTCAGGGAAAATGCATTCTGCTCCATTCCTCTCAGAAGATGATGCAAAGGTTTTGTTCTTATAGTTCACAGCATGCAGATTATGTGCAGTAACTATCTAGTCTGACTTGCATTTCTTAAATCCAAGAATTGTTATGTCATTAATCATACAATCATTCTTATATTTTTTTTAGATTTATGCTTTGGTCTGTCCACCAACGATCTGAGCTTGAGTCTCCTGTCTCTCTGACTTCTTCTTTTACAGTCTTATTTTTGTCACAATTTTTTTTCCATCAAGTGTTCTTTAACTTTCTTGCTGTTCTTTTCCTTTGTGACTTCCAGTCAACATATGTGTTGAGAACACGAATCCGCATATTCAGATCTGTTTTTGATGTGAAGATATAGTAAATATAAATAGGCTTTTCTGCCAGTACATAAAAAGAGAACCATTTTTGTATCCTCATTGGTTTCATTATTTTTGCTTTCCTATAATCATGAATGATCAAGACATATTTAATGTAATTATGGAAATCTTTTGTTCAGGAAATCAAACTCTGCTTGTTATCACTCATAACAATTGTATAACATTAGAGTACAAACATAAATTATAATTATTTCATATACACAGATATATAGTAAATATTTTTAGCAAGCTAATTATTTAGCAAAATTAGAGTTTAGTTTATAAAACCAAATATCAGACAGATATATGTTTATAATAGAGGTATACTATTGAAATAAGTTTATAAGTCTATTTCCACAAAAGTGCAAGTATATTAAGTAACAGGAAAATTTCACCTTGCTGAAAGAGATTAAACTTATTTATGTTTCTAATTTGTTTTTAGGTAACATATGCACATAAATTAAATAATTTTCATCTTCTACAGCTACAGAATGGGTTGGGAGGACCAATCATGGTCTTCTGAACAGTCGAGAGGTGAAGATAAACTTAGACAACAACAGAATGAAGATTATGGTTTCTCGTCTTGGAGGACAAGTACTCAGAATGATTGATCTTCGCCAGAGGTTCCAAAATGACAATAACCAACCACGTGCATCTATAACTAGGTCAAATGACAAGGGGAATAAGCTAATGGTGCTGGCAGTACCTGGGGAAATTGATTTAGTGAGTTGAACATGCATGTATGAGGGTGGATAATACATTTGATTTGAACAATCTAAGCTTTATTCCTGTACTTATATGTTTTTATTTCCAAATTTTTTTCAAGGTATTTGAAAGTCAAAGTTACTTTTTAATTAATTTTCCTTCCAGGTATCTGTTTTCTTCTGGATAAATTTGATTTCTCAATACTTTTGTATTTTCTTTGTTCATCTCAATCTTTTTTTGCTAGATGTTGATGACAGGCATTGTTTTATCTTACACTGTGTTCACATTGTGGCTGATAGGAGCAAAAATCAAAGTCCCCTAAATGGGACTCATGTATCCATGCAATGCCTGTGTAACCAGCACAACATTTCTGCATTATGAAGGCAATAGCACTTCCATATAACAAAGGAGATACAATTTGTGCATGTTTCACCATGGTTTCAATCTTGAAATATTCACGTAAATATAAAGAAATAAGTATAACATAATGCTAAAATATAACATAATATTCACCACTATATCTAAAAATATGCCAAGATAAACACATTATAACAACCCAACATTATATTCCTTGTATGCCACACTTGAGGCATGACCACCATGTTTGTTTCTTCTTTTCTTACTCAAAAAAAAAAAATTAAAGTTTGACTGTTCGAACATACTATAGAGCAATGTAAGAAGGGGGTTGCTCAGGATGTCAGTTTAATTTTAGGTTTGCCTTTATGAATTCTATGATTTTTATTAGTTCAGCTTATAATTTTCAGGGCGTAGTACTGACCACATTACTCCAAAAATCATGTGATGAAGGTCTTTAAATTTATGGTTACTAACACCTTATTCCCTATATGCCACTTGGCGTGACGGGGGCTCTTTACTTTACTTTACTTATAATTTTCAATTTTGCTAAGTATTGATGTTTTATTTACAGAATTTATCATTTTAAGTTTTGTTAGAATATGAACATCATGCTAACAGATTTATAATATTTAGTTTTGTTAATCATCAAATTTTGATTACGTAATTTATTATTTTTAGTTTCTTAACTCATGAACTTTTGCTTTAAGAGTGTTGTTTTTAGATTCTTAATCGTGGATATTATACTTACAGAATTCATTTTTTTCAGTTTTCTTAATATTGGAATTTTTGCTTAGGGCATACATTATTTATTATTTTCAAGGACATTTTGTTAACAGAATTAATTTTCTTGAATTTTTTTAATCATCAGAATTTTTTTCCCCCAGTTTTCTTCCTAATCGGGAATATTTTGTTTACCATCATCATCAAGTACCGGGCCTACTGGCGTTGGTGATCATGTTTCTCCACAACTTTCGATCTCGACAGTTATTTATCATTTCTGTTGTTGACCTTCTGCCAAGCCATTCTCTTAAGCTGTCTGGTATTTTTTCTCTTTGCTTCCCTCTATCTCTTTGTCCCTCAATTTTTACAGTTGTTACAAAATATTCCAGTTATTCTCTTCTCATTACATGGCCAAAAAATGACGAGTGTTTCTTCCTAATATTGGAAATTAGCTCTCTTTTTGCTTTGACCTCTTTCAGAACATTTTCATTACTCTTCTTAGCTGTCCATGGTATTCTCAACATTCTTCTGTAAAACCACATTGCTACAGACTCCAGTGATTTTCTTGTCTGTTGTCCTATTGTCCATGATTCACTTCCATATGTTAAGATTAGCTCTACATAACATTTAAGAACTCTTTTTCTTGTTTCTTTTGTCAAAAATGGATTGCATAGTATCTTCCTCATTTTTAGAAAGTTGCTTTTGCCTGAGCCTTTCTGCATCTCACCTCTTTTGTACATCTTCAGTCTGAGGTTAACAAAGTTCCAAAATATTTAAATTCATTTACCTGTTTTAATATTGTTCCACTTGTCTTTATTTTGCACTGAGGTGATGTCTTTTTCTTTGTTGTTACCATTACCTCTGTCTTTTTGCTATTAAGGCTGAGTCCTTTATTTTTGCTTTCTTTCACTATAATGTCCAACATTTCTTGTAACTAATTTTCACTCTTAGTGATTAAGACTGTATCATCAGCATACCTTAGATTATTTATATTATGACCTCCAATTGTTATTCCAGGCATGCCCCTAATAGATCTTAAAATAATCTCTCTATAAATATTAAACAAATCTGGTGACAACACATTTTGTTTATAGAGTTTCTTATTTTTGTTTGTGTTAATCATGGACAGGTAACATTTTTTTCATTTTATAATAATTGAAAGTCACCTCAGAACATATAGTTTGAAGCATGTAGTTCTTTAGCTTCACAGGGCTAAACATCATTTGATTGAAATAGACCAGTCCTTTCCCCCATTTTTACCATCATTCTTAAATCTATGATCTTTTGATCACTGTTATTATGTTTTATTTTATGCAAAATATATACTATAATTATTTTCATTTTGATTACTTAGTTTTAAATTAATTTTGTCCACCATTTTAGTTGTCATTGTTATCATTTCAATATTTTTGTAGGTTCTATACTTCCCAGCCAAAAATGATCGTGACAGTGCATTTGATCAACTGATGGACTTTTTTAACAGACATAACTGGGCTGTTTATGAAGGTGACTTGAATAATTAAACTGTTATCACAGCCTGATACATCCACTATTTAATTCTTGGTTGTCTTATAAATAGATAAATCTGAGGCATAATTGGCCACCCAGAGGATTTATTTGCCAATTATTTGCAGTAAGTTAAATGAGAAAACAAGGCAGGGCAGAAATGAAGAAAGGTCTGATTCAAACAAAGGCAAGAATGTCAAAGGAAGATCCCACAAGTAACCAATACAATGACATCTTTGGAAGTTAAATTTGATTGGTTTTGTTTCAAGGTACAAGACATGTGCATAATATTGTGATGCATGAGACATCTCACCTGTGCTAATCAGATTCTTTCTTGATTTTTCAACTATGGAGGACAGATTCATGATGAGGAGAGCACATGCTTACCTAAAGATAGACATTGATCAGGAACATCAACGATATAAGAAGATGATTGAAGATAAGAGGAACAGATTAAAGATAGGTTATACTGAGGATATTCAAATTGATCTATCCAATATTAACCTTAGGCAGAATAGATACCTTTGCCTACTGAATTCAGTAATATCTTCCTACATTTGACAGAAGATGGAGAGAACAGAACTCCATTGCAATAAATGCAGAGACTAGTACCCTCATTTGTGAAAATTTCAATGATACTGATGTTCTGATCTACACATGTGATGTAGTAGACACATGACATGTTCTGTTGTGTGATGTCAATTTAGTGCTTGGGCATTCTCTGCACATTCCAGAGGCAGAACTATTCAGGAAGATAATGGCACCTACATAATAATGACCTATAAATTGATGAAGGAGGTCATGACCATGACAAAAGCTTTTATCTGGTTGGAGTTACAAGATTACATTCTTGTTTGTGTACTGTGTGACTTGAGCTTGATCCTCAAAGTCCAAACAGGTTCAATTCAGAGACAATGTCTGGAGTCATTAAAGAAGTAAAAAATTGCGTTGCTATCGTCTTGTTTGCTGCAGATCATGCTGGTGTTGAAAGCAGCGAAAGAACAAAAAGACTGACCAGTTTGATGATGATATCAGATGGACAACCATTGAATAGAGCAGATATCATTAACATTCTAAGAGAAATGGGAAGAATGAAAGAAAAAACATTATATATAATATATATATGTATATATTATATCACTATCCAGGATTAAATATTGGTATTGCCAGAACTGAGTGATATTGTGGAGAAATTAGAGAAATTGTCAATCAACACATATCTGGCACAATTGGTCACTGTGTGCAGATGGGCATTTTGAGGAGACGATATGAGCACCTATGGATGTGTCCATAGTTTAGTGTTATCATAACATAACGCAATATAATATAACATAATATAATATAATATAACATAACATAACATAACATAGCATAATATAACATATGTTGGTAATGGCAATGACAACTAAATTATATATAATTTTATTAGGCTTTATGTTGGCCATGTGATGAGAAGAAACAAGAGAATCTCAAAGCGACCCCTCAAATGGAAACTATAAGTTACAAGAAAAAAAAGCCATCCTTGAGAAACACTAAAAAGAACACAAAAATGAGAAGCAACAACAGCAGGCATAAGCTGCCTTGCTGAGTTTGAGAGGTTTGCTTAGTACATATGACAGGTCCTGTGCAAATTCTGACACATGATAGCAAAGATCATCAGATAGGGAGAGTCTAGAATTTCTACCCTATATATCATCTTTGGCTCAATAGGACAATAGATGGATAGATTTGTTGTCCTGGTATAAAAGGACAATAGATGGATAGATTTGTTATCCTGATATATTGTATTCACAATAGCAATTCTAAAAATAAAAGTAGAAAAAAAGTGGTATGGTGACAGCTTTACGTATTATCATCAGCTTTACAGCAGCTCATGTAAAGCTGTCACCATGCCACTTTTTTAGTATTGCTATTATCATCAGCTTTACAGCAGCTTCGCATCTCTACGCATCTTGGTGTATCTTGATGCCTTGACTTCTTATATTGTATTCACTCATGACAAGCTGTGTATAGATTTGTTTGGTCATTTGTGCCTTTGTAATTTATGAGAAAACAAACCAGTGGAAGAGATCAATCACTTTACCTATCTTGGAAGTCGCATTGATCGAGAAGGGAATACAAGTAAAGAAATTAGAATCAGAATAGCTAAAGCAGCAATGTCTTTCAGAAGCCTTAGAAAGTTGTAGAAATCAAAACTCATCAGCACAAACACAAAACTTAGACTATTCAAATCAAATGTACTATCAACCCTTACGTATGCGTGTGAAAGCTGGAAAACAACAAGAGACAGAAACAAAGTTGAACGCATTCGAAAATAAATGTCTAAGGAAAAATACTTGGTATAACATGGAACGAATTCAAAACAAATGAGGAAATTAGAGAAATCGCCAATCAACCACTAATATCTTCAGTAATAAAGAAAAGACGATGGTAATATGTTGGACATGTGATGAGAAGAGATAATAACCAAATAGCAAAGCAAGCCCTCATGTGGGAAACAACAGGTAAGAGAAAAAGAGGAAGACCCAGAGAGACACTGAGAAGAACATTGATGAGAGAGGCAAGAGCAACAGGAATCGGCTCCCTCAATGAGATAGAGCTGCTTGCACAGAACAGAGACAAATGGCGAGATTTGATAAAATATCTTTAAATGAATTGAAAACTGCTAGAATAAAAATTCAGATAAGAGAAGGAGTATCTTGGCCTATGCCCTATGGGCTGGCTACGGCTCGAAAGGTCAATAGATAGATAGAATTTATGAGACACAGTTAAAATAGTGTGTATTTGTCTACCTGTATTTAACCATCTGTCTGCTAGTAAACTTATTTGTATGCATAGTTTTGTTCTGTTTTCACCGTTGTGGTATAATTTGCTTAGCTTGAGCAATCTATAATAATATTTTGTTGTGGTATTGCATGAGCTAGAAGTATCTGCTGTATAAAGAAAGATAAAGAAATATATATCATTTTTTTAAATACTTGTATATGCATATGGTTAATAAGTGTGGCAACCATCATGTATAAAGTGATAAACTGAACTTTTGAAGTAAAATTGTTCAAGAAAAGTGCTGATCACCTTTGAGACTATCATTACTGCAGTTCAGAATAATTGATTTGTAAGGTTAAGTATTGTATCAAGTAGGAGATAACAATTATATTTATTGAATATATTCTTTTTTGATTTACAGTTATCAGGTCGCATGTCCTTTGCAGAATTTTGCATTCACTTCTCTGCCTCTAGCTAAATTTTCGACTTCTTCTGTTGTCATGTTCAAGATCTCCTTGGTGTCTTCAAAACACCTTCTTCTTGGTCTGCCCAGGTTCCATTATTGATTTACAATACAGTACCTAATATGTTTCTTAAAAATTAACTTATTTTAATCAATATAAACTTGCTTGCTATGTATTTAATTCATCTTTACAGGACCTTCAATGGCTGAATACATTATATGGAGAGAAGCTATGACTGTAGACCAAAGAAAGCTTGTCCTTGCACGTTTTTTCAAAAATGTCTTAGCTGAGGTTTGTGATGCTTTCTTCTCTCAAAGGGTTTAAGTGCTACCTTCATAATTTGAAATGTTTACTGTAAAGCTAAATACAAAATGAAATAATTTTATCCTAAAACTCATCAATATTGAAAAAAAGTTAAATTAGCTTCATTCTTAACACACATCAGTATTTGTTAAAGGCTAGATTGCTTTTACTCTGAACCACAAAAATTTTAATTACAATAAAATAATAAGTTGGCTTTACATAACAAAAAATTGTAAAAAAATATTTCAAATTTAGATTTGCATTTAATCCATAAATAAATAAATTTTAAAAATTAATTTATTCTCTAAACTGCATCAATGTTAACTAAACATCAGTTTTTCTTTTAAGCACATCAATATTTCTTTGAGGTTTGTTTTAATATAAAACACATTAGTACTTACTGCAAGTTTATCTATAATACATCAATTGTATTCATTATAAACAATGTTTACTATAAATAAGCATATTGGCGAATATTAAAAGTTACTTTTACTCTAAAAAGACATGAATTTTAATTATAAGAAATATGAGATCAACACGTTTGTTAGTAGATTCTAAAGAGAGATGCTACCAATATCTTTCTATTGCAGGGAATCTTGACAGCCTTTTCTTAAGGTTTAAGAATACAAACACATGAAAGTGAAGAATAAAGAAAAAGACAAAAAAACATTCATAAAGAAAAGCTAATAAGCAGCTGAATTAATAACCACTATTATAATTTATAATCAAAACACACAAAAAGCACAAATATAAGAAAATATGAGTTATTTGCAGGTCATCATCATTGCACTCCAAAAATGTCCTTAGGTGCTCAGATCCCCTCCTCAGCAGGTCCCACAGTGTCCAGCGACTGACAACTCCAAGAAAATATGAGATAGCCAATAGACTGGCAAAAGAGAGAGCAGCACAAGAACAGAAGGAACAAACAAATATACTTAAAGGAAAGAAAACCTTTACCAAAACTATTAGAAAGATTCATCAACTAGAATACTTTCTTTCACTTTCTCTAATGAGCAAAACATGATCCTGTTCCATCATAAAACAGGACACAATTGATAATGAAATAGTCACTTGTATAGTCTAAGACCATCACCCATATTTGTATGCGGACAAGCCATACAAACAGCTGAACATTGCAGGATTGCAACATAAGTAATCAATTACAAACTAAATATTGGCCCCCTGGGACTCACATCAACACTAATCTGTATGAAGGCTCTGAAGAACTTTAAAATATAGCAACATGTATTCAGAGATCTGGACTTATTGTATAAATATGAAACAGACAGCAATCAAGAAGAACAAGAAATTATGCTACTTCTGGATTTCTGTAACATTATCTATCCAAATGATGACTGCTATTTTTTTTTAAACTCAGTAGCCAAATCATCTTCTCTACAGACATGCAATGATATTTTATTAGATTTCTTTCCCAAGGTATTGTGGAATTATTTTATTTCTATCTATGTACTTCATACATTGTATTGTTTGAACATTTGTATGTAATATTTCTCATTCTGCCTTGTTTGGTGATTTTAGTGGTTTTTCTGAATCATATCATCTCACAAGTTATGACTTTTTCTTTCTTGTGCTCTGTATAACAATATTTTAAAGAAATAATAATAGAAGGATGGCAAAGGTATATGCCTACTATCATGTCTTTCTGCTACTATTTTTATTTTTGTATTTTTTAATAATGTATTTGATTTGCCACTACATTTGGTTTCTGATATCTTGTTTCAATTTATCTATCAAATCTTGTTTTATGTGTTGCATCAATTTTACTCTGAAGTTGTGTCAGAAGATGATAAATCGACTGTTTATGGCTGTCTGCAGCTGTCAAATGATGATATCACATCTGAGACTGATCATGGCAACATAGATGAAATCTTGGCAACAAAACTGACCAGAACTGAGTTTGCAGATGCTCTTGGTCTTCAGCCGCAGTCACTGTTTGTGAGAAACATGTTTCTATTGGTGGATGCCTCTGGGGATGGCTTTGTCTCATTTGATGAATTCAAAACTTACTTTGGAATACTATACTCAGGTAAACAGTCAACATTATAGTGACAAATTTCACTTCTTCATTCTGAAGTCTTATTCTGTAACACATTATAATTGTGACTTAAGTGGACCCATACTGAAACATCATGATCATAAACAAGTTAAAAGACTGAAAAACACTGTCAGGTGTATGTATTCTATATAACTTGTTTAATGCAAAAGTGGGAATGAGGGAAAAGTTTTTCTCTTACACATAGTTTCTCCAACTGTAATTAAATGTTATACGAAGTTCTATAAAAAAGTTTCCAATTTCAATCTTTTGTGCGGGAACAGAAAACGAAACAGCATTTTGTCACTAGATGGCTCTACATGAATTTTCTAGGAATCAGTATACTAAGTGAACATCATAGCTTCATGTTGTATGCCACAGCACTACTTTGTTTGTGATGACTTACTATGCAGTTTTGTTGCTGAAACTGAGCAAGAAACTTTTCATTGTGTGGCTACAGGGGCCCCCATGGTGAGGGGAGAAAAGAATAGAGTCACTTGTTACCTGCCATACATGTTATAAGAGGCAAATAATGAGGTTTAGAATCATTACCTGTGCAATCAAGTAGGATGTGCATGGAGTGACTTTGTCAACAGTAATCTACTGTTGTATTTTGCGAAATACTGTGACAAGTGGTGGAGCGGTTATGGATAATTCCTAGTTGCAATGAAACTGGTTAATAAAATAGAACAGAGTAGTATAGATTAAAACAAGACACTTGATCAATGTGCATGCATCAAATTTTGTATGGTAAAAAACAGCTTAAAAATCCAGAATTTACTTCAGCAAGCATCTGGTAAACATGTTCTAGGTAAAACAAAAATTTATGAATGCCATGGATTTTTCAAATGTGACCAAGAATCACCCAAAGACAATGAACATTCTGGGCTGTCTTCAACAAGCCACACACAAGAAAATGAGAAAGTTCATGCATTAATTTATAATGATCATTAAAGAACAATTTCAGATAATTGCTGGAAATTTTGACGTCATCAGTTATAACTCAGTTCAGGTGGTTCTAACTGAAGATTTGAAAATGTGTCAAATTACCTGTGCAAACTGTATGATACACCATGACAATGCCTTGGCTCACATATCCATCAAGGTGTCATTTTTTAGCCTATAACAACATGAGTACCATTCTATACCCTACCTATTCTCCTGATTTGGCCATCTGTGAATTTTTCCTCTTCCCTGGAAGGAAAATGAAACTACAAAGGCAGAGATTTGTCACATTAGTGGAATTCAAGAGAAACCAACAACTTTGCTGGAGAGCTTGAAAAAAAAGGATTTTCAGAAGGTGTTTCAGTAATGACAAGTTTGCTGGGATAATTACTATTTCAAAGGGAACGGAGGCCTATAAAATTTCAATTTTGTACCATTTTGTGAGGTTAGTTCAGAAACTTTTTGATAGCCCCTCATATAATTTTCTCATCATATTTATCAGCCAAATTTTGCACAGCATTTTTAATAAAGGATATACATACAATAAGATATACGTATCAGTATTGCTGTATCGTAACACAAATAAGTAGTCAGTGAATAATGTATTAAATTCATGATTTGCTATAAATGTTTTTCTTCAAAGGAAAACCAGAGGAGAAAGCTGAGATGTTCTTTAAGATGTTTGACACTAGTCGCACAGGCAAATTGACAAGGGAGAACTACAAAAAGATGATCTTGTAAGCATAATTAATGTGTTATAAGTTCTACTTTTATTCCTTAGAAAGTCTACACAAATCTCTCATACAAATATAAACATTAATTTTAAATCACCTCATATCCTACAAAAATAAAAGTGTGTTTTTTGGCATTTTATTTAATTGCCATAGTTTTTATATGAGATATGCTATGATTTAAAGTATATTACATTCAAAAGTAAAATGTACAATTATAGACAAATTTTCCTATTTATCAATGATCATAATGTCTGTAAATTCTTACATTCCTTAAATTTAAAAAAAATTATTTAAAATATAGGCTAATTGATTTTACACATTGTTTTCTAGGTCTCTTATTGAACTAAATGAAGAGGGCAACAGCAAAAACATAAAGGTTGATGATGTAGTGGATGCTGTATTAAAACAAGTTGGCAAGGAGCAGCAGGGCTACCTGACATTTGATGACTTCAAGACTGTGATATTTTCTAATTCAGATGACCTCTGGCAGTCAGCTGTTCTAAACTTGGAGGGTGAGCAACCTAACAAACAAGATCTAGATGGCTGAAAGGTTGAATAAATAAACACATGATTTTGAACAAATTTTTACTCTATTGCTTTTGAGTCCAGGGATAAAGGGATGATCAGGTCAATGCCTTATAGAGTGCCACTTGCATTTATCATGATGTTTGCTATTATGTTGATGTGTTACCTTCTAGGTCTACCTTTTCCCAATATTTCTGAGTGCTAATGCTCTCTGAGGTAATTGTTTGGTGATGATCCTGTTATTTGTTCAAACCATCTGATCTGTTTTTTCTTACTGTGATCCAACACTGTTTTCCTTATTTCAGGGGTGGACAACCTTAAGGCCAAAACTGGTTCTCCAAACAGTTTTGACCAGCTCCTGGAGTTGATTGGACAATAGTAAACACTCTGGTCCCTGAACAGAAACAAAAATAGAATTAAACAGTAATGCACACATACACAATAATTAGTTTTATGTTCATACAAAAAAAATAATTTACTTAACAGTGTCACCAAATAGGAAATTAATTTATCAAATTTTAGATCATAAAGTTGAACATGTGTTCTAAACCACCTCAGACAGCAAAGAATGGCCTCTTTGATAATGAAACACTTTGATGACAGTTGTCTTTTCCGCTGTTGATGATTTGACAAGATAAAAAAAAAAGTTTTGTATCTTTAGTGTTGGAATTGATAAGGAATCATAGTGGTGGGAATGGATTCATGTACGTTATAATATGGAAAGCACTGACATTATGATAATAAGACTCTTAATTGACAGCAGTCCTTTTTTTTACAATTCTGCTAAATCAAAAGATGATGTTGCTTTGCCATTTGTTTCATGTTCACTCAGTTTGAATTTGGGGAAAGAAATTGTGGTGGTGAGGGTGGCTGGTATGTACATTTTAAAAAAGGAAGGCATTGAAAGTTAATAACCAGTGAGTTACAGATTGTAACTATCAAGAAAAGAAAAGTTGATAAAGAATTGTATATACTTCTGGAAAGATGGACATAGGATTATTTCTTTATTCTGTATCATGAAATCTGTGTTTAATTTTAATGTATTATCTAATTATTTTAAATTACATTACAGTAGTGCATACAAATTAAGTAATTTATATAAGGGCTTCAGTAAGTGACAGTATCGGACTCTCATATCATTTTTTTCACACCCTTAGAAAATGAAGTTTCTCACCCCCTATATCTTCATTTATGAAAATGTACCCACTTGTATGATTCATTAAACACATATTAATATTTATATTAATTAATAAATGATTTTGTTAATTCAAATATTGACTATATTTCTACCTTCAACCAGAAAAATCAAGCAGCAGCTAATTACCAAAATAAGAAGTAGAATGTTCACTTCTTTTGCATTGTCCTTAACAGACTATATTTTTTAAAGAGGAAAAAAAAGAAAAGAGAGCAGTGCTTTGTTGAAATTTTAATTACAATGGAAAGAATGCTAAACATCATATTCAAAACATCTTTAGCAATTAGTGACTGAGAAATTTGTTTTAATACGTATAGCAAAATTGCAGACATAATATATCCATTATATCTAATATATGTTATATGTACATTGTTTTGAATTCAGCAACAAAAGGATAATGATCAGAATAAAATAACCACCAACCTTACTATAAGAATTTATATTAAGATCTTCATATGGAAACAAATAACTTGAAAGAAATGTAAATAAGGTAAGAGTAACATTTAATTTAAATAAATAGTGAGAAAACATTCAGTGAGGTTGGATAAAAATTTGTTATAAAATTGTTTTTTTCCATACATTTATTATAGTTTAAATTAAATATTGAGAAAATCTTTGAGAGAAGACTACATTTAGTGAAGATTAAAATAAAGATAAAAACAAAAAAAGGAAAGAAAGAAAAAGTAATCCTCGTACAAAAAAAAATATTTTGAAGTTTGGGATTGAACCTGATACCATAATTATATGAAGTGAAAAAAAAAAAAGTAAAGTACCCCCTTCACGCCAAGTGGCATATAGGTAATATGGTGTTAGCGACCATAAATTTTACAGACCTTCGGCACATGATTTTTGGAGTAATGAGGTCAGTATTATGCCCGTGCCGTTTTACTTTCCCAGAAAAAATCCGGTACCAATTAAAGGCTGGGTGAACCCGGAAGCTGTCGGTTGGGATCGAACCCTACCTCTTGTCCTTTGTAGTCCAGTTCACTAACCACTGAGCTAATGCGGCTCCAGGAAAAGAAAATGTATTTTATTTATTTTTCTTCACTTAAAAAATTCTACTCATGGAAAATTTGATCTAAAATTTTGATTATCAGTATTTTTATAGATATATAAAGATAAAGACTTCTTGTTTTTTTTATTATTTTACCTCCACATATTATTGCATCTAGCAAATATGTCATGTGATTATTTGTTGCAACATGATGCAAAAACTACAACACATGTTTTAAAACTAAACAATTCTGGTACTTTTCAGTCACAACTTTGAGTTTACATCATTGGAAGTTTTTTGTTGTAAAGAAATCTATCATCTTTGGAAATTCATACAAATTCAATCATCTATAGAGATAAACGCAATGTGTCAAATTCAGTCTTTTTTTTTTTTGCCACAAGAATGAGATATCACATGTTCACCAAATTCAAAATAGGTACAACCAGCCTATGTGACTACACTGGACAACATGACAACAAAACATGTTCTACAGGATTGTCCCCAGTTCACAGACCTGAGAAGAGCAATGTGGTCTACACCCACCTCCCTGGAAGAGAAACTATATGGGGCAATCGACTCACTTAAACAGACAGCTGACTTCATGAGAGAGTCTGAATCCTACTCTGATTGAGTCTTGATCGCAGAGAGAGAGAGAGAGAGAGAGAGAGTCTTCTTTTAAAAAACACATGATGCATATAATCCAGTCACGCACAGAAACATGCTCAGTTTATAATTCTCATACTCAGTTTATAATTCTCATACTCAGTTTGAAATTCCTTCATCCATAGTAACAAACAATATAAGTTCTGTCATTCATAACAGACAGGTATAAATTCCACCATCCAGGGTAACAGACTGGTATATATTTCATCATACCTGATAAAGACATATAAATTCCCTCATTTATGAAAACACTTCACTTGGCTACACATTTATGACAGGATAACCTCTAACAGGAACTTACATGTCAATCACATAAGTAAGGTTAAATGTCTTAGGTCTAAGAAAAAACATGCATATGTTCATCCTTAAGACTATTCAATTTTCCCAAACTTTCTACAGCATGATTGTATAACCACTGACTACAAATACAAAAGAGAGGATTTGGAGTAATTTCAGGTGTGGACACAAATTGTTTGTCATGTTCATGAAGACCCTGTCATGCAAAACGCTTCTACTAGACAACTGTTTCTTGCAACAAGACATGTATAGCTGAGAACTATGAGGATGTTTTAACAAGTTCCTCAAGTTGGTCTCTCTAAAGAATGTCTGTCTGGGTCATGTTTAGAACTCCAGCTTGAGCAGGAAGCTAGATTTGCTGAGCTGAGACAACGATGAGGCTCTGAAAAAAAAATACTTTTATTTCAAACCTTGGAAGTACCAGAGAAGAGCAATGTGGTCCACACCAACCTCCCTGGAAGAGAAACTATATGGGCAATCGAATCACTTAAACAGACAGCTGACTTCATGAGAGAGTCTGGAATCCTACTCTTATTGAGTCTTGATCACAGAGAGAGAGAAAGAAACCTTGCAAGTCAACTCTTCCAACAAACACCCACTCCTCCCCTCTTCCACCCTTCAACCTCAATTCTTAGTTTGTTATTTGTATGTGATTGATACTATTTATTTTCACTATAAAACCATGAATTTATTTTACTTAAAAAAACACATAACAGACATGATATTCCTTTGCAGTGGATGGAGGAACTGTGCCTCTTGGTAAAAGAAGGAAAACTGTAAGAGACAGGGCCCAGAATTTTGTCAGTGAATACAAGTAAGATTCTGGTAGATTGTCTTGCATCCTGCCTATGCTATGTAAGATTTTATAATTTAATTAGCAAAACTCATGATGAATATTTCAAATTTTTTTAGGCTTATTTGTAAAAATTTAAGTTACAGGGGTTATTTTTAGACATATAGTAGTGCAGCTGCAGCGAAGAAGCTTTAGCGTTCATTTAACAAAATGTGATATCAGGTTTTGATGGCATGGATCGCTTGCTTATCCAAAATCTTGAGCTCAGGTGACCTCCTTAGACAATTTGAAAAGAAAATTATTTATTAAGTCCAGGAACAGGCAAATAATTGTAATGCTGAAGTAAAGCTGGTAGCAGGACCAGGTTGTGGGTGTTATGTATACTCCTACAAGGTATGATGACAGCTTTACAAAAAAGGAACACATAAAATACTGATGTTTCAGCCTACATATAGCCTTCTTCAGAAAACAAGACAACACAATAAAGACAAACACTACTACATCTAGAATGAGTGGAACAGATAAATCAAGGAAAAATAAAAAGAGGGATAAGAGATGAAATGAAATAATAACAGAGAATTTTACATATCGGAGGATTAAAAAGTGATAATATGTAAAATGTAAAAATTAGTAAGCTAAACTATCGGAGGATAAAAATTGATAATATGTGAAAATTAGTAAGCTAAAATATATACATAAAATTAAACCAAGACTTAACTGAGGCAAGATCCAAAAACTTCCAGTGAGTAGACGACAGTGA
This sequence comes from Megaustenia siamemsis, assembly GCA_032433765.1. Lineage (NCBI taxonomy): Eukaryota > Metazoa > Mollusca > Gastropoda > Stylommatophora > Ariophantidae > Megaustenia > Megaustenia siamemsis. Next base: position 155,124,980 of record JAVIAB010000092.1, read on the forward strand.
GTCAAATGTGATGAGACGTGAGAGGGGGAGGGGGAAAAATCAGACACGTGATTAGACGATTAGTCGGATGAGATTGGAAGGTGATAGAATGAAGTGTGAGAAGCATTCAAGAATGACACTGATAACAGCAAGAGATAGAGAAGTGTGTACTATGGAGTGAATGAGCAAACAAAGCCAGATGTGACTCAATTAACAAGGAAATAAATGAGGCATAATGGGGAGAATATGGAGGACTGGCATACAGGATGGTAGTGTCAGACAGAAGTAGTATAGAAGCAGGTTTATGGAAATGAAATAAAAATAAAAAAGGGGAGAGTAAGGTTGCACAGGAATGTAAAGTGGCAGAATATGTATTGATAAGGATAATAAATATAAGTGAAGAACAAGCAAACAATATCAGTGTTGCTGTAATTATAAATATAAGTTGGTAAATAGGGATCATGATTCCTGTGGAAGGGTGCCAACGTACTTACAAATTAATATAGACCCTGAATATTATCTGGGGAGATCACATCTGGGTGTAAGGGACCAAAACAGGAGCAGGGAAGGGAAGAAAGGAGAGGAGAGAGGGGGGGGGGGGGGGGATTGGAAGGGAGATGGAAATGAAAGAAGGAAAGGGTGAAAGAGAGGTAATACATTACTCATGAGAAAGGGATATTAAGTCCCTTCAAAGCAAGATGTGGTTTACTCTTTTAAAGAAAATGATTGTCTTCTAAGTTTGGTAACTCTTGTTCTGATATTGCAGTTTCAATTTCTGGAATGAAGAGCTCTCAGTTAAGATAAGTTATTGCTGTGAAGTTATTTGGGTTAACACGTGACACCCTACCAGAGCCAGACACCAAAAATTAAGGACTAAGAAGAAAGCTAGGAATACTCTACGCTATTAAATACATAAGTATGTCTATTGACATACAAAAATACATACAATTGTCAAATGGATGACAGAATAGCTATTAAGTACATAAGAGTGTCATGTGCTACAGGTGACACCCGATCATCATCAAGCTACTGTATGCAAGATCAAAAATAAAGAGACACTAGCAATAGGAACATGGAACATTAGATCAGCATTCCAGGTTGGTAAAATAGAAAACATCAGTCAAGAAATGAAGAGAACGAAATTGACCATCTTGGGACTATGTGAAATGAGATGGAAAGGAGCAGGATTAATACAACGCGACAGCAGAAATGTAATTTACTCTGGGGGAACCACACACAAAAGAGGTGTAGGCATCATGTTAGATAGAGAAAGAAGGAAAACAGTGAAAGGATTTTGAGGAAAAATAGAAAAAAAAGAAAAAATGGTATGTTAGAAGCTTTACGTGATTAGTAGACGACACAGATTCGAACAACGTTTCGGCTCAATAGGCCTTCAGCAGGAACAAACAAACAACATACACACACAGATATGTGAATAAATAAAACTAATCCTACATAGCTAACTAGTAATGAAACATCAAAAACAAAATACAAAAATAGCAGGTCTAAACTAAGATATATATATATATATACTAAAGGATTTTTGACCAGTATCAGATAGAATTCTGCTAGTAAAATTGAGAGGTAGACCAATGGATATCAACATAATTCAAGCTTATGCACCAACAAGTAATAGCAAAGAAGAGGACATTGACACTTTTTACAATGAGCTAGAAATGACCATGGAACAGTGTAAATCCCAAGAAATAACTATTATATTAGGGGATTTCAATGCAAAAGGTAGGAACAGCTAAAGAGCAAAATGTGACTGGGGGACTTGGCCTTGGAGAAACGAATGACAGGGGGGATAGATTGATAGATTGGGCAAAGACACATGAAATGATTATAGGTAACACCTGGTTCGAGCAACACCCTAGACGACTATGGACATGTCAAAGCCCAGACAAAAAAGTGCACAGACTTTATCTTAGAGTAGATAAACAGATGAGCGATAAGTATGGCATGATAGTACAAAATAGATATAATGCTATTGAGAAAATACAGGACATCGAGGAGCAGTGGGAAATGCTCAAACAATCGATTCAACAAACATCAAAAGAAGTAATACCAGTGACTAAAAGAATCAACAAAAAGAAATGGATGACAGAAGAAATATTACAACTAATGGATGAAAGAAGAACGGACATACAAAATTTTGCACAAAGATATCCAGAACAAATGCAGAGAAGCAAAGGAAGGATGGTTAAAACAGAAATGTGAAGAAATGGCAAAACAACAAAAGAAAGACTCAAAATTTATGCACAACCAGTTAAATGAATTAACAGGAAGAAAAGAAGTCAAAGTTTCAGGATGTGTAAAGTCAAAGGAAGGAAATATAATAATGGGACTGGAGAAGACAATAGAAAGATGGACAGAATATATCAGTCAACTCTATGATGATGAAAGATCAGAGTTAATTAAACAATTCAAACAAAGACACAGGACCACCAATTATACAGAGTGAAGTGGAGGACACAATTCAACACATGAAAAGAGGCAAAGCTCCAGGTCCCGACAATATAACAATAGAAGAGATAAATGCATTAGGAGAGCTGGGAGTACAAGTCATAACAAAACCACTTAATGACATATATAACACTGGACACATACCAGAAGATCTACTAAAATCTATCTTTGTAGCCATACCGAAGAAGTCAGGCACCACTGATTATGATGACCAGCGCACTATTAGTCTCTTGAGCCATATGACGAAAATATTACTAAGAATCATTATGAGACGTGTAAGAAACAAAATAAAACCAGAAATAAGTGAGGAACAATGTGGATTTGTGGAAGGAAAGGGCACCAATAATGCAATATACATCTTAAGAACATAGATAGAAAGATCTATAGAGGTAAAGAAAGATCTATATATGTGCTTTATAGACTACACAAAAGCATTTGACAAAGTAAAACATGTGGAAATAATCAATATGCTGAAGAAATTAAACATTGATGGCAAGGATCTGCGAATCATAAAAAACATGTACTGGCAACAAACAGCAGTAATACGAATTAACAACCAAACAGGACAATTTCAACTTATAAAACAAGGAGTCAGACAAGGCTGTGTTCTGTTGCTGGATTTGTTTTCACTTTACAGCGAACATATTATGAGATCAATAGTTAACAAAAAAGGAATTGAAGTCAACGGTCACAACATAAATAATTTGCGATATGCGGATGACACAGTCTTAATAGCAGAGATAGGGAATGAACTACAAGAAATGATAGACATAATAGTAAAAGAAAGCATCGAGAAAGGTCTCAGTCAGAATAGTAAGAAAACAGAAGTAATGGTCATATCAAAGAAACAATCATCACCAGCATGCAACATAAAAATAAACAGGACAAATTTAAAACAAGTGCAACGCGTCAAATACTTGGGCACAATAATAACATCAGATGGGAGATGCACCACAGAAACAAAAAGTAGAATAGCTCAGGCCAAAATAGCATTTCAGAAAATGAAAAATATCTTATGCAACAAATCTATGTCAAAAGAAATGAGAAAGAGAGTTCATCTGTGCTATATAGAACCAATTCTGACCTATGGAAGCGAATCATGGACAGTAGACAAACAGATGAAAAGACGATTAGAGGCCACAGAGATGGGATTTCTCAGAAGAATGTTGAAAGTTCCCTGGACAGCTAAAAAGACCAATGAGGAAGTTCTCAAAGAGGCCAACACAAAAAGGCAGCTCCTAAAAAACATCAGAAAGAAACAATCAATGTTTTTCGGGCACATCATGAGAAGAGGAAAGTTGAAATACTTGGTTATAACTGGCAATATAAAAGGAAAGAGAGATCGCGGACGACAAAGAGAGAAAATACTGGATAGCTTGGTGTCATGGCATGGAAAGCAGTCAACAACAGAACTGATACAATGCACTGTAGAGAGTGAAAGGTTGTGGAAGACAAGAAGATTGTGGAAGGACATGATCGCCTACACCAACTGGTATGGTACATGATGATGATGATTTAATACATACATTAACAACAGATAAAATGGTTTGACCACATTATAAGACAGAAAAATCAAAAATACAAAATGAGTTTCAATAAATTATGTGAGAATACCAGACCCAAAAGCTGACCACAAAAAAAGATGATTGATGGAATATTGGAAATGTTGGGATGAAACAAATAAAACAGAAGAGCATCAGACTACAAACTATATCTCCCTCAATGCTGAAAGAAAAATGGGGAAGGAAAGAAGATCTTCAACAGAAATGGTTAATAACATAACAGATTTAAATTTTGGAGGGAAAACATAAACTTGCTGAAAAATATATTATATATTGTTTATACAAGGCCCTTTGTAGTTTCTGGTTTAACAATACCATAGTAATATCTAAGGTCTCTACACTATATACTACTTAAATGAATATACGTCTAATTGCTTTTAAATGTCTGTCCTACATGTAACACAAATACTCCAGATATGAGAGATTACTTAATATTTAATGTTTAAAAAATTAAACTGTGCTTTATCACTCACTGCTAGAGCATAAGTTCCTCAGTTCAGATTTCTTGCAGACTCTACAATTCTTGAAAATTTTATAATTGAAAAAACTACAGTAATTTGTTATCGTATGTCCTATAATATGAAGTTATAATTAATACATTAAATTGTTTTCATCAACAAAACAGGAGAGTTACTAGTATGGTAGTAACCAAGAAAAATGTTGTGAGACTAGATTCTAAAGCTGAAATTGCGCCAAAGACAGGTTTCCAAAAATTTACTCAACGATGGACACGTTATGTAAACAATCGAAGAAGACAAATATTCTGGGTGACCTTGTACACACTGGTGACTTTAGGGATCTTCATAGAGAGAGCACACTGTAAGGAAAAACATGTTTTTTAAATGAATGAATACTAACTGACTGTTTGTTTGGATTGTTAATTTATAGAATGCATATGTCAATGGTGTCTAGATAGACGCATCATCATCGAGTGCCATCTCCGCAACAAAGGTTAGCTACCATGGAGCGCCATTCTGCTCTGTCTCATGCTTTGATGGTGCAGGTTGTCATAGGCTGACTTGTCAACCTTTTGATATTACTCGTCCATATTAGTCTTGGTCTGTCTCTGCCTCTTTTACCTTGTATTTTCCCCTCCAGGATTACTTTTAGTAGGCAGTTGTGTCTTTTAACATTGCTGAAAAATCACATTAGTCTTGTTCGAATTGTATTTAGTAGTTCTCTTTTCATTTTTAGTTGTTTTAAGACTTCATCATTTGTTTTCTTTTCTTTCCATCCAATTCTACCTATTCTTCTATATATCCACATTTCAAAGGCTTCAATTCTCTGTTCTGTTTTTTGTCTAAAGTCCATGTTTCTGCACCATATAGGAATATTGAGAAGAATTAACATTTTGCTATTCTTAGTTTTAGCTCCTGGTGTTGTTTGTTTTGATGTTAGTATATTTTTCATGGCAGTAAAATTACTTTTTGCCATTCCTATTCTTTTGTTTATTTCAGTTTTACATTTTCTATCACTGCTTATAGTATGGCCAAGGTAGTTGTAGTTCTGAATTGTCTCCAGGTCTATTCCTTCAATTTTGATATCCACTTGTAGGTTTTGAGTATTTTCTTTGTTTATGATCATAGTTTTAGTCTTTTTGATATTCATATCCAAACCATATTTTTTGCTTATCATGTTTATTACATTAAGTAATTGTTGTAGATCTTTAGAATTTTCTGCTAGTAGTACAGTATCATCAGCATTGAGTTATTGAGTTATTTGTGGGTCATCATCATTGCACTCCGAACATGTCCATAGGTGCTCAGATCCCCCCCCCCTCCCCCTCAGCAAGTCCTGCAATGTCCAGTGACTGACGACTCCAGTTCTATGTTGGTTGATAAGTCTTCTTACACACCCACTAAGTTTCTCATTTCTGGCTGTGCTCATCTTAACTCCCATCTTTAACATCCGAAGGAGTGACGTGGATTTGTGGTCATCGAAGTCCTGTACTCTTTCCACATCTCGGAGGGCATTGATGATGTCTGCTCGATCCATTGCTTGACTGTCCTCAACGACAGCACAGCTAGCCAACCTGTCTGCTCTTTCATTTCCCCGTACTCCCGCATGTCCAGGGACATAGATAAAGGTGACCTTACATATTTTTGACTTCTGCAATGACTCTAACCATTGCATGCGTACAGAGCCCACCTCCACTTTTTTTATCATGCTCATTGAATCACTCAGTATACAGGCGTGGTTGTAGTCTTGTGACTCTAACCAGTTGAATGCCTTGGTCACTGTCATAACATCCCTCATCATGCTATTCATGATCATGATGTATACACCACTGTCTTTTTTTACTATTCTACCTGCCAAGTGTGCTGTAAATGCCCACCCACTTCTTTGGTGTCATATTACAGATCCGTTTGTATAGATGACTGCATCTTTCTCATCTGTGTTATCATAGATGAGACCGTTGACCTCCGCATTGACCACAACTGTTCCCTACTTTTCTGTTCTGTTCCCTACTTTTCCTGTTGAGTATGACAATACACGAGAATGTCCCATTGGATGAATTAGGCACAGGTATCCACTCCTCGCCAACGTTAATATTGGTATGCCCACAGACCTGTTTGATGACATCATCAGCATATCTTAGGTTATTGATTATCTTTCCATTAATGTTTAGGCCTGGCATCTCTGTGATGTTTTTAAAGAATTGCTCAGTGTATAGATTTAACAAGCTTGGTAATAAGATGCATCCCTGTCTTACTCCTCTTTTTATATCAATGGGTGTCGGGTTCTTGTTATATTTTATTATTGCTGTTTGCTCCCAGTATAAATTACATATTAGTCATATGTCCATGTCATCAATGTGTATCTCTTTTAGGCATTCTATAAGTTGTTTGTGGTGTATTCTATCAAAAGCTTTGGTGTAATCTATGAAGCAGGCATATATTAGCTTGTTTACTTCTGTGTAATTTTCTATTAGTGTTCTCATGCAGAATATGGCTTCTTTTGTTCCACCATTTTTCCTAAATCCAAATTGCTGCTCATCTAATTCAGTATTGATTTTATTCTGAATCCTTCGTTGTATAACTTCTGGCCATATTTTTGTAACATGGCTCATTAGGCTTATTGTTCTAAAGTCACTGCATTCAACTGCACCATTCCTTTTAGGCAATGCAATGAAAGTTGATGTTTTTAGTTCATTTGGTATGTCTCCTGAATGGTATATGTCTGTAATCGCATCAATGCCAAAATATTCTAGTGCCTGTATCATCTCTATCTGTATGCTGTCAGGCCCTGCTGCTTTTCCATTTTTCATTGTTTTTATAGCTTTTTCCACCTCAGATTTTAAGATTGTATAGCCTGATGTAAGTTTTATAATTGGTTTCTTGTCCCTTTGATCATGAAATGGTTTTTATATATATTCCTGCCATCTATCTATTATATCTTTATTGTCTGTTAGTATTTTTCCTTTTTTGTCTGCAATGCACCCGCTTTCTGTGGATTTTTTATTTTTATTAGTCATTCTCTTTATTTCTGCATGCATTACTCTTAAGTCTTGTTTTCTTTCCATAGTTTATATTTCTATACATTTTTGACTGAGCCGGTCTTCTTTTGCTTTTTTGCACATTTTGCGTATTTCATTATCTATTTTATTGTATTGGGCAGTGTTCTTCGGTTGTATCCTTTCTTCCATTTTTTCTAAGATTGTGCTATATATCCATTTTTGTTTTTTGTTCTTTTCTTTTTTGGGTAAGGTGTCGCAAATTTCTTGTATGCTTTTCTTTATGCATTGCCATTTGGTTGTGATATTTTGATCAGGATTTTCTCTTCTGTATTGCTCAATTCATTCTTCTAGCAGCTTCTGATATGTGTTCTTTACTTCTTAAGAAATGAATTATATTAAAGATGAAATGGGGTTACCATTTATAGTGAAGGTTACAGATGTGACTAGGTCTTGTTGAAAGATTGCAATGGTCTGAATACTAATAGTCAATGAAAATAAATCACATGATCTAGATGGTCCATTAGTCATTGACTGCAAGACTATTTCTTCATGAGTAACCAATGCTACGTTGTCAGCAAATATAAGTTCCTTGATAAGAAATTCCGCCATTCTTGTTTTTGCCTTTAATCATGTGATGTTAAATAGGGAGCTTCCTATCAGGTCTTGTTTAAATTTAGATGTTATGAATGTCTGTTCCAAAAACATTTTATAAAAGAGCAGAAAAGAAGATGTCAAAGAGGGTAGTAACCAAGTCATATCTCTACTTGACTTCACAGATGACTTCAAAGCATTGTATAAATATTGTAGCAGCTGAATAAATCGTGTGGCTTGTGAAAGAATAACCTTTAATTGTTTATAAATAGTTTAATATTGTATAAGGAGAACCATTATATGTTCATTTACAACTACTATATACTGTATAAACAGTCAAATACATGCTGTAGATAATAAACAGTCACTTCACTGTATAGGGATATCTGCATGTTGCATAAGAGTGACTGTATGTAGTAAATCAAGAACAAGTGAATGTTTCATAAGAATATGTTGTACAGTGAGAATAGTTTTTAACTTTTTATAGAAAAACAATTCTGTTACATAATAACTTTGTGGTTGAGATAATAACCAACATTATGTTATATACAAGTTATATTATGGTATATTATGTTATACTGGAAGAACAAATTACAATGCTTATACAACAAATAACTTTATATTGTATAATAACAAGATCGAGGTATTTAAGAAGCACTATGAAATATTTTCTGAAGGCGCAAATACATATTTAAGAAGCACTATGAAATATTTTCTTAGGCCGCAAACACAATCACAAATACCATTTAATTTTATGCAGACTACTCCTTTGAGCGTGAGCATGCAGGTCTAAGACGATTAGCTGGCTATGGTGTGTCAGTCACTAGAGGAGCTGCAAGTGCCCAGATGTTCACCTACGCCAGCCTCTTGGTTACAATGTGCAGAAATACCCTTACCATTTTTAGGTATGTAAAAATAATGTTATGTCTCTGACTTCATCAGGTACAAACCAACAAATATTAATACAAAAAAAAACATGAAAGGCAAGCAATATATTTTATATTTGTCCCTCAACCTAAGAACAGTTCCAACAGTAACATTACTACTAAAAGTGTCTCTTATTGTAGGATGGATCAACAAGATTTGGAGACTAAAGCTAAGTGACACTTAAAGCAAATTCTGAATGACAGCCCCCAAAAGAAAAAGAGCTCCAACTCAAAATTGTATGCATATGATCCTCATTAACCCATTTAGGCATCCTATCCAAGTGATGGAAAACCCAACATCATCTCTGCTGCTGTTTGGATAATATGTAAATGTTTATGGGCTAGTTAGTGACTGAAAAAGATGAAGTAAAACATAAGTTGGAGACAGTGGGCAGGTATGACATAAAATAGTCCAGCATACATTTTTAGTCCCACTGAAAAATCATATTCATTATGTGCAAGTTCGTTCAGAATTTTCTTAAAATAAACCTGAAATCCACATTTTGAACGACCAGGTGGTTGCTACCACAGTATGGCCTGTACACTGTTGTTTAAAGATGGTATTTTAGGAGTCTTGGTAAATTTCCTCAGTTCTGAAACATGTAAAGTAAAGTAAAGTAAAGAGCCCCCACAACGCCAAGTGGCGTACAGGGTATATGGTGTTCTATCTATTGTCTTTTTGAGCCGAAGACGGCACATATGGCAGAACCACAATCTCAAAAACAGAAACCTTGCGTGCCAAAATGGCACATATTGCAGAGATCACTGCTCTAAAATCTATGGCTTGTTTCCATAACAATACTTTTTACACTGACAGCTTGTCAAGCCATCGATCAACCTCCTCAGTCGCCTCTTACGACATGCCTGGAAGGTCACAGTGTCACTATTCTTTACCTCCCTCATAATGAGGCCCCGGTAACACACGGGGTATATGGTGTTAGTGACCATAAATTTTACAGACCTTCAGCACATGACTTTTGGGGTAATGTGGTTGGTATTATGCCTTCTGAAACATGACTTAAGTATAATTCTGCTATAGAACATTAAAAAAGGATCATAAGAGACACTATAACTTAAATTGGTACAATATTTGTGTTTAAATTATGATTAGTTTACACCAGAAAGAGTCAAATTAGTCAAATTTTGAAATATTTCTTCTCATAAACATTGAACTAAAATATCAATAGCTTAAAAATTAACTGTTCTAGAATATTCATGCACAGCGTAACAAATCTGAACCACTCCACAATAACTTAAATCTTAAGTATAAGTGGAATGTAGTTTTCTCAAGATGTCTTCATTAATTCATATAAATACACTTTTATGATTATAACTAAAGTACTACTTTGAGATTAAAGCCAACAGATGTGTGTAAAACTCATAAATAGTAACCAAGTGAAAATTACAATAAATATATCTCTATCTGTAATAAGAAAAATCTTTCCTAATTACCTGACTGAAGGGAAAAAAATTGTGACATAGGGTTGACAATGATATAAATGTAAATATTTGTTTTCAACAGTTTTTACTTCACCAATGCTGAGATATAAATTTTTAAACAATGACAAACATTTGTGAGCACACTATAATATGTGCTTTAAATGTATATTTCACTCTGTCTGTCTCTCTCTTTCTCTTGCACCTAAACACCTACACATACCAGGAAAAGGAGTTCTCAGAAACTTAACGCTTCTTGTCTTGCCATGTTATAAACAATAATAATATTAAAAGGGGGACTGGTTGGTCTCAAGGCAAGACGCTGGCCTCGAAACAGAGAGGTTGTGGGTTAAAATCCCAGCTGCACCAGTTGGTCTCAACAACAAGGCCCGGCTTGAAAGGTTAATTACTCATGGACGGAAAAAATATCAGTACCTCCAAAGACGGAGTTATCTGCCTGTGTGGCGAGGCACTCCTGTGCACATGGCTGCCAGGGAAAAATGGATTAACACGAAAAATTTAGTTCCTAATCTCTAGGGACTTTGTCAGAGGTAAAAGTTGGCGAACACAAAACAAAAAATATATTAAAAAGAAACATAATTGACTGATTTATATTATTTGATGTTCCATCATTAATTCATCTGAGAAGAGTCATTTAAAATTCAAATTTGAGAGCATTTCTATCTATCTATTGACCTTTCGAGCTGTAGCCGGCCCATAGGGCATAGATCCAGATACTCTTTCTCTTATCTAAATATTTATTCTAGCAGTTTTCAATCCTTCTAAAGATGTTTTATCAAAACTCGCCATTTGTCTCTGCTCTGTGCAAGCAACTCTATCTCATTGAGGGAGTCGATTCCTGCTGCTCTTGCCTCTCTGATTAATGTTCTTCATCTCTCTGGGGTGGCCTCTTTTCCTCTTACCTGTTGTTTCCCACATGAGGGCTTGCTTTGTTATTTGGCTGTTATCTTTCCTCATCACATGTCCAACACATGACCATCATCTTTTCTTGATTACTGAAGATATTAGTGGTTAATTGGCAATTTCTCTAATTTCTTCATTTGTTTTGAATTCGTTCCACGCTATACCAAATATTTTCCTTAGACATTTATTTTCGAATGCGTTCAACTTTGTTTCTATGTCTTTTGTTGTTTTTCAGCTCTCACATGCATATGTAAGGGTTGATAGTACGTTTGATTTGAATAGTCAAAGTTTTGTGTTTGTCCTGATGAGTTTTGATTTCCACAACTTTTCAAGGCTTATGAAAGACATTGCTGCTTTAGCTATTCTGATTCTAATTTCTGAGAGCATTTACTAGAAGATAATATTTGTGCTTCAAGTTAATAAATCTCTATTTCTTTCAGAGAGACATTCCTACATCGCTTCATTCCTTTTGATAATGCTCATGACATGCACATTTATGTGGCTGCTATGGCGATGTTATTCACAGGTATAAATACATTTGTAATGAATAATAACTAATATGAGTTAAGATAAAGAGAAAAGATTTCATAAAATGTGCTAAGAGGAAGCAAATAATGGTATATCTTTAAGAGTCTTTAAGTTTAGAATTCACAGGTTCATGCTTCTCAGAAATCAATTAATGCATTCTCTTTTTATTCTTCTTCTACCTTTTAACTCTCTGTGAAGCATAGATCTTCAATAAACACTTTTCAAGCTGTCCTGTTCTTTACTGTTCTCTTAAGATCAATTTATGACTTCTCCATCCTCTTTATCCGTTTCCATCTGTCTTGTTCAGTTTTCAAGTATACTTTGGTCTCCCCTTTTGTCTACTCCTCTGGCGATTCCAGAAAAAGACCTTTCATGTTATAGTCTCTGATGGCTTCTGCTGTGCATGTCCTACCCAGCACCATCATCTTTGTTGTATCTCTGATGTTTGTCTGGTACTTTCCCATTGTATTATATTAGTAAAGCATTTGATGTGAGACTTTTTTTTATGGTACTGATCTGCAGGCTTAAAAAGATGTTTCTATTAGCATTCATAATGATACTGCTTTTGTTGATGTTATTTAGAGACACCAAAGGCAATACGACTTCTGTTGTTGTTAATTATAGAAACTAAATATAGCAAACATATAGCAACAATAATACAATCTTCATCCAAACATTGTGCTACCAATGCCAGACTTGGACCCTAGATGCAAAAACAATAAGAAAAATAACCTCTACAGAGATTAAATGTGTTAGATGAATGACAGGAAACAGTCTGAGAGATAAGATCAGAAATGAAGAACTGAGAAAAAAGCTAGGAATAGCCCCTGCCATAGAATATATAAGGAAACAACAGATAAAATGGTTTGGCCACGTGACAAGGCAGAAAGATCAAAACACAACACAACGAGCCTTCAACAAATGTTGTGAGAACACCAGACCCAAGGGTTGACCATGAAAAAGATGGATCGATGGAATATTAGAAGTACTAGGAAACATAACAGCAGCAGAGGCGAACAGAAGAGCAAAATATCGCAAATTATATCTCCCCTCAAAGCTGAAAGGCAGCTGAGGAAGGAAAGTAGAAGAAGAAATATAGCAACATTTTTTTGGCTATTATTTAGAGCTGCTAGCGATAATACAACTTTTATTGGTATTATTTAAAGATGCCAGAGACATTACACCTTTTGTTGATATCATTTAGAGGCAGAGGTAACACCATTTTTGTTTGCTTTTAGAGATACTACATATAAGCACATTTTGATTGATGCTGCATAGACAGTATACAGCTAACATGCCAGAAAACCAAACCATTTTCACTTGAACTATCTTCACATGCTGCTCAGAAAAAAGTGACAGAGATAAAGTATCAGACATATGAAGTCCTTATAAAAACTAAATAAATTATTTTATTTAAAGGCTGTTTGAAATGACCTATGTGATTTGGACTGGACATGTGATTCTTATACCTAATTAATGAATCCAGAAACAGCTGCTGCATGGTAAACTTAACAAAGCAATCAGCCAGCAATCAGAAGAAACACTTCAAAGACTACCTAAAGGTGTCTTAAAGAAACTTGAACATTGACATCACCACCTTGGAAACCCTTGTGCAGAACTTTACATTATTTTGCAGTAACATCACTGTAAGTGCCTGCTTGACATGAAAAATACTGAATTTATGAGCCACAAGACCACTCCTGTCAACATGGACAGAACAATTAAAACTCATATGACCACTTCTGATCATCCCCACCTGTGGCAGCCAAAAAAATTAAATTTGCAGTTACTTCATTACACAAGTCTGAAGTTGTTATCATCATTCACAATGAATTGCTATTACTATTATTACTTTGAAACAATTAGAGATAATACTAATTTGTTGTCATTATTCTAAGACATTTGAGATTATATATAAACTGTTGAATGAAATATACAAATATGAAAGTGATTTTTATTGTTAAGCAAATTTGTTATGATATAAGATTGACCAGTTAAATTTACTCTTATTTTTGTCTCCAGTCATACATGTGATTGGTCATTTGATCAACTTCTACCACATCAGCACCCAATCATCCTTAGATCTCAACTGTTACTTCAGGGAATTCTTTCGACCGTATGAATTTTCATTACAATTTATTTACACTCATTGTTGACTATGTTTTTTATTAGTTTGTATTTTTATGTCAGTTGCGCTTCTTGTGGCCAGTATGATGATACCAGAGAAATAGTTTCTAGGCAACCTTCCATATTTGAACTCTTTCCCGTCCCAGTAATGCTCAGTCCGTTGCAGTAGCATGTCCTATGTTTTCTAACATGCGCTCTCTTCATCATATTGCAATAATGTCTGAATAGTTTGTTTGTTTAGTTTGGTATTTACACTGACTTCCAGTGTATAGGAGAGTCCCAACCCCTTTTTGAACATCTGGTTTATTTTGTGAAAAGCCTCATGTTAGACATGTGGTATTTCGAAGTGGACATACCAAAAAAATACATTTCTGTTATATTTATTATTCACAAAGTGACTTCTGGGCATGGCAAATCTGATGTTGTTAGATCTAGAAAATTATTTAATGAGCAGTAAGCAGTAAGTAAGCAGAAATAATAAAAATTTGTGTGAACATAAATAAATAGTTTGTGTATATTATAGTAGTATTTATGTGCAAAAATATGTTATCCTTAGTGATCAATCTGATGATAAGGATAAGCCATAGGATAGGACATTTTCTACATTTTAAAATGTGTACTGTGTACACATAAAATGTGAATTTCACTATTATATTAAATATTCTGAGTATGTTATTCATCTGGTAAAGACATAATAGGATATAGTTAACAAACAACAATACATAGAAATACACCTGATTTTTTTTAAGATGTTTTTGGATTCATAATTGGGTGAATAACAGTTTCAATTTTTCAACTTTCATTTTCTCTTTCTTTACTCTTTAAATAAATCTCCCAATGATTTTATGTCATGCAAATAGTATTTCCATGTTGTGCAATATTCCCTCTTTTATTTGATATATGATATGTTTTATTTAAAAGACAATATTAATAGAAATTTTACAATGGTAACATCAAGTAGTTCATAAATCTAAGTGAGATAATTAATCAAACCAGCAAAATAATCAGAAAGGGAAAGAGTTAACAATTCAAATATTTTAAGATATCATTACACTGTATTGAACAAAAAAACAAAGATCATTACACGTTTATTGTAATAATTTACGCTTATTAAATAAATGCTAGATAATTAAAAACATATCTGTTAAATTGAGTACTGAATTAAGAAAAATGCTCATAACTTTAACTTCAGAATAAGAAAATATTATAAAAATGACAAAATTTTGTTGGAATTGACAAATATTAATTTAATGTGCTCATACTTTACTTGTTGATAGTCAGAGTTTTCATGTGTTCTTTATTTAGTTTCTAGTTGTTCATTGACTGAAACCTGTAGTCTGTGCTGAACTTGATTTTAAGTGAAGTAAGTTTCATCCCCAGGGGAAAAGACAAAGAGGAAGACCAAGGAATTCTTGGAGAAGACAGATTGAAGCAGAGATGAAGATGATGGGGAAGACATGGAATGATCTTAAAAGAATGGCAAAAAACAGAACGACTTGGAAAGTGTTTGTTGAAGACCTATGCTCCACTGGGAGCTAAAAGGTAGAAGAAGAAGAAGTTTCACTGTTGGTCAACTTCAATGTCTTGTCCTGATCTATTACAATCAGTGGCAATGCATACTCAAAATGACTGGAGATAGTCCAAGATACACAGTAGATGAAATATTATGCAACCTATCTTTGACAAAGTCAAAAAGAAAAACAGTTTCTAATTTGTTATGTAGAGCCAGTCTTGATATATTGAAGTAAATTCTGGATAATCAGATGACAGACAAGAAAATCATTGGAGGCCACAGTAATTTGATTTTACAGAATAATGTTTAGAATACCAAGGATGGTTAAAAGGGAGTAGTGAGGACATGAACATTTAGAAGAGGCCAAGGCGAAAAAAAAAACAACCTAGGCATAAACATCAGAATAGCACAATAAATTGTTGACCATATGATGAAAATGGAACAAAAAGAAAATATTGTGACAACTGGAAAAATCGAGGTAAGAATGATAGATGGAAACAGAGAAAAAAATTAACGAGACAGTTTAAGATGATGGTTTAGTAGGATGTCAACAACAGAAGTGATAAACAAATGTAGAGATAGAAAGTAATAGAGAGACTTGATCACCTGTGCCAGTAGGTATTAGTATTTCATGATGATGAAAAGTCAATGACCAGAGCTTTTTGATTCTTTTAAGATATGTTCTCTGCAAGCCACATTTCTTTAATCGATCTATTCACTGAGCCATCTAGAGCCACATTTCTTTGCTGGTTAATTGATCTATTCATTGGGCCATCTAGAGTCACATTTCTTTGTTGGTGAACCAAAACTATTCACTGAACCATCTAAAGCCACATTTCTTTGTTGGTTAACCAACCTATTTACTGAACCATCTAAAGCCACATTTCTTTGCTGATTAACCAATATTTTCACTGAGCCATCTAGAGTCACATTTCTTTGTTGGTTAACCATCTATTCACTGAACCATCTAGAGCCACATTTCTTTGCTGATTAACTATATCTGTTTACTGAGCCATCTAGTCACATTTCTTTGCTGATTAACTATATCTGTTTACTGAGCCATCTAGAGCCACATTTCTTTGCTGACTAACTATATCTGTTTACTGAGTCATCTAGAACCTCATCTCTGCTGATTTATCTATTCACTGAGCCATCTGGTGACTTTCTCCATAACCAATCTTTACTTGCTGATGTAACAATGTTTTAACTTACATTGGAAACAGTCACTGCCCCAATCTAACACTCATTGCCAGATGTTCTAATATTGCAGTTAAAATATTCTATCATGCCAAAGTAACTCATGATATTTGATAGGCATTGCAGCAAACCTTTATTGTGAAAACACTAGACTTAAAAATGGTGACAACATAATCATTTTTTTTTGCAGAACACATGTGTTAGCCAGTTTCCATTACTGGACATACCAGACCATAACAGGTATGCAGATAATAATAATATGTATAATCTATAAATTAATTACTCTGAAGTTGTAATAGCAATATCAGGTTACATGTCCTTTGGAGAACGTTGCATTCACCACAGACTGTCAGAATCTATTTCTAGCCAGATCTCCTACTTCTAGCCAGATCTCCTACTTCTTCTGTTCTCTTGTTCAAGGTTTCCTTGATGTCTTGAAACCACCTTCTTCTTGGTCTGCCCCTGATGGTCACACAGGAACCATGCCTTCTATTATTGTTCTTTCCAGCCCACTGTGTCTTTTGACATGGCCATAATATTTTAATTTTCTCTGTAGAATGGTGTTTATAAGCCAGTTCTTTTTTATTGTTTAAATATTTAAATTTTTTCATCATCCAAGGTATCTTAAGGATTTTACTGCAGCACTTTATTTCAAATTAATCAATTTTCTTCCTAGCTGTTTGCAAGATTGTCCATGATTAACAACCATATGTTGCTATCGGGAAGATACATGTCCTCATTAATTTTAATTTTTTTGTAAGAGAATTAAAGTGTACAAGGCAAATGGTACTTCAGAAACATTAAACTGATCTCAGAACCTACAGAATCAGCAAAATACAAACTCAGAATATCTTTACTAAATTATAACTGCCAGTTTTTATTAATTATATATTGCAGGTCTTACAGGAGTCCTCTTGGTTTTGATTTTAATCATCCTTTATGTTTTTGCAACACCTTATGCCAGAAGGAATGTTTTCAAGTACTTCAAAACTACTCATAGGTAATATTTCTAATTTATGGTGATTGAGAAATGGGCATGGGTGAGACTATTAGGTACCGGTCTCTGTGTGTGTTTAATTTTATTGATGCTAAAGGTTATGATGGGGGAGCTGGTGGTGGGGGGAGGGAGGAGATTAAAGCTTGTTTGCTAAACAGGTGGACTTGCCTAATTCTTGATAAAGAGTCCTGACAGGTTATTGTTTGTGTAGTTTTAGTTATTGTTTGTGTAGTTTTAGTTATTGTTTGTGTAGTTTTAGTTATTGTTTGTGTAGTTTTAGTTATTGTTTGTGTAGTTTTAGTTACTGTTTGTGTAGTTTTAGAAGTAAAAGGCAGATGTTGACTAGCACATTATACTGCCAGTAGAATCAAGGTTATTGTCTGTCAGGAGTAAAAGACAGACTCCCACCTATTTATATGTCACACTAAGTATACAGCTTTTTTTCTCCAACCCTGCAGAAGCCATTACAGACTCCAGAAATGTAAAAAATGCAGTAATGTTAAATTTTAAATTAATGCCACAACAATTAAAAAATTTAAACATTCTTTCTTTTATTAGAACGAATATTGTTTATTCATGATTGAGTAGGTTTGTTTACAGAACTTCACATTAGTAATAATAAAATAAATTGTAGTGGTTGTGGTTTAAGATTTGTGTTTCTTTTCTTTAAAATGTTTTTTTTTGCAGTTGTATTTGGCTTGATGAAATGATTTATAAAAAATGTTTTATTTTAACAATATTTCAGCTTGTATATTTTGATCTACATTCTCCTGTTTCTTCATGGTGCTGGAAGGTTGGTTCAGCCACCACTGTGGCCATATTTTTTTATTGGGCCTATGGTGCTCTTTATTCTGGATAAACTTGTGTCAGTTAGCAGGAATAAAGTGCTTCTCCCTGTACACAAAGCTACACTACTGCCATCAGGT
This sequence comes from Megaustenia siamemsis, assembly GCA_032433765.1. NCBI lineage: Eukaryota > Metazoa > Mollusca > Gastropoda > Stylommatophora > Ariophantidae > Megaustenia > Megaustenia siamemsis. The sequence continues at coordinate 155,143,610 of JAVIAB010000092.1, forward strand.
ATGCCTGTTCTACAGATATCTTTTACTTTATTTCCTTTAGGTTTTAAACCCATTGAACCAAACATGAGATGTTTCAACTTAATAATGTAGATCAATTTTATATAAACTCAGTATTGATTTTTATGTTTTTCAGAAGTTCATTCTGTAATATGATAATGCAAGTTAATTTTATATCTTTCTAATCTTTGTAATTTGTTCTGTCTACAATGCTAGGAGTGATAAGTCTTATATTCAAAAGACCTTTGAGCTTCAACTACCAGTCTGGTCAGTGGGTAAGAATCGCATGTCCCAAACTTGGCAAGGGAGAGTACCATCCATTTACCCTAACATCTGCACCTCATGAAGAGAACCTTAGCCTTCACATTCGAGCTGTGGGACCTTGGACCAATAATTTGCGTAGACTGTTTGATTACAACACAGAAAAGAACACATACCCAAAGGTAAATCTAACCTAATTAAAATTGTTATTTATCCATTTTGTGAAAACACATGTACTCTTTAATTGAGTTATTTGTAGGTTATCATCATTGCACTCTGAAAGTGACCATAGGTGCTCAGATCCCCTCCTCAGTATGTCCTGCAGTGTCCAACGACTGATAACTCCAGCTCTTAGTTGGTTAATAAGTCATCTTATGCGCCCACTAAGCCTCTTGTTTCTTGCTGTTCCCATCTTAACTCCCATCTCTTTCATCCAAACGAGTGATGTTGACTCACAGTTGTTGAAGTCCTGCGTCCTACTGCCTCTATAAGGGCATTAATGACATCTGCATAACCCATTGGTTTATCATCTTTGACGCCAGCTCATATAACCAACATGTCTGTTCCTTCATTTTCCTCATGTCCAGGACATAGACAAAGGTGACTGCATTGTTGACTTCTGTAATAACTCGGCCCACTGCCTGTGTACAGAGCCCTATAGAGATTTACTCTTTAATTTGAGATCTACATTGATTTACATTATATAAACTGCAGTTAAAACATCTTTTCAGGCTTATTTTGTCTGTAGGTGATAAAAATAAGTGAACATATTCTATAGTTAACTATCATCGTTACCAAGTACCATGCCTGTTGGCATAGGTGATCCTGTCTCTCCACAACTTCTGATCTCGACAGTTATTTATCTTTTCTGTTGTTCACCTTCTGCCAAGCCATACTCTTAAGTTGTCTGTTATTTTTTCTCTTTGCTTCCCTCTATCTCTTCATCCCTCAATTTTTCCAGTTGTTACAATATATTTCAGTTGTTCTCTTCTCAGTACATGGCCAAAAAATGATGATTGTTTCTTCCTAATATTGGAAATTAGTTCTCTCTTTGTTTTGGCCTCTTTCAGAATATTTTCAATACTCTTCTTAGCTGTCAATGGTATTGTAAAACCACATTTCTACAGCCTCCAGTGATTTTCTTGTCTGTTGTCCTATTGTCCATGGTTCATATCCATATGTTAAAACTGGCTCAACATAACATTTAAGAACTCTTTTTCTTGTTTCTATTGTAAAAAAAAAGATTGCACAGTATCTTCTTCATTTTTTGGAAAGCTGCTTTTGCCTGAGCCATTCTGTATCTCACCTCTGTTGTACATCTACCATCTGAGATTAACATTATTCCCAAATATTTAAATTCATTTACCTGTTTTAATATTGATCCACTTGTCTTTAATGTGCATTGCAGTGATGTCTTTTTCTTTGTTTTACCATTACTTCTATCTTTTTGTTATTAAGGCTGAGTTCTTTATTTTTGCTTTCCTTCACTAGAATGTCTAACATTTCTTGTAACTCTTAGTTATAGTTATAACTATAGTTAAAAGTGCTCTAGATTTATAGAGTTGATTATAGATAATTATGTTGCAGAATTAACATTACTGGACTCTGGGTAAACCCTTAAGTTCTCTTTTACCTTTAGAAAACAGTGAAGATATGTATACTGATAAAATAGTAATTCTTACACACCTTAAGCATCTATGAATATGTTTGGACTGCAATGATGATAACCCACAAAAATAACTCATTAACACATCTTAAACTTTCTCTCATTAATTTTCTTCACTTGTTCCACATCCATTTAAAATTCCCATAATCTGAGTTATTGGTCGTTTCAAATCTAAATGTTCACGATTAACATGAAATATCTCCTCTTTCCCTGCACTTACAAACTTGATTTTTTGCATCTGGCCTTGTTTTTCCAAGGTCCCACCGATTTCACAAAATTTAATGATGTAGGAAGTATGCTTCATCATGAAGCAGCACTTTCCTTTGATCTCAGTGAATTTACGGATCTTTTTGCTCCTGGAGAAAATAATTTACCGTACATTAATGGAAATCAGCTTCTCGACATAGGCGTCTCTACACAACTTGAAAGTTGGAGGCGTTTATCATCAACTGTTTACTTTCTATTGTTTACTTTCTTTAAAATACTATGAGAATGTCAATGTTATAGCCTTTACAGACGGTCTAAAACAAATCAGCGTATAAACAGTTCCATTAATGAAAACTATTTAAACAATATACAACAAAGAATACATTTTAAAAAATTAATTATCCGTTGCGAGCGATAACGAGCATGACATATCAAGCAAAGTTATTGTTTATGGGTACGCATGTGACTAAAGAGTCCGATGTAAGCACGGGATCCTCTCCACTGTAAAGAGCTACATTGTTCGTTTTATGTCTTTCCATGTGACTTTCATTATTTTACGTAAACAAGACATATGAAAGTGATTTAGTTTCTTTGCATGCCTGCAGTACACATATCAAGAATCTTTACATTTTCAAAACGTTATCAACTTTAGCTAAAGATTGATCATGCGGACATATAAAAACGTCCATTATTATTTCATTTATTCTGAATCAGAGGAGTCTAACATATTGATTACTAATCTGGGCTGAACGAACGATAGTCCATCTTTTTCCAATAGTCATTTTCTTCTTTTAAGACATGATCTTCACATTTGCACCAAAAATCTTTGTCAATCTGTGATAGAGCAGCATATGTCAGTCCTTTTATATCGCATAGTTTAAAACTTGTATTCTCAGCTGCCACCTGCCCTTTAATTTTTGCCCAAACGAGTTCAATGGGGTTTAATTGTGGATGATAAGGGGGCAGTCTCAAGCACGTATGACCATGCTGTTGAATGATTTTGTCTATTTGGAATACTTTGGTCTTTTGCGATTTCTTAACAAGTGACAGTAATTCAGGTTTCAAAAATCCCTCGTTAAATGGAATTCCTTCCTTTCTTAGCCAAATCTTTATAACATCTTTTGTACTGGTAGATGTAGGAATTTTGTCTTCTTCTGCCACAGCGTTGTGGTACGACGCGTTGTCCATTACCAGACAGGATGGTCTGTCTAGAATTGGAAGAAGAGTATTTTCAATCCACTCTCTAAATATATGGCCATTCATCTCGGTGTGATAGTCCCTGTTGTCAGTATAATTAGAGGTGAATATAAGTTCTGCATTTTTCACCAACCCTTCTTTTCGGCTGCCTGCATGTGCCATTATAATACGCTGTCCTTTTCCAGTGGGTACACATCTTTTAATACTTCCATCTGATAACTGCCATTCCTTTGCACTTGTGTGGTGAGAATTTATCCAAGATTCATCTAGAAATACAATATCATAACCTTGGTTACGCATTTCCCGTACTTCACGTAAATATTTACTCCTCATAGAAACTAAGTGCGGCTTCTCGCAGATGACATTTCTACCACTATCGTACTTTCTAAACGTAAAACCGATGCTTCTAACAGTTCTCCATAATGTTGTTTTCGACACAACAATGTCATTTTCTGCTCTCAGTCGAATTTTCAGTTTTCTTAAAGTCACAGTTTCTTTGGAATCGAACATTTTACAAATTGCTCTTCTAATCACTTCCTTGTCAAAACTATCTACTACTTTCTTTCTTCCTAGCGTCCTAGTCTTGATTGAACTGGACACTCCGTTAGCTTTAAGCACTTGTTTGAAAAAGCGTTTGCTTATACCCAATGCGTGAATAGTTCTCTTTTCTGGCTTTGAGATGCTTCGATACAGTTTTCCATGCTTAGCTTCTATGCAAAAATATTTATACACCTTTATTGCCACTGATTGCAATGTAAGGAACTTTACTTTTATACCCATTGACTAACAGATCACAAATTTAACGAAATTACCCAATAATTAGGATACGCCGTTGCACATAAATCACAACAAAACGACAGGAAATGGGATGCACCGGATATAAAATTATAACTATGACGCGTTTTATGTGTTTTTTAGTGCTTAAAACAGGGAAATTGGCGCGCATTACGTTCAAGATGACAAGTCCGTGGGTGCTCACTCATATGAAGCGGTAATTCCTCCAAATATATGGTTTGACCAAAATGCCTTAAATTTGTATACTTCAAATAAAGAATATTTAAAACTATACGTTTGTTGGTGAGGAAATGAATGTACTTCTTGGGACCAAAAAATCACAAGACCATATGCAAAATTTCAGCATTATCAATCAATTGGTTGCAGAGATATGGAATTTTAAACACCTTCAAAATATTTTGAAACGACCTATAGTTAAAGATTTTACAGCAAATGAAGATTCAATCATAAAACAACATTAAATTTGTACTGTGTTTAACACATGTAGAAAATAATGGCTGAAAGAAGTGTGGTTAACTGATGATCTTTAAGAACCAGGAATATTAATATCGTTTGTTAGCTTTGATTGTTTTCTTTGTGTTGTAGTTTTCCCGCTTTCTGACATTTTCGTGATCATAATAGCACAATGTATGGTAATTCTACTTATTCGCACAAACATAAGAATAAATCACAAATAAATTCGTTCGAAATAACACACGAACGCTTGAATTTCTTTTACTGCGGGCATTGAAATTCACTTATATCTTAAATTTGACTTCCATCGAAAATTGTATCGTGTTGCCAGCACAGTCACACAGCGGAAGCCCCTCTCACCACTCCTCTTCATCATATATATGGACAAAATAAATCAGGAAACAACCAACAATAAGGAAAAATCAAATATTAACATAGAGGTAGAAAACTCCAACATCAACGAGCTACTCTTTGCAGATGACCAATGCCTAATATATGAGGATGAAAACCTGCTACAACAGCATTTAACATCTCTAGATAAAAGCTGCACAAACTACAGTATGAAAATTAACACAGCAAAAACAGAGGCTATAAGAATAAGCAAATTAAGACACCCATTAAACATTAAGATCAAAGATAAAGAAATAAAACAAGTAGAGTAATTCAAGTATTTAGGCACAATGTTCACAGAAGATGGAAAACTAGACAGAGAAATTGACATGAGAATACAAAAAGCAAATGCTATCACATACCATCTTTCACCATTGCTAAGACATCCAAACATTTCTATGCCAGCTAAACAACAAATGATAAATAACATTTTCATACCAACTTTGTGCTATGAAAGTCAAACATGGACCCTTTCTAAATCACATTTAAGAAAAATCAATATATGCGAGATGCGATGCTTGAGAAAAGTAACAAACAACACAAGAAGAGATAGAATACCAATAAAAAACCATAAGAAAAATAGTAGGAACAAAACCTGCCAAGAATATATAGAACAACAACAACTTAAATGGTTTGGCCACCTGGTCAGAAGGAATCCTTATCAATCACCATCAAGGCATTCTTCTCGAGAATGCATGAGAAAAGACCAAGAGGAAGACCCAGAAGAAGATGGATAGATGCAGTGACAGAGACATGTAACAACAAAGGAAAGTCACTAATTAAGACAGTTCGAGAGCTCAAGAACGACAAATGATATAAACCACGACACCTTTTAGGTATCAGTGAAAAGTGAAAAGAAGAAGAAGAGAAGAAGTTAGCTTTGATGGAGACCGAGCACCTGCTGGGAGCACAATCAAGTTTATTTTGTTTACCTGAAAGTGCAGCAAATAATTAGCAACTGCAGCATAATCCCAGTGAAGATACAGTGAGAACTTTGCATGAAATGCTGACCACAAAAAATTAGAAGTGAAGAATAAGGGAAGTAGAGTAATAAAATGCTGGATAATGTAAGGCAGTTTCACAACCTTTTTTAGAGTCACAGCCATCTTTTACAACAGTTATTGTTCAATAAGGGAACCACAACAGCTCAGAGGTTAGTAAACTGGACTACAAAGGACTTGAGGTTGGGTTTGATCCTAATTGACGGATTCCAGGTTCACCCAGCCTTAAATGGGTACCAAATTTTTTCTGGGAAAGTAAAGCGGCACGGGCGTAATACTAACCACATTACCCCAAAAATCATGTGCCATAGGTCTATGAAAATTATGGTCACTAACACCATATTCCCTATACACCACTTGGCGTTACGGGGCACTTTACTTTTTTTTTTTTTTTACTTTTATCGTTCAATAACCTGTGTCTGAACTCCTGCTTACCACATTTGCAGAACACAGCATTTTCAATATTCGTTAATAATTACTGTTTTAACAATGACATTTTTTAAGATATAATTATAAATTAATATTTAATTAATCAGTAGTGATAGTTGTACTTGCATTATGAGTTTGACTGTCACTGAATATTGAAGGATATACTAAGGAGGGGATGGATATAATTAATAAGGAGGGGATCTAAGCACTTATAGAGTTGTCCAATATGCTGTGGAGATGATGTATCAACTAACTATTAATTTGGGCTATCAGCTTCAAAATTTGTGATTTGAGAGTTTGTTCAAGCCAGCTTCATGTTATTAATGTTTCTTATCCTGGTTTTTATGTGTAGAAATGTTGGAAATGTACCTCCTTTGCAGAGATATATAGAAAATTTAATTAAAACTTGAAATGTTAGCTTGGTGACATATAGACATGATTGCCGCACAGCACACATTTCTTCTTTCAGATTTTCGTCAAATTCACATTCAGGTTCCTCTAGTAATTGCAGAGATTTTCAAACATGGCAGTGTTTCTGAGGTTTAAATTTATTTCCTAGTTTTACACTTTTTTGTATAAATTCTGAAAATTGTCCTTAAATTGGATAATGTGTATTTTCTTTATCTATCCTTCATTTTTATCTATTTTAGAAGCAACTCTTTTCTACCAAGATTTATCATTAAAGTATGGCACAAGGTGAAGTTTTAATTACATCTACAGAGAAATTTCCATTTAATTTTTAAATAAAATTCAGCATCTGCAGCATGTTTTTTTCAATAACCAACTTACACTAGTGCTGACAATAATAATCTCATGGCCTGAATTAATTTCTTAACAAATTTATTTTAAAATATAGATGTTGAAGGCCTAGATCTAATATTATTTTTGTTTTTTTGGTAAGAAATCTAAGTTCTTCTTATTAAAGAACTGAAAGAACCATGCCAGTAAATGCATGTTTCATGTATCATACAGCCAGCATATGCCCTTTGTTTTGGGTGCAAGTTCTTTAATTTTTTTATCTGAAAACTTGATTCATGAGACCAATAATATATCTGTTCATCAATTAATAAAATTACAAAAAGAAATATAATATTTTCATTTAATTCAGGTACGCTATTTTGATGTCCCCACACACACACATGCACGCACACACACACACACACACACACACACATACATATCTGAAAAACCTATTTAAATAATAATTGAACAAAGATATTTGTTGCATCTTTATCTCATTGTCTTTTCAAAGATTTAGCTTCATCAACAAGATTTAATGAGCAGTTCTCCAATCATGTAGGGACTTTTTATTTGACAATTTTATGGTACTTTATGTAATAGTTACTCTGGTGCAATTCTCAATTGTGAAACTTTCTGGAGGATCAATTAATTGTTTGAATGAGGCAAACTTTAAGGCATTGAAGGAATGGGAATTGGGATAAAATTACACATAAACATACAATCATGCATGGCCATGGTAAAACTTGTGTAAAGTAAAAGAAAATAAACCCATGCAAACTACATGAACAACTTTATGGATGAAACTTTAGACAAGACTAACACAATGGGTTACAAGAATAAACAGGGATAAAACTAATATTATGGGTGATAAAATGCTTATATGAAACTTTTTTAAATGTCATCTGAACCCACCAACTAAAACAGGAAGCCAGTCCATTGTTCAAGTGGCACATTTCAAGTATATATTTTAGTCTCTAATCGATGAGGGGACTGGGTGCCAGCTGGGTAGACATTAGCTGATGGGCAAGAAGGTTTTGGGTTCAAATTCTGCCACTGGTGGTGGGAAGTTTTCTCTTCAAACCTCTGGTTAGTTTTTCCCCTCCCCCGGTCTCTGCGTAGATTGATCTGATGTTTGGGCCTCTTAAATAGAAGTAAAAAATAGGAGGACCTGTTGCACTCACACACATTAAAGAACCCTTGGTAGTTGAAAGTCAAAAGAGAAGGCTAAAATAGCCACTGCCCATGAAAAATTGATACTAAAACAGTGTACCTCTGAAGTCTGAAAATATCTGCCTGTATGGCAAGGGGCACCTGTGCAGGTGGCTGCCATTGTAAAACAAAACCAAAGGAAAAGTGATGTTTATAAAACATTCAATCCCTCAGAACTTTATTAGAGATATAAAGCAGGTTTATGCAAATAAACAGTCTCTAATCTTTGTTTTATGGTCATTATTTTTTCTATTTAAGGAACTAGTCATTAGACAGCAAAGATCTAAGAATAATAAAGAACATGTATTGGCAACAAACAGCGGCCATAAGAACTGGAAACCAATTGGGAATGTTTCAACAAATAAAACAGGGTGTTAGGCAAGGTTGCGTGCTGTCTCCAGATTAGTTTATTATGTATAGTGAGATTATTTTAAGATCCATAAGGGGCATGCCTGGAATAACAATTGGAGGTCATAATATAAATAATCTAAAGTATGCTGATGATACAGTCTTAATCGCTAAGAGTGAAAATGAGTTACAAGAAATGATAGACATTATAGCGAAAGAAAGCAAAAATAAAGGACTCAGCATTAAAAGCAAAGAGACAGAAGTAATGAAAACAACAAAGAAATAAGACATCACCTCAGTGCAAAATAAAGACAAGTGGAACAATATTAAAGCAGGTAAATGAATTTATATATTTGGGAACTTTGTTAACCTCAGACAGAAGATGTACAAAAGAGGTGAGATGCAGAATGGCTCAGGCAAAAGCAGCTTTCCAAAAAATGAGGAAGGTACTATGCAATCTATTTTTGACAATCGAAACAAGAAAAAGAGTTCTTAAATGTTATGTAGAGTCAGTCTTAACATTTGGATGTGAATCATGGACAATAGGACAACAAACAAGGAAATCACTGGAGTCTGTAGAAATGTGGTTTTACAGAATAATGGTGAGAATACCATGGACAGCTAAGAAGAGTAATGAAAACGTTCTGAAAGAGGCCAAAGCAATAAGAGAGCTAATTTCCAATATTAGGAAGAAACAATCATTTTTGGCCATGTAATGAGAAGAGAACAACTAGAATATATTGTAACAACTGGGAAAATTGAGGGATGAAGAGATAGAGGAAAGCAAAGAGAAAAAATACCAGACAGCTTAAGAGAATGGCTTGGCAGAAGGTCAACAACAGAAATGATAAATAACTGTTGAGATAGAAAATTGTGGAGAGACATGATCACCTACGCCAGCAGACCCGGTACTTGATCATGATAATTTAAGGAACTCAAGATCCTTGGCATGTATTGTTTAAAAAATCTTTTAATTTTTAAATGATTTTCTTTTATTTGTAAAATAAAAAAGTGTTGTATCCACAAGTAAAGTTTTGAAGTGAAGTGTAATCATACTTAATTACAGTGTTGAAAACAGTAATTAAAAAAAAAAAATGCTACAAAAACCATCAACTTCAAAAGACATAGATAGAAGCTAGACGTACTAAAAATTATAATTGCAGAAGAGGCCAACCAAAGGATACCACAACTTATCTTTTATCTCAATGCTAAAAAGCAAATGAATAAAGAAGTATTGAAAACCATATTAAAGATATAACAAGTAACTGCAACTGAAATAAGCACAGTGAACCTCAGAAAATATAAGTAATCTCTTTGGGAGTAGTGACTCATAGGTTTAGAACCACTTATCTAAGAATCCGGAAAAGCTATAACTGAGACGTGTGAACTTGTAAAATTCAATGGTTTGAATTTTAAATATATATGCCTATTTGTTTAACTTTAGATATACCTTGATGGACCATTTGGAGAAAGCCATCAGGATTGGTATCGTTATCCTGTGTCTGTGCTGGTTGGTGGTGGTATTGGAGTTACCCCATTTGCATCGATTCTAAAGGATATTTCCAACAGATCTATAGGTATCAGCAGAATTCCATGTCAAAAGGTAGGAAACAATATACATCAGCAGCTATAAGCTTTGAAACAAATATATTTATCTACAGCTGTGGAAAAACTGGTACAGTTACACAAAGACAGCTAAAATTGGATGTTACAGATTTGTAGAAAAGACAAGACCTAACAACAAACCGACTCTTCTACTCAAAGGTTCTTCAACAAGAGATAAACAAAGAAAATTATAGACCCTAAAAGAAAGTTCAAAGGGAAGCTTTAGAGTGTTATCATTTCTGAAATTTTAGGATTTGAAATTTATGTTTGCATTTATCTCTTGTTGAGAACCTCTGAAATTGAACAATGAAAATGTACACACCTCTCTTATTTGCAAAGCATCCAAATGTTTAATTATTTTCTTATAATGAGGTTTTTTATTCTTCCTTTATTTTATTTTTTTGTTTGTTTTTTTTTTGTTTTAGAAATAATCTATCTATCTATTGACCTTTTGAGCCATAGCCAGCCCACAAGGCATAGATTTGTCTCAGTTCTGTGCAAGCAACTCTATCTCATTGAGGGAGCCGATTCCTGCTACTCTTGCCTCTCTGATCAATGTTCTTCTCAGTGTCTCTCTCTCTGGGTCGGTCTCTTTTCCTCTTACCTGTTGCTTCCCACATGAGGGCTTGCTTTGTTATTCAGTTATTATCTCTCCTCATCACATGTCCAACATATGACCATCGTCTATACTTGATTACTAAAGATATTAGTGGTTGATTGGCGATTTCTCTCATTTCATTTGTTTTGAATTCGTTCCGCGCTATACAAAGTATTTTCCTTATACATTTATTTTCGAATGCATTCAACTTTGTTTCTATGTCTTTTGATGTTTTCCAGCTCTCATAAGGGTAGATAGTACATTTGATTTGAATAGTCTAAGTTTTGTGTTTGTCCTGATGAGTTTTGATTTCCACAACTTTTCAAGGCTTCTGAAAGACATTGCTGCATTAGCTATTCTGATTCTAATTTCTTTACTTGTATCCCCTTCCCGATCAATGTGACTTCCAAGATAGATAAAGTGGTCGATCTCTTCCCCTGGTTTATTTTCCACGTATATTCTGTCATCTGTTGGAATTAAGCTTTACAAGACTTTAATCTTTTCATGATTGATATTTCATGATATATTACAAATAATAGCTAGAAGATAATATATATAAATAAAGTATTTTTTCAACAGTAACAAGTTATTCAAATGCCTAATAAAAAAAATATCAGAAAAATTTATTTTATTTATGTAAAGTTATCACAAATATACTCTTGCATATGTTACTATGCTCAACACTTAAATATTTTTTTATGGTAATTAAAAATGATTTCTTGTGCAAATAAACATTTTGAAACCTTAGTTTTGCATGATTCCAGTCAATTTAATTTTATATATCAGGTATACTTTGTTTGGGTAACTCGTACCCAGCAGAGTTTTGAGTGGATGACAGACATCTTACGCCAGGTTGAAGCAGCAGACCGTACTGACTATGTGAATGTTCAAATCTGTATCACACAAATGAAAGAGCAATTTGACCTCAGAACAACCTTGCTGGTTAGACTTTCATTAACATTGTTTATTATCATTTATATTTATCTTTTAACAAACATTTATATGTACTTTATAGTAACAATTTAATCATTTATTGATTCTTTTTGAGATTGCATTTCTTTCTGATTTTACTGACACTGATATGCACACATCTGCAATCATTTAAAAGAAGACTTGACAAAAAATATGTTTTTTTTACAGTATATGCTACTTCTAATTACATTTATAACATTTTATTGATAATGTTATTAACATTCCTAATTCATTATTCTAAAAAACTTGTTAAGCAAATACAAAAATTGGATAATTTTGTACAAATTGTAAGACATAATTTATGAAAGCATATTTATATTGAATTTATATTCCATTATTTCAGTACATTTGTGAATTTATATTCCATTATTCCAGTACATTTGTGAATTTACATTCCATTATTTCAGTACATTTGTGAATTTATATTCCATTATTTCAGTACATTTGTGAATTTATATTCCATTATTCCAGTACATTTGTGAGAGACACTTCCAGAAAATTGCAGGAGTAAGCATGTTCACAGGTCTTAGGGCAAAGACTCACTTTGGACGACCTAAATTTCAAGGATTTTTCCAATCACTGAAAGCAGCCCATCAAGATGTAAGGAATACCATTTTATGTAAAATAACTACTTGTTTTTAAAATAATACATGGATTGGATTTAGTCAATTTTTTTTATTGTTCGATCTAGGAGTTTCGCACTCCTGAGATAGTCAATGAGATAAATTAATGTAAAAGTAAGTCTATGGAAAAATATCTGATTAATCCTTAATTACGACACCTTTGTAAAAATGATGTAGGTAAAATAAATATTCTTGGAATTTGATAGTTTGTATAGCTTGTAGCAGGCAAATATTTCCCCCCTCCCTATACCTACCTCCCTAGTTATTAACTCTCCCATGATCCCTGAGTGTTGAATTTAATTCCATTAAATTTGGAGCTTTTTTTTCAAACACCAAAGTGTGCTTCATATAAAATATAAAGCTGTTGTTAAAAAAAAAACATTTTTTATATATATATATATAAATTTGCCAATTATCAAGAAATTTTTTTTTTTCTTTTTTAATTACCTTATGATGGAGGAATCTCTTGCGCTGTTGGCGAGACATCAAACAAATCTTTGTAACACGAGATAGGCAGTGAATGATGCTAGGAGAAAACTGGATAAACATATGGCTGGACTGATGGACAAACAGCCAATGTGTCAATAGACAAAATAACACCTCCGGTAGCCACATAGCAATGAGTTCAAAATTCTGGCCATAAATCTAACCTAAGCCAGGAAAGGACTGACGCATTCGATTCCTGTGTCTCTTCTTGAGTAAATGGGTAAACACAAAGCTGTGTAGCAATAGTTCAAATAAAATATTATTTTCCGCCCCCAAAATGTAAGAATTAGTGTTCATAACTATTACAAACATGTCGTATGGATGGTCGGGATAGTTGGCATAATCAAGGTTTAATACTTTTATTCATTCATAAAAGTTTACATTCAAAATAGTTGATAAACAACTGAGGACCTGCAAGAACATATCAATAGGCTAAACAACACTTGTAAACAATACAACATGAAGATCAACATAAATAAAACCGAAGTAATGGCAATAACAAGAAAGAAAGAAAAATTAAACATCATAATATATAATATGACCCTGAAACAAGTAGAAAACTTTTAATATCTGGGTAGCACGTTAACACAAGATAATAACCAAGTGATAGAAATAGATGTAAGGTCAAACAAAGCATGCCAAGTTATAGACCAAGTATCAAAACAAAGCAATAAGTACGGAAGCAAAAAGGGCAATTTACAAATAAATTTTTCTACCAACTTTGTAGGGTGTCCGGTTAGCGCAATCGATAGGCGGTTGGCTTACCACGGCAACAGCCGGGGTTCGTACCCTGGCGAGGACACCTGGGTTTTACTAATTCCCTAAAAATTAGTGGGAGCCGCGATAGCTCAGTGGTTAGTGATATGGACTACTACGGACAAGGGGTAGGGTTCGATCCCAACCGACGGCTCCGGGTTCACCCAGCCTTAAATGGGTACCGGATTTTTTCTGGGAAAGTAAAGCAGCACGGGCGTAATACCGACCACATTACCCAAAAATCATGTGCTGAAGGTCTGTAAAATATAGGGTCACTAACACCATATTTCCCTATATGCCACTTGGCGTGACGGGGGGTACTTTACTTTTTACTTACCAACTTTGTGCTACCAGTGCCAGATTTGGATGCTGGACTCTAGAACAATAAGAACGATAACAACCACCGAAATGTGTCAGAAGAAGGACAGGAAACAGCTTAAGGGATAGAGTAAGAAACACTGACCTGAGGAAGAAACTCGAAATTGAACTATCATCGAATACATAAAGAAACAACAGATAAAATTGTTCGGTCACATAACAAGACAAAAAGAACTAACAATGACTCAAAGGGCATAAACAAATGCTACAAAAATGCCAGAGTAGGAGGAAGACCGAGAAAGAGGTGGATAAAGGGAATACTAGAGTCACTAGGAGGGATATCACCAGAAAAGACCAACAGAAGAGCAAAGAATCGCAGATTGCATCTCCCTTCGACGCCAATGACATAGGAGGAAGGATAGAAGAAGTAGAAGGATTCATTCATACTCTTTTCTTTTGTTTTTCACTCTTTGGATTCTGGAGCCCTGGATTTAGGAAGAAAATATATGATCTCTGAAACATGTTGCCCTTTAAAGAGGTTTTTTTTTTACATGAGATAAGCTAGAAAGGAAAACAAAATGCTAAAAAAGTAGAACTCATAAGTGCTATGATTAAACCTGTCTGAAAGAAAGCAACTGTTATGTTGGTGAAATCCTTCACTTAGAACTACACAGAAAGGATATATTACATTTATGTATTTACTTGTTGCTCTCATGTTGTTCACAATATTGTTTGTACATATTGTTTATATATATATTGATGTACATTGTTTATATCTTACAGTGAACCATAAATTATTTCTGAATCATTTACTTTCACATACAGGTGGTCAGATTGGTGTTTTCAGTTGTGGTCCTCCAGCAATGACTAACAATGTTCAGCAAGCCTGCACTGAACAGAATGCATTTACAGGTCCTTCATTGATCCACCATTTTGAAAACTTTTAAAGTTAATGGTTTTTTTAGCACAAATTTACAATTTAAACAAAGACATTTTTATTTTATTTTCAGATTGCTTCTAAATTATGTTTTCTTCTGAAGTGATAATAATGGTTTTTTTTATGCTTACTGCTTTTATTTTTTGTTTGTTTATGAAATTATATTAGCACTCAAACAGTAGGTTTATAGAATATAAATATCATTAACATGGTGAAGCAAGATTGCTAAAGGTTTAGTAGTATGTGAGAAAACAAACAGTGAATGACAACACAATTCTCCTTAGCAGATCAACAGTCAACACTTCCATGTCCTTGATGCAGCAAGTACTTCAACTCTCATATTAGCCTTATCTGCTGTCTCCTGACCCACTTTAAAAGAGACTAATGATAGTGTGGTCCTTATCAACACTGATAGACAAATAACAAGAACTTAATAAGATTAATCAATTATACTTTAAACCAACAGTTGAATTTATGAAACATTTCTACCAAGTGAAGAATGAGGGCATTATGTGTGAAGATTGACATACAATTATAATTGGTTATTTATTGGTTATTGAAGGCCTCGGTATCACTGCAAACGAATTAAAATCCATAATTGCTCAACCGCCCGTGTCAGTGGAATCATCCGAATTACTAACACACTAACACATCTCCCAAACAAAGAAAGGTAACTGTAGTCCCCATCGTAGCAGTCTCAGCACACGCCAAAAGACATAAGGTGAAACCGCGCAGAAAGTGAACACAGCCAACTGTTCCCTGTCATACGATATCATCATTCATCGTAAACAAGCGGGATATCGAAACAGGATCAAAACGGATGAGACACACAGCTCACGGTGTGCACAGAGCACTTAACTCAGTAGCTCCTGCAACAAGCATAATTGTTGTACTTGAGTTGGTGGTTGGTAGAATAATGAAGGAGGAATATGAAAAAGGGTATATTTGCAACTTTACAGTGTAAAGTGACAACACAAGGATTGAATCTTGTGCTAACTAACATTTTTCATCATAAATTAGTAACAATTTAATTTTCTTTAAATTTGTTTCTTCTGTATACAATATTAACTTCTGAGTGCCCAACAAAACGAAAATAAAAGATATTTTATCAAAATATGTTTTAGAAATGATCACTGGTATGATTTTGTTGTTAACATTATTTTTACAGGTCACTAAATTCAACTGTATAAACGAATGTTGCACATATTGTTCTTATAATCTGAATATTAATGTATTATCAACCCTTATCTGTGCATGTGAAAGATGAAAAACAAAAGAGATTGAGAAAAACTAACTGCTTTTGAAGACAAATGCTTAAGAAGGATACTCTGTGCACAGTGGAATGAATTCAAGACTAATATAGAGATAAGAGAAATGGCCATGCAGTCAATGATCACATCTACTATTAGGAAAAACACAGCCATCAACAGATGCAGGATAAAATGAACATACTTGATGAGAGATCACAACAGCTAGGACTGAAGATTAATAGAGATAAGACCAACATTAAGAGAATTAATGTAGTTGGTCATAACCAGATAAAATTAGGAGAAATACCTCTACTAGACATACAATCTTACATATATCTGGGCAGTAATATAGATAAAGAGGAGGAACAGAAAATGATACCAAAATAAGGATATCAAAAGCAAGAGGAGCTTTTGTTGCACTGGAAAACATATGGAAATCCAAAGAAATTAGGTTAAATACAAAAATAAAAATTTTCAACTCAAATGTTAAGTCCATCCTATTATATGGCTGTGAAACATGGAGAACAACAAAATTGACAATCATGAAGATACAGACTTTCATTAATGGATGCTTACGCAGAATAAAAGGGATGGAAATGGCAGGAAAAAATCACCAACATAGAATTATGGAAATGTACCAGTCAAATACCAGTGGATAAAGAGATACAGCAAAGATGATGGCGCTAAATAGGACACACACTGCGGAAGCCAACTGAGAGTATTACACAACAGGCCCTTTTTTGTAATCGCCAGGTGAAAAGGCAAAGAGGAAGACCAAAGAATTCTTGCAGAAGACAGATAGAAGCAGAGATGAAGATGATGGGGAAGACATGGAATGATCTTAAAAGAAAGGCAAAAAACAGAACGACTTGGAAAGTGTTTGTTGAAGACCTATGCTCCACAGGGAGCTAAAAAGGTAGAAAAAGAAGAGGAAGAAGACTATTAGGAAAAGAAAATGTATGTGTGACTGGCATGTGTTGAGATTTTACAAGTTAATAGAAATTATTTGCTTTAGATATGAATTCCACCTTTCTTAATTGCCAATTTCAAATGTCATAATGAAATTCACCAAATGAATCTTGTTTCTACGATAGTTTAAAATTTACATCATGCTATGAATAATGCAGGCCTTTTTAATTCTTATGGGTGAACAATTAGTCTTTCTACTCAAGCTTTATGAAAATTGCACTTACAAAATCATTTAACTGATATTCCCAAAATAAAATTATGGAAAAAACAAAGCTGTACTTAAATTTCACAAAAATATTTTTAAAATAAACATTTGTACCTGCTGAACATCTGCTACAATCATGCCAACCATCATGGGTACCTTACAGGGATAAGCTGTATGGAGATGATGTCACCAGCTTTGAACTGACAAACGCTTACTTTAAACTTATTAATATTTATTACAACTGTATGTGGAAGTATCTTTTTCATTTGAATTGAGTGGTTTTTTATCACCTCTTCATTTGTTTCTTGTATTCAAGCAATGTGGTGTCTCATGTCACTGTCCAGTAATAATCTACAAGCATTGAAAGGCTCGAACTTCCCTGATACCTTGTCTCTAAAGCAGCAATGTTTTAGTGAAATTTCTCACCATGCCCATCTCTCACTACTCCATGGTTTGATGAAAAGAAATCAAGATGTGTGTGCACAAATTTAATCTTCAGAGAAATGTTTCACCCAAGCTGGGTTATAGAACAGATTTCCTGGTATTTATGTGCTCTTTTGTGTAAAATAAAACATTTAACCACTGACTGGAATGCTACCCATTCAGTCTTGTCCTTGCCATACAACACATGAAGGAACTCATCATCTGCAATAAGTTTATGAATTTTGGGACCAACAAGTAATCCTCCTTTATTTTAAATGTTCATTCAGTCTTGAAAATTTTCTGATAAGGTACTGGAAAGCCTCTCCTGTCTTATCCATTGACTTGACAAAGTTTTTCAGTTTAATGAGACCCAGTATGGAATGCAAAGGCAGCAACAAAATCTTAATTGTGCTACAAGTGATGGATGCTCAACATTCTCACTACAATGACTACCTGATTGGCCAACTTTGTTTGATGTAGTGGTCATTTCTTGCATGGCTATCACACTCACAGAAAACAATAGTACTTGATGTATCCATCCTGAAGTTTAAGTAAAACAGTGATCAATTTTAAGTCACCACAAAGTGACCACTGGTATTTAACGTTGCTGATCAAAAGCTGTTTAATGTTTTCATAAGTTTCTTTCATATGACCAACTGAAATTGAAGGTAAAATATTACCATTGTGCAGCAAAACAGTTTTAAGACTTGTCTTGAAGGAATCAAAAAGCCTCCAATTATCTGTTTTGTCATTTATTTTGAGGCTTGCTATTAAACCAGAAATGTTGGGGCACACAGAATGATCACCCTCTTTGAAAAAAGAGATGTACAAAATGTTTCCGACAGTCCCAAAACACTTTAACATCATTTACCAATAGATCTCATTGTTGCAGTCTAAAACCAAAAAGCTCTACTTTATTCATGGGTAAATTCAGATCTCTGAAAAGAAGGTCATTTGGTTCACTTTGAATTATTACACTATAGGTGTGGTTTAGTTTAGGTAAATTACACAAATATCTAGACCATATAAAGTTCATGGTTCAGGAACACAAACTTACTACTCTTCCTCAGTAGAATCAGCTGTCAATGAATCTGGCACTTTAGCAAACTGTAGGCCGTTGCCGTATGGCACAGGACGTAATGCAGAGGAGATATTTGGATATTTTACAATTCAAATTTTATTCCTTGACATGCCTTTTCAAAGTGATGAGATCATATAAAAGTAGAAATTCCTGATATGATCAGTGGGCTCTCTGCAAATTATTGTGACTACAAAAGTGGTAGTGTGCCTTTTGCCACTCAGCTGCTGTTTAAGATTTCTTGTGCATGTATATGCAACATATATGTGACACCCATCTCTTATCCTGATCTTCTATTTGGAAGCCATAATACAAATAGTAGGCAATCATTGCAGTCATGTTTTGTTACAGAAGTCACTTCACCACATACAGAGCAGAAATTTTCTGCACTGCTAACATATGTCCTGGAAATTTCTGAACAACATTTCATAGGGAGAGAGGCACAAAACTATGCCAGAGTAATGCTGTTTAGTTATGAGAGCTTTGCTATTTATCACAGAAGTTTTGGTCGTTGACCAGTGTTATGTACTAAATCTATGCAAATTTTATATTTAAATTTGTTGGCCTCATAAGGCTGTATTAAGTTTAATTAGTTAATTTCCTTTAATAACCATTTTGGAAGGAATAGCTTTGGAAGAAGATCACTTTGTCTATCTTGGCAGTTGCATAGATTTAAGAAAGAGATGCACAGAAAGAGATTAGAATCAGAATACCAAAGGCAGCAATGACTTTCAGAAACTTTGAGAAAGCATGGAATAGTTAAACTAAAATTAAAAAAATAGAAAATAATTAGATGGATTGGCAAACCACCTAGAAAAATATGTAATGTAAAATGGAATTCAAGACTAGTCCAGGAGTAAGTGAAATGGTCATGCATCCAACAATATCATCTATATTTAAGAAAATAGAAGGTGGGTCAATGAGAAGAAGCAAAAAAAAAAATATCTGCTGGCAGGAGCCTCCTTGCTGAGGTTGAGAGGCTCACCTAAAACAAGGAAGTTTGATGAGACACAATCAGTGCAAGTTCTGTGTAAAGTCTGATGCTTAATAGTCAAGATCAAAGTACATGGAGTCTAGAATTTATGCCCTCTGCCGTCTTTGGCTCATAAGGACAACAGATAGAATAACCATTTAAAAAAGAAAAGTATTGCAACACTTGGATAACACAGTAGGTGGATAAAATGTAGCAATATTTGTGAACTGTGTGTTGATGTGTTTCTTTCTAGTTAAAAATTTAATCACATATGTTCCTGCTTGATTTGCACACATTTTATAATTATATCATTAAACATTTTTAAAAGCCTATAGTGTGTTTGAAATGAGTGTTTGTTTTTGTGTATTTCTGTTGTCATAAGTCATTAAAAAATGGATTTAATCCATCCATCTCCATTCTTGGTGAGATGTTTGATCTTATCTAATGAGTCTATGCCTGCCAACTTTGCTTCTCTTAAAAGTGTTCTTTTTAGAATTTAGAACTTAAAAAAAAATTCTTCACATAGTAAAATATAATTAGCTTTTTCTACTTATCACTGCAAGAGTACATGAAATGCCATCAAGCTTCTTGTCAGAGTGAAGTCACAAGGACAAACAAGCATCAAACTTGGATTGAATAAAGAATAAGATATTAAAGTCAATGTTTCTGACAACCACAATTTAGGTTCATTCATCCATTATACTAGTTACAAGTAGTTGAATATTATGTAACAAATTAGATTAGTGCACTAATGACACAGAATAGTTCATTGGAAAATAAATTATAGTATTTTTGTCTTCTAGATTAAAAACATTCCATAATGGTTCAGTTCAGAAAATATTAATACTAAAATGAAAGTTACTGTCAGCATGTTACAGTTTATGTAACTAATTTATAACCAACCTATCAGGTTATATGTATCACTCATGATACCAAACAGTAAGTTGGTTGAAAGCATTAACTAAACATTGCTGACTGCTTGCATCTGGATCAGAACTTATCAAGATCCTACTCCAACTACCCATGATTGGGGCAAGAAATAGACTAACCAGTCTGGCCAAGAAAGTAGGATTATAATGGGGATAACAAACAAGTACCTAAAAATGTCACGCTGAAGTTGGATCAAAAGGTGTAGATATTACAGCTTATTATAATGTGCAGCATAATGTACATATGTAAATTTAATGGCAGGTAAAAAAGTAATTATTAGATAAATGCAACAATAATAAATTTATCTGAAATTAAAGAATACATTTTGTATTAAAGTTTAATTATATCAGAATGGAAGAAAAAATAAACAACTTTATATAATTTAATGCTTCCATTATTATTTCATCCAGAAATGTCTTGAATTTTTCAAATGATTTCCCAGAAGTTAAATCTAAGTGGTTCACAGGACAATAGTAACTATCATTCATGTTAATCATGGGTATTTTTTTAAAGAATAGTCAGCAAAAAATAAATTGATGACTTGATTCTCTCAAATTGTGTTTTTCTACTTCAGTAATGAGCAAGACATAACTGTACACTTGAACCAACATAAGTCAAACACATAAACAAGTTTTACTACCAAATACCTCATAAATTTTACTAAGAGATTCTTGAGCTCATAAAAATATATCTGGTTTATTGATAAAAGAATTGAGAAATTATATGCAGGAGAAAGTAATTAATTAATCAAATAATTAAAAAAATATTTGATAAAAATGCTCAAATTATTTTTTATAGAAAATATTCCAAGAGCGATGTTAAACAATATTCTAAGCAGTGAAAAACTTGAAATGTGCTGATGACCTTACACTTCTGGCTTTTTCCTATCAATATATTTAGGAGAATACAGATATTGCACAGATACAGTAAATAAGCAGATTGAAAAGAGACATAAAAATGAGATACCAACATTTAGTAAATTAAAAAAACACCCATCAAAATAGAGAGCCAGGAGCTTGCAGTGGCACTTTCAAATACAGTGGATGCATTGTAACATCTGTTCAGGGAATCAGAAAAGATGTCAACAAAAGGAGCCATGCAAGCTTTGGCAGTCTGAGCAATGATTGGGATCCTTTCAGTACAACACAAAAACCAGACTAAAGATAAATAATAGCTGTGTCTTTCCAATGCTCCTATGTTGATCTGAATGCTTGAAAACAACAGAAAGGAAATGTCAAAACTCATTATTTCACACAACCTGCATGAGGAAAATTCTCAGGATATTTTGGCTAAACAAAATAAGTAACCACATTTGCTCAGAACGTGGAACTAAATGGAGATACACAGAATTATAACATGCAGGCAATGGAGCTGGATAGGTCGTATGGAATGGACTCCAGAGGGAAGGTAAATGTGAGGGAGGCACAGGAAAAAGGATAGAAAACAGCATAAACAGATTGAGAGTAAGGATCTTGAAGCTGTGAAAAGTGGAGGAAACTTACCGTTGCCTTACTCATGCCAAAAGAGGTACTGGCCTCGTGACTTCTTTGACAGTATGTGCGAGGATAGAAGATTTTTTTAAATGCAGAGTTGATTTATTATTTATGTTCATTAAAAATTACAGGCATGCTTCATTTTATTGTTTTGCTTTATTGTGTTTCTCTTTACTATGCTTCACAGAAATTATGCTCATTTACAAAATACAGATTTGTGGTAACTGCAAAAAGCAGGCCATTAGCACAATTAAAAACTATATAATAACCTCTGTTGAAATGACAGCTCAAGATTCAAAACATTATATATATTTAATTGATAAAAGTAGTGGCAAGATTTGAGATTTACACTAATTCTGAAAGAATTGTGGGTAAAACATTATCAAGCAGAACTGCATACCTAAAAGTAATCCTCTATGAGAGGAAGAGTTTATTTATACTTCAACAATATTGCTGTCTTTCTTACCGTAATAAGAAATTACCACTGTCACTCCAACACTCAACGGCGGCTATTCTGATAAGTCAGTGGTCATCATGAAAATGACAAGTTGAATGATAATTTACAAGCTAAAATATTTACAGCCCACTTAGGCTTATGTAACGATTTCTAAACAATAAAATACTATTAAATTAAACTATCACACTGGAGATCGATGAGTAAAGTATAGTAGATAAGTAAAGCCTGCTTTTGATGTGGAATAAAAAAAAGAAAGTAAAGTACCCCCGTCACGCCAAGTGACGTATAGGGAATATGGTGTTAGTGACCATAAATTTTACAGGCCTTCGGCACATGATTTTTGGGGTAATGTGGTCGGTATGATGCCCGTGCTGCTTCACTTTCCCAGAAAAAAATCTGGTACCCATTAAAGGCTGGGTGAACCCGGAAGCCGTCGGTTGGGATCGAACCCTACCCCTTGTCCATTGTAGTGCAGTTCACTAACCACTGAGCTATCGTGGCTCCTTTGATGTGGAATGCCTAGATTAAAAAAACACATCTTTCCAGTTAGCCCAACTTTATAAAATGGTACCTAACCTTTGTTTAATGAAGAAACAAACCCAGTGTACTCTCTCTCTCTTTGTCTGCACTGAACCGTTCCCCCTAAAGACATTACCTAGAGAAGTAGAGGGTCTTCACTCCACTTTCCATATGCAGTAATGCTATGGAATAACTTTACTTTTCCTAAGTAATTATTTTTTTTAACCTAAAGCCTTTGCAAGCTTAATATGAATAATGTAAGCATAACTTTAACTTGCAGTGGGAAACCACAAAAATTGTATGACTCGCTTTAAAGCAACATCAGATTTATTACAAAATTAGCTTTGTTGCTGTTGATCTGAAACCAAACTCATGATACCATCAAGATATATATACTTTAACACTTCATCTTTTGCTGTTATAAAGAACATTTCTGCATAATGTACAGTAGTTACAGCAGGGTTGAAATATATGCACATGCAGGCTGGTGCATCCAACTTTAGCAGTTGTTTTATTTGATGTCTTGAGAATATCAAATCCCAAAGAACTAACTTTATTCTCCTGTTTCAATATGACAGAGAAAGTTAGCTGTGAACAAAGTCTTGAACTGGAATCCAAATTAGCAATAATGTTATTTGTTTGTGTTGATTAAATTTTTTGAGATAATAAAATAATTAAAGATAACATACACATCTAAAAAAAAACACTTAATTTTCTGAAGCACTGAAAAGGATATGCCACTACTTTATTGTCTGTGCTTCCATAAGTAATTTTCATTCTGCAAATTTAGACCTTCCACCTGGTAGTTCAGCAGTTTGACTTTTCTTTTAATCTATTTCTAAATTACTCATACTTTTCAAAGAGTCACTTCTTGATTCATCATTACTATCACTTTGTTTCAGCTCATTTACAATTGAGCTTACAATAGTATCACATTTGTTGTTAGATTTATCATGCATGTTTGTGCAGTTGGAATAAGATAAAGCTCCAATGATAGAACTGAAGAGATTTGAAAAATGGCTTGTATTTTTTACACTTTCATCACAGCTTTTACTTGATGGATATGTATAATGTGTTCTGTTGTTGTTTTTAGTGATTGCCAGATGTTTATTGTATTTGTTGCTAAGATTTGGACATGGCAAAAGTAGTTCACCATTGTGTTTAACAAGGTATCTTGGACGAACAGCATCAAGACTAACATCTGAGTTACCACTGCTTGATATATGGTGCAGCTTAATAACTTGTCTGGAGTTTCTTTTTGAATTGCTTCTTAAACATTGGTATTTCAAATTGCTGCTTCCAGTTTTGGACAGTTTTTGAGTGTATTTGCTGCCTTTACTGCTCATATTATCATTCGGTCTTATTGTGCTATCTTTGGTTAAAACAATATCTGTGTTCATTTTAACTTGTGAACTATTGTTTTCTTGATTTAATTGATCAGATGTTTTATTATTAAAATATGAGTTTTCATGACCATTACACGTATAAATTTGACTCACATTGTCTTCACATAATGGCTTGGCAGATGGACACATTGCAGTAAAACCCTTAAGTGCACTTGTAATTGTAAGACAATTTTGCTCATTATTTTTCTCTAGTTGTTGGTCTGGTAAAATATTATGACTTGCTATGCTAATTGTAGCACTAGAAAAGTTACGTTTCAAATTACCCTCTTCTACATTAATGCTAGGGGACATATGAAGATCTTTTAAAGTAAAGGTCTGATTACTCATTCTGTTACGACTTCTTGATAAGAGACATTGACTATCAGAACTAATAAGACATTTTTCAGCTGTGATCTTTTTCATTCTGGATCTTGCATGCCCACCATGACATTTTGTCTTAACTTCTTGAAAATGTCTACCTTGAGGATTATGTTTCAATAAATGCATGTTGTTCGGTTGGCAGGTTATCTCACTTTTGATTTTTTGCGAGTTTATTCTTTTACTGAGGTAATCCCAGTCAATAACCTATAAGGAAAAAAATTTAATAATATTAATATTCTACTTATTATACATTTTCTGACTTAACTCTTCCCGTAAGTTTCAACGCACCATGTGCCATACCGATTTTGGCCCCATATGTTTCACCACATAGTATGTCACTCTCAATTTGATTAGAGTGAACCATCATCAAACCATATTCTTTTTACATGGCTTGTATCATCTTGGTTATGGTGAAATCTAATACCTTGTTCAATTATCTAAAAATTCATATAAATATGTTATATGTTAGATAAATATAAATATGTAATTGATTCTTGAAACCATGAAAAATAGTATCTCTGAAATCTCTTCCATTGCATCGATAAAAAGCTTCCGTACAGAAAGAGTTACTGTAACACTTCTTCTTCTTCTTTAGCAATCAGTTACTTCTATGCATTTAGACATTTAGACCAGCTTGGTTCATGAACAAAGTGGTGTGTTCGAGGTCATCACCTGCTCCCCGTAACTTGTCATGCTTGGTTGTTTCTGTGGGCAATATTTATGTTCGTAGGGTGTTGAGAGTGCTGCAGTCCTGTAGTGGATGCTCTGAAGTCAGATGTTGCAAAGTCTCTAAGTCCTATCTTGTGTAGGTGTGCTCTGAGGCCACAATACCTGTTCTAAATATCTTGGTCTGCTCATGTTTACGGAGTTTGCTTAAGCTGCCATGTTCTGGTTAATATTTTTCATGTAACTCTCCCCATTCTGTTTTCATCGGATTGTTTTTATTTCTTTGAGACTCTTGAGTTAGTTGGACTGTTGAAAATTCCCACCTGCTATTGCAGGTTCATCTGCTTTCTTGCTTCCAGGAATGCCAGAGTATGCTGGTATCTACTTCAGGATTAGTTCTGTCTTTTCTGATAGCAAACTCAATGTAAAAATCATGAACATTAATATTTAAAGATGAAAAATACTGTAGTGATATAATATACATGCTATATTTAGAAAACATTTTAACACTTCTGATCTCATATTACTGAACACATATAATGACCAACCTTAAGACAAGTGCTGTGCCCTTCTCCATTATTTTCACTGTTGATAAGTTCATTGATGACAAACCGATGTTTAGCTTTACCATCTACATCACAAGAAAGAAAACCACTTATAACAGTAAAGTTTTCACATTTTATTTTCTTTGTGCATGCATGCCGTATGCCATGAACAATTGCCAATAGCAAATTTTGTGATAATGAATCATTCATCTTACTCACAATGTAGTGCTAAAAATTCATATGTATCAATCCAGTGTAAAATTATTCTTTTAATATCAAATATCATTTTCCCTGCTGTGTTTTTGTTTTAAAATCCATGCATTGTCTTGAAGTTACTTAAAGCCAGACCAAGTCACAAAATACCTGTAATATAAACAAGAGAGTTGCTAAAGATGTTACAGTTCTTATTTGTTTTTAATAGATAATGCATTCTAATTTAATCTATATAACAGACCACTGTAGCCTCTTAAGATCTTACATATATCTTAAATTTGCCCAACTGCCTTACAATTATCTTTAGTCTTAAGTTTTTCTTATTTTTCACAGACTTTTTCTTATGAGGCAATACTGGTGATTAAGAATGTAGTTGTGTTTTCTGACTAAAGCCTTTGAGCTTCAGTATAATCATTTAATTTTTTTTTAATACTTAAAAAATTGGGATTTTCATTCATTAATCACTCTACTGTGAATGTCTACATCTAGACAATCATGCCATAAAGTGAGATCTTAATTAGCTTCATATTGTTGTCCCTGCTGTTTGAAGATAGCTTCTACTCTTCAGGTTATTCAACAACAAAAATACAATCATCTCTCTCTCTTTCTCTCACATATGCATGCACACACACACATACACACTCTTTCTCAGCAGGTGTCTGATGTATTTCCAGCACCTTTTTCTTTTAAAAGGTTGAGAAGTATACTTGTTTAGGTTCATCTCTTATTAGTTTGAAATTTATTCTTTCCAGCTTAAGGTGTATTCATGGAATGAATAAACTGTGGATGTTCTTCATGATCACAAGGACTGATTTAGCATAAATGGAATAGTAATCACCAGCCCACACAATGCATCAACAAAAAATAGCAGTCAATAGTCAAGGGCTAGAGAAAACCAAGGACTTAAATCATCATGATCAAGTAATGCTTAAGACCATTGGATGGAGAGCAGAAAAAATATTTAAAAAGTATGAGTGGATAAGAACAACTCATCATCATCAAGTACCCTGCCTACTGGTGTAGGTGATGATGTCTCTCCACAATTTTCGATCTTGGCAGCTATTTATCATTTCTGTTGTTGACTTTCTGCCAAGCCATTCTCTTAAGCTGTCTGTTATTTTTTCTCTCTGCTTCCCTCTATCTCTTTGTCCCTCAATTTTTCCAGTTTTTACAATATATTCCAGTTGTTCTCTTCTCACTTCTAAATCCTACTCTCCTAACCCTCCACTTGATTATCTAACATGTAGTTATAGATAATTGTGCTTCACCGTTTGTTGTCGTTGTCCTTGTATTCTGAAGAAGGCCACAGGCCGAAACGTCAGTATTGTGTTGTTTTCCTTCCTTGTAAAGCTGTCATCATACTTTGGAGTGTTTAGCACACCCCTCCACTGGCTCTTCTCTTCTCACTACATGGCCAAAAAATGATGATTGTAGAACAACCAGATAAAGTAATAACACATTTGAACAGGTGCAGGCAGATGCAGTTGGGTAGACACTCCCGGATGCCACAAATGAGCAGATGGTTGACACGTTAACAACTTCTGGTTGGGAGACCAAACTTCAGGTGCATAGAATGCAGCAGATGTTTGACACTTGATAACTTGCAGTGAAAAATCCAGACCTCCACAAATGTGCAGGTGGTTAACACATTAACAACTTCCAGTGAGAGCTCAGACTGCAAGGGTACCAGTGATGAGACATATTTGTATATATTGCTGAACACTGCAAAAGGGAATTGAGTCACAGTTAGACAAGCGCATGACACCAGACCATTAGTAGTAAGTTCAGGCTTAGAGTAAGATAGTTAGGGATGAATAGCAAGCAAGAAGTTAACTAATGTCTTCAGGACATCTATAATGTAGTAAGTAAAGTGACAACTAGTCCGTTGTACAAGAAGGTTATTCAAAGCAAGATATACTTTGTACAGATAGAATAGCTCAGCCAAGAGTAATGATTCTTATTGGCAGAGATTAGAAGTCAGAATTTACCACTGATAGTCTGAAGAAGAAAGAAACCACTATATGAACTTGTTACAGCTGTCATTATCGGTTGTCGTCTATAGCTGTAATAAAACCGGCCCTCACATGAAAGTATATCAGAGAGAACAGATAGGAGAATGTGCTAGAATACAGAGTCATAGATAGAGATAAGAAATCGTTCAACAGACATTTTGATACAAACTCATACAATGACTAAGATGTTTTATATATTCTTTAAAAACTTGATTCAAAGACTAATTTACAACAATAAATATGGCAGATACATGGGTCAATATGGCAGATATTCTGCAGGAACCGTTGAGGCTCTATCTGAAAAGTGTTCCTTGTTGCAGTTTCCTCATATTCCAAGTCTGGCTTGCTGAGCTAGTGAGTTTAGTGCTCTATGCACACAGTGAGCTGTGTTTTTCATCTAGATCATGTTTTGATATTCCGATTGCTTATGATGAATGATGATATCGTATGATGTAGGGCAGTTCGGTTGCATTCACTTTTGGTGCAGCCAAATGTGGCCTTATGTCTTTTGGCATGTGCTGTGGCAGCTATGATGGGGACTGCAGCTGCCTTTCTTTGTTTGTATCCTTCAATGAGATGAGGTGTTAATTTGGATGAGTCTACTGGCACGGGCGGTCGAGCAATTATGGATTTTAATTTGTTTGTAGTGAGGGGTCTTCCTGAATTCAGGATATTCTACTTCATGTATTGTCCTTAAGCATCATAAACTACAAGAACTGCAAAACCATGCCTGATGTCATAGGTGATGACTCTCCACAATATTCTATCTCTACAGTCGTTTATTAATTCTGTTGTTGATTTCCCACCAAACTACTCCCTTAAACTGTATGTTTTCTCATAAAATGGAAAAAAAAAAGTATGAATGTTTCTTTTTGATGTTGGAAATTACCTTTTTATTTTGCTTTGGCCTTTATTAGCACACCCTCATTACTCTTTTTTGAACTGTCCATGGTATTCTAAATATTCTTCTATAAAACCACATTTTTGTGGCCTCCAACGATTTTCATGGAAATGACAATGAACAGAGAAAGAGGAGCAGTGTAAAAAAATGGGAAGACATTAAAGAATGCTTTACTTCATAAATGCACAAAGATCTAAATCAGAAAAGAAAGATGGAAGAACGAGGTAGCCAATATTAACATTGCTCCAATGACCCAGAAGGTCAAAGGGTAAGCAAGCAAATAAAATTAAAATATATACTAAAGCTTTTGATAAGGTAAACCTTGAACAGATGATTAAAATGCTAGAAAATATCAATACAGACAGCATCAATCTGATGATTGTCATGCACGCAAACACACATATATATATATATATATATGGAAACAAGAAATAGCCATAAGAATTGAAAACAAACATGGAGAATATCAACAAATAAGACAAGGAATTCAACAGGGGTGTGTATTGTCACCAGATCTATTTTCTTTGTACAGTGAAAATATTTTAAGAACAAGCCTGGTGTTAAAGTTGGAGGAAGCAACATAATCAACCTCCAGTTTGCAGATGACACAGTGTTAGTAACAGAAAACCAACAGGATCTAAAAAATATATTACATGAAATTGTGACAGAAAGTGAACAAAGAGGCCTGACCATCAACATCAGATAGATACTCTGATAATACCAAAACACAAGAATGTAGAGTAAAACTAAATGTAACAATCTTGAAACAAGTGCAGATTCAAATACCTAAGATTAATAAATAATAACAATAATTAGATGGCAGAGGCACTGCAGAAATTAAAAGCAGATTATGACATGTAAAAACAGATTCTATGGAATGAAAAACATTCCGTGTAACAAATTACTGCCAATTAAATTTAGAAAATGTGTCCTAAAGTGCTACATAAAGCCGGTTCTACAATATGGAAGTGAGTCATGTACAATAAGCAAGACAACACAAAGAACATTGGAGAAAGCTGAGATGTGGTTTATTAGAAGAATGCTGTGAATTCCATGGAGAGTAAAGAGTACTAATGAAAAATGTTTAAAAAGAGCTGGAGAAACCAGAAATATCATCAGAATCATTAGAAAAAGATAATCTACATTTATTGGGCATGTGATGTGAAAAGATGGCATTAAGTATATTAATAACACTGATCAGTATAAATAGAAAGAGTAGCAGAGGAAAACCAAGAGAAAAATATTGAACAGCTTATCCAACAGGAATAATAAAAGATAATTTACTTAAATTATGACATGCATGAAGGACCAAGAGATATTGAGAAGGATGGTTGTCTACGCCAACCGGCATGGCACCTGATGATGATGATCAAATACTAAAAGATGGAAAGGAAGTCATCTGACTGTTTTCTAAAAATGGATCTTAGAAAGCTAGTACTGAGAAAAAGTGACTACTTCTATCTCCATTCTTTTGCTGCAGTTAGTAAAGATATAAGATTCACTATGTTCAGCAACAATTTTGCCTTGCATTCTAGCACGAAACACCTATCTTGATTTTAACATAATTCTCACAAACTTTTCTGTACATACACTTGATTTATTTTTACACAATTGCACATCATCCTGTTGTGTTGGTAATGAAAAATATCTTATGCAACAAATCTATGTCAATAAAAATGAGAAAGAGAGTTCATCAGTGCTATATAGAACCAACTCTGACCTATGGAAGCGAATCATGGACAGTAGACAAACAAATGAAAAGACGATTGGAGGCCACAGAGATGGGATTTCTCAGAAGAATGTTGAAAGTTCCCAGGACAGCTAAAAAGACCAATGAGGAAGTTCTCAAAGAGGCCAACACAAAAAGGGAGCTCTTAAAAAACATCAGAAAGAAGCAATCAACATTTTTCGGGCACATCATGAGAAGAGGAAAGTTGGAATACTTGGTTACAACTGGCAAAATAAAAGGAAAGTGAGATCGTGGGCGACAAAGATAGAAAATACTGGATAGCTTGGTGTCATGGCATGGAAAACAGTCAACAACAGAACTGATACGATGCACTGTAGATAGAAGATTGTGGAGGGACATGATCCCCTACGCCAACCGGTATGGCACATGATGATGAGAACATTTTCTGGAAGTGCATGCCATTCCAAAAGTATTGATGACTTTATATATAATCTTATCTTGAGTATACACTGTCATTGTGCAGCCATCTTCTTTTTGACTATAAATGGCAACAACTGAATACTGAAGATATTTAACCAATATGTTTTCTCAGCCTGCAAGTTAGTACAGTAAAACCTGGTTATAACAAGATCCTCTAAACCACTGAAACATTGTCGTTATAATCATATTTTGTTATTTCAAACTTATGTCTAATAATAGGGCAATGCACTGTGTAACAAAGAAATAACTCTAAAACATGTTAAATATGGATGAGCTGAACAATTGTCCACCATAAAAGTGATACCCCTTCCTTGCACCAATAATTCCCTGTCCAGCTTGCACATTCAAATATTTACCCTGTCATCCATGATTTGTTATTAAACTTGTACTCTATCAGTAGTGTTCTTATATTTTTAAGACAATGAGGCTTCTCAAATTTTTCTATTGCGAGAAGGGGCAGTTTGTCACCATTCATGTTGGCAGTGATCGTAAGTAGAAATTCCATCTTTGGGAATCTTGTAACACACTGCATGCTTCTCTTTATTCAGTGAGTGTGTGGTTTTGGACACACTTATACCGGGACCTGTCTTTTCTGTGTTGTATATATTCTTTGGTTCAAATTCTTTAGAATTTCTTGTAGTTCACTTTGCTTCCATTTATTGGTTGTTTCTTTTGAAACTGACCCAGCCTCGCCACAAACTATTTTCATTGCGATTCTATGTCACACTTTGATTTGGTTCAACCAGCCATACATAGAGTGAACTTGGTATGACTAAGACTCTCAACAAATTCTTTTCCCTTTTCAATAAGGATGAGTCCTGCAATTGGGGTTTTCTTGATTCTAGCTTGCTGGAACCATGTTTGCAAAGTGCAATCAATGTTTTTGTATTCAGCTTCCTAATTTTCTTTCTATTCTGCCTGAAACCACAACTTGTAAACGTGGACATAATGTTGTTTCTTTCCTTCAGAATTGTATATAGTGGACTTGAGAGGATATCATGTTCCCTGCATGTTTCTGCATTTGATTTTAACTGTTTGTCCACTTTCTCTATCAAAATCACTTTCATTTCAAGTGGAAGCCATTGCAATAACAATTTCATGATTTGAAAGAAAGTACTGTGAAGTTGGGTTTTTTTATGGTTAGGTAAATTTCACAAAATGCATTATAATCAATTTTCATGCTGGGTAACAGCAATATACAAGAATTGTTAAAATATAGGATAAAGAAAGAAGTCAGGGATTTTAAAATTTATGTTATATCAGGATTTTTGTTATAAATGGTCTCATTATGGATTTCACTGTATAGATTCCCTCCACACTTTGCTAGACATATGGGCCACGGGGAATATTTTCAGCCTGTGTAATCCACAAAAAACAAGATATGTACCTTTAGCCTTTTAGTTTAGACACCTTGACTTTAGTTTTTAAATTATTAATTCACTGAGCTTTCAATTCTGCTACAATGTTGTCTATATAATATTAATAATAATATTAAATTGTTAATACATTGCAACATTCATAATTTTTTGGCCATGTAATGAAAACAGAGGTGTAAAACAAAAAGAGATATAGAAACAAAGTTGAACACATTTGAAAATAAATGTCAAAGGAGAATAATTGATATAGCGTGGAACAAATTCAAAACAATCAAGGAAATTAGAGAAATCGTCAATCAACCCCTAATATCATCAGTAATCAAGAAATGACGATGGACTTATGTTGGACATGTGATGAGAAGAGATAACAACCAAATAACAAAGCAATCCCTCATGTGGGAAACAACAGGTAGGAGGAAAAGAGGCCGACCCAGAGAGAGACTGAGAAGAACATTCATGAGAGAGGCAAAGCCAGCAGGAATTAGCACCTTCAATGAGATCAAGATGCTTGCACAGAACAGAGACAAATGGCGAGATTTGATAAAAGATCTTTGCAAGGATTGAGACTGCTAGACATAAAATTTAGAATGAGAGAAAGAGTATCTGGGTTTATGCCCTGTGGCCGGCGAGAAGGGAACAGCTGGAATATATTGTGACAAGTGGGAAAATTAAGGGATGAAGAGATAGAGTAGAGTGAAGCAAAGAGAAAAGATACCAGACAGCTTAAGAGAATGGCTTGGCAGAAGGTCAACAACAAGAATTATAAATAACTGTCGCAATCAAGAGTTGTGGAGAGACAGGATCACCTATACCAGTAGGCATGGTACTTGATAATGATGATGAATATAATTCATGAAATGAGTGTCTGGTTATTAGATACAATCATTTTTTTATCATTATAATCAACCATATATTATATTGACTCTGGCATACACTAAACTAATAATAATACAGTATTTAATTTGGTGTGGGGAAAATATGTCTAATAGTAATTTTCTCTTAATTATTGTGCTAGATACACCAGAGCTTCAGGGAAAACAAGCTTCAAGGAATACAATGAAGAAAAGAAAAATTAAATGGAGAGAAATAACGAATAAGGGAAAATAATACAAGAGTAGAGATTGATTATTAATAAGAGTAAGTTTGAGTTACGAGACGGCGTAAGACTACCAAGCTTAGAGACTACAATGTACAACTATTACTATACAATAAACAATACATATCACAAGTTATAAATATAATTTATACTTATATTATACTATTTTTTTATAAGTCATATACCATATAAGTGCTCAGTTGAAGACAATTTTTATTTTTTTAAATTATCAGAAGTAAAAAAAAAAAAAAAAACCTACGATAATGTGCCGTAATCTTAATTTCTACTAACTACTTATTCTCCTTTATTCTATGACACAATGAGAACTATCTTTTCCTATTTGGCTAATTAATGCTTATATTCATTATATTGTCAGCTGTCTGATCCTAGCCATTTGTTTGTCCCCTGGAAACGATAGTAAATTATACTTTTAGCGTTCCTTAGCAACGGAAGTTTGTATTTTTTACTTCTAGAAATGATTTTGGTTTGTTGTTTGATAATTGATCCGGAAAAAAAGTTGTATATTTAAGTAACAAATTGACATGTTTAAAGAACAATCTTACAAATTTGATATTTATTTCTGAAAGTATTATAATTATTTTATTTTAATATATCTAAACATTTTTTAGTCCACCTTCCATTATATATAAACTATTTCATAAAGAAACCGAAAGTGAAAGTATCCATTTTTAGTTTTGCAATTGGAAGGAGAGAGGGGAGGTGGAGCACTTTTATGTTTCTTGGAATAGAATTGGTATTTTCCGGGGAACAGTGTCAGAGTTGAGTAACTGACTTTACTTTTTTCATTTTTACTTTTGTGATTAAGAGACAGAGAACTAATGACAGAATGTAACAATGATCTTGATCTACCAAGTAGTACATTGTTTTGTTTTTTTTTATTCATAAATTTTGTAATGAATGAATTGTGTATGTAATTATTATGTATTTTAATTGTAAATATTAATTTATTATTCTTATTCACAAGTAAATTAGTTAAGTAAAAGTAATACATTCATTATAATATCATTATTATTTAAATAATATTTATAATATTATATACTTACTTATATTATATACTCATACTCTCTCTTTGAATCTTTGACTTGAATCTCAATAATTTAAATTTGTAAGCAATAAGTTCAAGTTACTTGACTTGACGTTTTATTATTAATAATATTATAAGTTGTAAAATCATGATATTCAATTAATAATACATTTTTACTTTAGTCACTAAGTCAGTCACTGTAAAGTGTAATGGCGCAGAACACAGTGATGTGACAGTGCAACGTTTTAACAGGTAATCAATCAGAGTGGATAACAGACTCTTAATTTAATTATGATGTTCTGTCTGTGGGGTTGATCAATTCACTTTAAACAGACAGTTGTCTTCATGTGAGAGTCTGGAATCCTACTCTGATTGAGTCTTGATCGCAGAGAGAGAGATTCACTGTAATTATTAATATAATAATAATAATTAATTATAAGTTTAAATAAAAATGATATTCAAGGAATCAATAATCAATCTTTACTTTAGTCATTTAAATTAATATTATTATTATATTAATTAATTTTTAATTAATATTATTAATTATTATTATATTAATTAATTACTTTAGGTTTAGTGGTTTAGTTTAGTTAAATTTAGAGTTTAGGTACATTTAGTCACAGGTGTGACTTTAGACTTAAGTCAAGTCTCTTAGTCTCTAGTCTATACTAATCTATTAACTCTATTGAGTTAATAAATAACTCAATAACTTATTTATACTATATATTTTTATTATATTATTATGTTTATTATCTATTCTAATGTAGTAATAATAATATATTACTATTAGATTTTAGTTTAGACTATGATTCATCACTGTGATTATTGATTATGACGAATCTAAACTATTAAAAAAAGAAAAATAATCATTACTGATAACTAATAATAATACTGTGATAATGATTTGTGTAGTTTTTTTAATGAATATTTTATTTCCATGTTTTGTTGTTTATTTTATGTTTATGTAATCATTTGTAACATGTCAATTGATTCACCTTCATCAAGTCTAGTGTAATAATAATAATGTTAATAACAAAACCTACTAAGTCTAATTTTAACGACAGTTGCAGGTAATTCTTCATGTTCATACTAACCTGTCATTTCATTATGATTATTATAATTATGTAGACCTATGTCAAAAAATTTCATACATGTTAACTTATTTAATTTAACTTACTATGATACTTTAGACTAGCTTAATCAATCTTAATTTAACCATTTATAACAGTGGTCATCAAATTGTGCTCTGCAAGCACCTGCTAAGGGGTCCGCAGACATCATTATTATCATCATAAAGTGCCATGCTCCTGTAGGTGATGTTTCTCCACAAACCTCTATCCATAATGGAACTTATAAACTTTGCCACTGTTGTACCACAGTGTTAAGCTATCCAATATTATTTCTCTATGTTGCCAGAGATTTCCTTTTCCCTCTTTTCACTGACAGTTGGCAAAAATGTTTTATTCAGTGTAAGTCGTGTGTCTATGGTCATCAATTGGTTGATTTCCTTTTGTTCTCAATAGGATGCCACAGATATCAATCAAAGATAACTGGTGCCAGTTAGTCTGGCTTAGGACGTTTTTTCCCGCCAAACTCTTTGGTAGAGGGGCATTTGAGTCACACCAGTGAAAAATATTAGTTTGGACAT
This sequence comes from Megaustenia siamemsis, assembly GCA_032433765.1. Taxonomy (NCBI): domain Eukaryota; kingdom Metazoa; phylum Mollusca; class Gastropoda; order Stylommatophora; family Ariophantidae; genus Megaustenia; species Megaustenia siamemsis. The sequence goes on from JAVIAB010000092.1 coordinate 155,180,334, forward strand.
TTGTTTTATTGAAGTCAGTTGGATTTTAAAATCTTGTCTGTGTTCTGTTTTCTAATTACAATGGATACATTTTTAAGTAGGAATATAAAATGGACCATCTCTGGTGAATCATGCAGTTCAAAAGACGAGTTGAGATTGGAGAAAAGTGTGAGTATGACAATAGTTACTTGGATTTCAGATTTACAAGCACTATTGTAAAAAATTAGGAGTGTCCAAAATGTGTTATTAATATATAGTTTGCAATATCTTTCAGATGATGAATTGAATTTATTTCAAGAAGTACTTTCAGTGTTTCATACTCTGTGAGAAAAGCTTAAGAATGTCACAGTTGGTGCTTATTGCTGGTTTCAAGGATGAGCTTGTCAGTTCTGATCTGGAGTTTAAAAAATACATAAAGACTATTCTCCCAAGCTATAATCAGTTATGGATGGACCCTAACAAGAAACCAAGGATTGTTGTTTTGTTTGACAAAAGACTTGGTATGTTGTAACTCACATATTGAATTCATCATAATTACTTGTCATAAAGTGAATGAAAAACATAAAACACCCGTTCTAACTAATTTACTTACACAATCTATTGGTCTACATGACTAAGTACTTCACAGCAAAATTGCTGGTTGAGCAATGAAGACTTATTTAACTCTAGATTACGATACAGTTGTAAAAATTACCACCTCAAAATACAAATTCTTGTAATTTGACAGTTTGCTGTGTGCAAACATCTCCCCTCTTCCTATTCTTTCCTGATTACCACTTCCAGTGACCCTGAGTGTTGGACTTGTATCATTTTATGTTGGATCAGACACAAACTTGCGTACTGTAACAAAACACTACTCTGTCTTAGAAAAGAGGCTTTATTTATAATTTCGCTAATTTTCATTTTTTTTTTTCCTATGACGGGGAAAATCTCTTCAGCTGTTGGTGCAAACATCAAACAAACCTTTGTAACACAGGATAGCCAGCGAACAATGGTAAGAGGAAGCAGAACACAGCTGAATTGACATAGTGACAGCTGCCATGTTAATAGACAATCCTACTTCAGACTGTCTATTGTTTTTTTTCAATTGATTATTTGTGATTTTTTTTTTCTGAGTGTTGTTTTTCTGAAATTATTCGATAATCTATCACCTCAGAAGTTTCCTTCTATAATAATCTTCATTTATTATTATTTGTCTCCAGTCTAAACCTTGGAAACTACTATTCGTGCTGTTTCATCCTATAACTGTTTGTCTGCAATGCAAGTATTCAGCCTTACTCTATTAGGGAGATACTTGTCTATCTAGGAAAATACAGATGTACAATTTATTCCTGAGTTGTGTTTGTAACTCTATAGTCACGAATACACAAGTGTGAAAGACATCACTAATGATAGCTGCTTTTTTAGGTACCTTAATTTGCCGTGTGCTCTAGCTTTTGGTTCTCATGGCTAGGCACTGTGCCGAGTACGGTTTCAATCTTGCTTCAGACTGTCTATTGTTCCTTGTTTTTTTCTGTTTGTTGATTATTTGTGATTTTTTTCAGAGTGTTGTAAACATAACTCTTCCCCTGAAATTATTTGCTGATCTATCACTTCGGAAGGTTCTCTCTATAATAATTATTATTATTCATTTGTTTTTTGTCTCCTATTTTACATACACCTTAAGATGTGGAAAGAATGTTATTTACTACTATGAATTGCAGTGCTGCTCATAGCTAGAAACAGCTCTATACAAATGAAAGTTCTTGTGATGTTTTATTTCACTCAAATTATTTGTGTTTGTTGAACAGTTTTTTCTGCTCAGAGGTTTTAAAAGCTGTGTGTTGATACTTTTTTTTTTTTTTAAGTATCTCTAATACTGAGACTAGATCCATCACACATGTGTGACAGGCAACACAGCTTAATGCATTCTGCATGGTTGCAATGTAGTCAGGTAGTTGCAGAAAGAACACTGGCCAACAGAATTGGACACGCACGCCAAGCTTGTTTAGAAATCCTGAGAAAATCTCAAACACAGCAACATGCATAAAAATAATCCTGACTAATTTTACAGACATTATAAAGCAGAGAATGATTGAAAAGAAATATACAGAATGGGATCATATATGAAAATTGGGATATATAGTTCATTTCTTTTGTTTGTTTTGTTTTCAAAATGACAATATATGTGTATTATTTTAATAATTATCCAGTTGTTTACAATTTTTTTTTGGTGAAGAGTCTGAAAAGAAGAAAAGATGGTGGGTGTTTTATATTCGGAGTGTAGATTGTGTGATTAAATATAGTGTTTCCAACGGGATATTTTTTTCGAAAAGTTGTGTAAAGTTTTCTACCAAGAAGGAGGATAAGAACTGATAAGTACTTTTTTAAATGTAACCAGCTAAAGTTTTATATTTAGATCGTAAAAGATCGCATGTGAGACCTTAGCGATCAAACACGGTGGGGGGAAACATCAGTCGGGCTAAACCCCCCACGTGTGTTTTTCTTAAGTTAAGCCCTTAACTTATGACTGACTCAGCAAGTCGGTAAGGGATAAATGTTTTTATGCTCAGAGAAATACACAGAAGATGGAGATTAAAGTAGCAACGATAAATATATACGGGATAAAAAAATAAAGAAGTCAAACTTATAGAAGAAATGACAAAAAGGAAAATTAAAATACTAGGATTAGCGGACACCAGAGTAAAAGAACAACAGATAAAGAAGAAAACACACATGAACTACACGAAAATATTTTCAGGAGTCGACAACACAGAAAGAGCAACACATGGAGTAGGATTTATCATCGACACAGAACACACATAGAACATTCTAGAAATAAAATACCATTCAGAAAGAATTATCACAATTAAACTACTAGAAGACGATCGAAAAACAAATTACATTCAAATCTATGCACCATGCAACAACAATGAAAGAGACAGCGAAGAATTCTACGATACATTGAATGTAATTATTAACAATATTGACGAAAGCGACGACATGTTAGTGATGGGAGATTTTAATGGAAGGCTTGGGAAACGCAACAGTGAAAACAGTGATATCTTAGGACCCTTTGGCGATAAAATGGCCGAAATAAACGAAAATGGAAGCAGACTGCTGGATCTATGCAACCAAAATGATTTATTTATCACCAATACATTTTTCAAACACTGAGAGTCGCAGGTATACACCTGGTACAAAAGGAATGACACAACATGCAGAAGCCAGATAGATTTTATACTAACAAGAAAACAGAACAAGAAAAGAGTAACTGACAGTAGAGCAATCCCAAATATTACAGACGACACAGATCACAAGATTGTAATGATCACACTAAGACAGCCAAAAATAAAGAGAATATACGAAAACAAAACAAAAGAAGCGAAAAGAACAGACAATAAAAATAAAACAATTAAAAGATCAAGAAACTAGGAAAACCCTAGAAGAAAAACTAACAGAGGAATTCAAGAAACTCCCTAACGAAGTATGCACAGTAGAAGAAGAGTGGAAACAATTTAAGGAAACAGTAACCAACATCTCTAAAACAGTTTGTGGAACGAAGCTAAGAACAGGAGAAGGGAAAAAGAGCAGCCCGTGGTGGAACAAAACAATCAGAGAAGCAATTAAAGAAAAGAAGAAACTGTTTAAAAATTGGAGGGAGAACAAGAACCAAGAAAAATATGAAAAATATGCCTTAGTTCGAAAAAGAGTTAAAATGTTGATCAAAGAAGCTAAGCAAAAGAATTGGACAGAATTCGGACAAAACATGAGCAGGGACTTCAAGACAGCCACAAGAGATTTCTACAAAGTAGTAAAAGCCACAAGAGCGAGAAATGAAAACCATGATTCTACTGAGCTGATAAATGACAAAGACGGACAGCCAATATCAAATAACCAGTGTATGCAACAGAGATGGAAAGAATATTTTGAAGACCTGTTAAACATACCAACTACCAATAAGTCAACAAAAACCACGCCAGAACTCACAAATACTGAACCCAACATCATGAAAGAGGAAATCGAAGAAGTAATCAAATAAGCACCAAGAAATAAAGCACTGGGGATAGATAACATACTAATATAAATAATAGCAGCAGCAGGAGAAACAGGAATGCAATGGCTGCACAGAATATTTAATGCAGCATGGCACCAACAACAAGCCCCAGAAGACTGGCAACAGGCAATCATCATACCAATATGGAAAAAGAAAGGTAGCAAAAGAGACTGCAATCAATATAGAGGTATATCTCTTCTCAGCCATGTAGGAAAGCTATACGCCAAAATCTTGGAAAAAAGGCTGAGACCAATAATAGAACTACAGTTAAGCGATTCTCAAATGGGGTTAGAAAAAACAGAGGATCTACCGACGCACTATTCACACTAAAACAGCTTGCAGAAAAAAACGGCAGAACACAATCAAAACTTATATATAGCCTTCATTGACCTGGAAAAAAGCATTCGACAGAGTAAACAGAACAACTGTGGGAGATACTAACAACATACGGAGTAAGCCAACATCTAACCAACCTTATTAAAAGTCTCTACGTCAACAGCAGCTGCAGGGTCAGAACAGCAGCAGGCTACACAGACCACTTCGAAGTTAGATCAGGTGTAAGACAGGGGTGCGTACTATCCCCCCCCCCCCCCTACCATTTATTACTTTCATGGACCATATATCAAGCCCTCATATGGGAAACAACAGGTAAGAGAAAAAGAGAAAGACCCAGGGAGACACTGAGAAGAACATTGATGAGAGAGGCAAGAGCAGCAGGATTCGGCTCCCTCAATGAGATAGAGCTGCTTGCACAGAACAGAGACAGATGGCGAGATTTGATAAAATATCTTTAAAAGAAAACTGCTAGAACAAAAATTCAGATAGGAGAAGGTGTATCTTGGTCTACGCCCTATGGGCCGGCAACGGCTCGAAAGGTCAATAGATAGATGGATCATATATGCAAGCTAGCCAACCCGTCAGAGACAGAGGAGATCAACGAGCTTCTATTTGCAGACGATTAGGCACTAATACATGAAACAATAGAAGACCTACAAGAACACTTAAACAAACTCAACATCTCAAGCACAAAATACAACATGAAAATCAAACATCAACAAAACAGAAGCCATGAATGTCACCAAAAATAAACAGAACATCAACATAACTATAGAAGGTAGACAACTTAAACAAGTAGAGGAATTCAAATACCTAGGAAGTCTAATGACAAATGATAATTCTCAAACAGCAGAAATAGAATCAAGATGCAACAAAGCTTGTCAAATCATTGGACAGTTATCACCACTATTGTCCAACAAGGAAATAACTCTGGAGGCAAAAAAAAACGAGCACTATACAATACAATCTTCATCCCAACGTTGTGCTACCAATGCCAGACCTGAACCCTAGATGCAGGAACAATAAGAAAAATAAGCTCTACAGAGATGAAATGTGTTAGACGAATGACAGGAAACAGTCTGAGAGATAAGATCAGAAATGAAGAACTGAGAAAAAAGCTAGGAATAGCCCCCGCCATAGAATATATAAGGAAACAACAGATAAAATGGTTTGGCTACGTGACAAGGCAGAAAGAACAAAACACAACACAACGAGCCTTCAACAAACGTTGTGAGAACACCAGACCCAAGGGTCGACCACGAAAAAGATGGGTCGATGGAATATTAGAAACACTAGGAAACATAACAGCAGCAGAGGCGAACAGAAGAGCAAAAGACCGCAAATTATATCTCCCCTCGATGCTGAAAGGCAGATGAGGAAGGAAAGAAGAAGAAGTTTACAATTTTTAGACATAACGGAGATAATATTATAAGTACATGCACGTACACACACGCATCAGTGTATGCCATCTCTGTATCGAAGGTTGGCAACCAAGGAGCGGCTTTTCACTCTGTCTTTTGCTTTAATAGAGCAGGTTGTTATTAGCTGACTTGTCCATCTTTTGATGTTATTGGTCCATGATAGTCTTAATCTTCCACTGCCTATTTTACCTTGTATTTTTCCTTCCAAGATTACTTTTTAGTAGGCTGTTGTGTCTTTTAACATGCCCCATACATTTAATTTGTCTAGTTCTAATTGTGTTTAGTAGTTCTCTTTTCATATTTAGTTGTTTTAAAACTTTATCATTTGTTTTCTTTTCTTTCCATCCAATTATATTTATTCTTCTATAAATCCACATTTCAAAGGCTTCAATTTTCTGTTCTGTTTTCTTGTCTAATGTCCATGTTTATATTGTCCATATTTTTCTTGACATTAAAATTACTTTTTGCCATTCCTATTCTTTTGTTTATTTCAGTTGTACATTTTCCATCAGTGGTTATAGTATGTTCAAGGTAGTTGTAGCTCTGAACTGTCTCCAGGTCTATTCCTTTCACTTTGATATCCACTTGTAGGTTTTGAGTATTATCTTTGTTTATGATCATAGTTTTAGTCTTTTTGATATTCATATCTAATCCATATTTTTTACTAATCATGTTTATTTCATTAAGTAATTGTTGTAGAACTTTAGGATTTTCTGCTAGTAATATAGTATCATCAGCATATATTAGGTTATTGTTTATATTTTCATTAATGTCTAGGCCTGGCATCTCTGTATAGTGTATAGATTGAAAAAGCTTGGTGATAGGATGCATACTTGTCTTACTCTTATCTTTATATTAATAGGTATAGAGTTCTCTTTAATATATTTTATTATTGTTTTTTACTCCCAGTATAAATTGCATATTTGAAGGTGCCTCATAGGTGGGAAAAAAGGAATCATTGTTAAGATTCCAAAAAAGGACAACCTCAGAGATTATAACAACTGGAGAGGTGTGACACTTTTGCCAGTTGCCTCAAAGTTATTCTGCAAAATTATCCTGAATAGAATGAAGGATTCAATAGATACAGTAATGCACGAAGAACAGGCTGGGTTTAGAAAAAGCAGAAGCTGCCTTGACCACATTTTTACTCTACGACTTATATTGGAGGAACACATTGAAAAGCAAAAACCTTTTGTACTTAACTTCATAGACTTCAGAAAAGCATTCAACAGTATTCACAGAGATTCATCGTGGAAAATTCTGAAGCAATATGGCTTACCATCAAAATCATAAATATTATCAACGACATGTATGATGGCTACACATATGCAGTTCGAACAAAGGAAGGACTGAGGAAATGTTTCCCAATAGAAACGGGGGTTAAACATGGATGTATTTTATCGCCCTTGTTATTTGGAGTTGTTATGGACTTCATAATGAAGAAATGTTGCACTGGTTATAAAGGCATCGAATGGATACAAGGAGACCATTTGGAGGTCCTTGACTTTGCTGATGACATAGTTCTCATCAGCAGTTAGATAAAAACGATGCAGGAAAACACAAATGAACTATCATCAATAGCCAGCAAAATTAGGCTTGAGATCAATCATGAAAAGACTAAGGTAAAAAAAAACTTAATTCCAACAGATGACAGAATATACATGGAAAACAAACCAGTGGAAGAGATCAATCACTTTATCTGTCTTGGAAGTCACATTGATTGAGAAGGGGATACAAATAAAGTAATTAGAATCAGAATAGCTAAAGCAGCAATGTCTTTCAGAAGACTTGAAAAGTTGTGGAAATCAAAACTCATCAGCACAAACACAAAACTTAGACTGTTCAAATCAAATATACTGTCAACCCTTACGTATGCGTGTGAGAGCTGGAAAACAACAAGAGACATAGAAACAAAGTTGAACGTATTAGAAAATAAATGTCTGAGGAAAATACTTGGTATAGCGTGGAATAAATTCAAAACAAACGAGGAAATTAGAGAAATCTCCAATCAACCACTAATATCTTCAGTAATCAAGAAAAGACGATGGTCATATGTTGGACATGTGATGAGAAGAGGTAATAACTGAATAGCAAAGCAAGCCCTCATGTGGGAAACAACAGGTAAGAGGAAGACCTGAGAGACACTGAGAAGAACATTGATGAGAGAGGCAAGAGCAGCAGGAATCGGCTCCCTCAATGAGATAGAGCTGCTTGCACAGAACAAAGACAGATGGCGAGATTTGATAAAAGATCTTTACAAGGATTGAAAACTGCTAGAATAAAAATTTAGATAAGAGAAGGAGTATCTGGGTCTACACCCTATGGGCCAACTACGGCTCAAAAGGTCAATAGATAGATAAAATTACATATTAGTCGTAAGTCTATGTCATGTAAATGTTTATCTTTTAGGCAGCCTATATTGTGTTTATGGTGTATTCTATCAAAAGCTTTGGTGTAGTCTATAAAGGAGGTATATATCGATTTGTTTATTTCTGTGTACTTTTCGATTAACGTCCTTATGTAGAATTTAGCCTCTTTTGTCCCACTGTTCTAAGTCCTAAAAGTTGTTCTAATTCTATATTGATTTTATTGTTAATTCTTTCTTGTATAACGTTTAGCAAGATTTTTTTATGCATGACTTATTGTTCTAAAATCACTGCATTCAATTGCACTATTCTTTTTAGACGATAAAATGAAAGTTGATGTTTTTAGTTCATTTGGTATGTATCATGTATGATATATGCTATTGTATATGTCTGTGATCACTTCAATGCCAACATTTTCTAGTGCCTTTTTCATCTCTATTTGTATGTTGTTGGGTGCTGTAGCTTTTCCCTTTTTGATTGTTTGTATAGCTTTTTCACTTTAGATTTTAAGATTTTATAGCCTGACATATATTTTATAATGTATTTGATTTCTTTTCCCATACGTCATAAAATAATTCTGTTAGATATCCCTGCCATTTATTGATTATATCTTTATTGTCTTTAAGCATTTTTCCATTTTTGTTTGCAACACATCCACTTTCTGTGGCATTAAACATTTTTTTCTTCTAGTCATTCTCTTTATTTCTGTGTGTATCCCTCTTAAATCTAGTTTATCTTCCATAGTCTCAATTTCTAGACATCTTTGATTAAGACAGTCTTCTTTTACCTTCTTGCACATTTTGCATATTTCATTATCTATTTTGCTGTATTGGCTAGTGTTCTTCACTTGATTTTTTTCTTCCATTTTTTCCAAGATGGCGTCATTCATCCATTTTCGTTTATATATATATATAATTTTAGTAAATTGTTACTCGTTTTAAAGTTCATTTAACTATGTAATGTAGACACTGTTATTTTCATGTATATAATAAACATCTGTTTTTTCATTGCAGAGCTCATGGATATTCAGAAACATTTAGAAGGAACTGAAGTGTGTAGATATGTTGAAAAAACTAGTCCTACTACAAGCATACTTGTGAAGACTTATGCATCAATAAAGTTTGGTGTACGGGACAAATTAAAGTACCTTTTCACTTCTTGTAGATATGGAGGCAGTCTGGTATTAACAGTTGAGCAGCTGAATTCTGAAGACAATAATTGCTATGAAATTGTTTTCAAAAACTGGGGTTTGTATACATTTTACTTTTAAAATGTTTATTATTTTTACCTGTTTTACTTTTCAAACACACGTACTTTGTTGTAACGATCTAATATACAATTTATCTTATGTTAAAATTCTTCTTCTTCTTGTACCTTTCAACTCCCTGTTGAACATAGGTGTTCTACAAACACTTTACAGTCTGTCCTGTTTGATGACATTCTCTTAAGATCACTCCATATCTTCCCCATCTTTGTCATCTCTGATTTCATCAGTCTTCTCCAAGTATACTTTGGCCTTCCCATTTGTCTCCTCTTCTGGGGATTCCAAAAAGGAACCTGTGTTGTAAAACTCTCAGTTGACTTTGTAATAGTATATATACAGCTTGGGTCAGATATGTTATTTGTTACCCATAAATTAAGTAGATGTTAGCAGTATCATACATATAAAGTAGTCACAGAACTAGAAGAAAAGTAGCAAGTTTTGAGAATGGAAAATTTTAGCTGTTAATGGAAAGGTGGGGAATAGATGTAAACTTGACTTGACTTTCACATGTCCACAAATTAGGATGATAAACAATCTTGGGGCAGGTTATGTATAAGAGAGAGATGTCACTGTAAGGTTACAAATTAGCATTATTTTTAAAACTCAGAGGTTAACTAAATTGTCAAGATGGAGTTATGTTTTGCAAAATTTGACACAAAAGTCTTCCAAAGTTGAACTTCATATTGGTTGAGAGATCATTAGACAGAGACTAAGGCAATAAGTTATGCAAATGAGAAAGAGGTATTTAACCTCATGTATTAGCAGAATTAGACAAATTTTATAGAGGAGATAGAGAAACACCCAGATAATGTAAGTAGATGAGCTTAGTCTGGCTTCGGCCGAAACTCCCAGAAGGCAGACATGAGTTTTATAGTTATGGACTTCCACACAGCTAGTTAATTTTGATGAAATAGATACATGGAAGGAAGATCCAGAGATAGATCAGTCAAGACATAGTTTAGTTCAGAAGTGTTCCAAGTTAGATTTAGAAGTTTTATGCTTCAGAGAACAAAAGTAAGTAGATTAAGAGAAGCATTGAATAAGTCAAGACATAGATATAGAATAGCAATAGTAAAGCAAGACGAGTTGTAATATTTTAATAGAATGAAAGATAGAATTAGCAATCATTATCATCATCATTGAGTGCCATCTCCGCATCGAAGGTTGACTACTGTGGAACGCCATTCCACTCTGTCTCTTGCTTTGATGGTGCAGATTGTCATAGGTTGACTTGTCCATCTTTTGATGTTACTCGTCCATGTTAGTCTTGGTCTGCCTCTGCCTCTTTTACCTTGTATTTTCCCTTCCAATATTACTTTTATTAGTCAGTTGTGTCTTTTAACATGCCATAAACATTTCATTTGTCTTGTTCTAATTGTGTTTAGTAGTTTTCTTTTAATTTTAGTTGTTTTAAAACTTCATCGTTTGTTTTCTTTTCTTTCCATCTAATTATACATATTCTTATATAAATCCACATTTCAAAGGCTTCAATTTTCTGTTCTATTTTCTTGTCTAATGACCATGTTTTAGCACCATATAGGAATATTGAAAAGATGTAACATTTTGCTATTCTTAGTTTTACCCTGGTGTTATTTGTTTTGATGTTAGTATATTTTTCATATCATTAAAATTACTTTTCTCCATCTATCATATCTATTCTTTTTTTTATTTCAGTTTTACATTTTCCATCACTAGTTATAGTATGTCCAAGGTAGTTGTAGCTCTGAACTGTCTCCAGATGTATTCCTTCGACTTTGATATTTATTTGTAGGTCTTGAGAATTTTCTTTGTTTATGATCATAGTTTTAGTCTTTTTGATATTCATATCTAGTCCATATTAAGTTTTAGAACTTTCCAAGTTCTTTTCATGTTTATTACATTAACTCTTTCAGGACCAGAACAGGAAACAGGAATTTTAAGATTTGGACCAGAAAACTCGATTTTTTTTCCTGTTTCCAGAAATTTTACCATATACCTTTTTCATTTAACTACTTCACACAGTAATTAAGATAAATGTGGCATGTGTTATATATCATTGGAAAGGGAAATGAATACAGAAAATGAAAATAGCAATATATTTCTGATATGTCATTATTTAAAGGAATAGTTATATTAAAAAAAAAAAAATATTCAAGGTAGATTATTTTAAATTTAAAACATTGTATTTCACTTACCCATTTCCATCCAGATATGTGTTGCTATCCACTTGTCTTGAAATATTACACAACATAATCCAAATTCCTCGAAAATACAGTTTATTTGATGAATATATGTTCACAAATAACAAAATTATGCACATTTTATAAATGATCCCATAATAAAAATTTGCAAATTTTTGTACATCACAACAATATTATTTACAAGTCAAGTTTAGTGTTTTTATTGACACATATGTACTTATTGTGTGTGATATTCCCTAACTCATGTTTTAGCGCACAGATGTGGCTTATCCGGACAACCTGTACAATAATAGCTGCTTCATTTTCTTACTTTCCGCTGCTCCGAACAATGAACACACTGTAGGTCTTTCCATCAAAATCAATGAGATGGATGGCACCCTGATATCTCTGCGGCTTCGTGTTCCATTTTTTTCCCTGGCTTGGATAAATCAACTTGAAGAAGGTTGTTAGGAATAGGTGTCTCTGCTCTTACTATGCTACACAAATCATAAATAAGCAGCTCCTTGAAATCTGCAAAAGGCATAGGCTTTTCGGTGTTAAGGCGGCTCAAGTTATATAAAATATGAGCATTGAGTTGTGTGATCTCAATTATCCACATAAATATTTTCTTCCACCACTTGACTGTCTTCCTTGTGTGGTTCCCATAATATGAGATCATCTGGTCTACTCTGTCACATCCATTCATTGAGTGGTTGTAGCTATGGATGGGTGATGGCTTCCTGACTTGACTCCTACCTTCATTTCTGACCTCATATGTGACACTTCCATGTGTTGTCACCAATTGGCAGGGCTTTTTGGGTTTTTTATCCCTCCAGCTGACACACATAACTTGCTCCTCATAATTGATGAACCACTTTGCCTCATTCACTGATATTTTTTTATTTTTGACTTCTGCTGGAAATCCGCGTCTGTTGGAATTTAGCGTTCCAGTGTAGTTGTGATTTTTCTGCCGCAGAAATTGAACAAGTGGCAGGGAAGTATAATACCGGTCAGCAAACAAATGATGATGATCTGTGATGCCTTCCAGTAACTTGTCGAAAACTTTGACAGCATGTGATGAATGTGGGTCTGTTTCAGGCCTGTAAGCTGTGTCCGTACCAAAATATACCAGGAGGTTGAAAACGTATCCGTGATTGAGTCGCAAAGTCCGTATGATTTGATATGATATTTTTTTGGCTTACTGGCATTGTACTGCTTTACTTAAATCTTCCCTTGTAGCCTATAACCATCTCATCAATGCAGATATTTTCAAACGGATAAAACGCTTCTTGAAATTTTTCGATCAATGAATTGATGAACGGCTCAATTTTACATTTTCCAGCCGCATCAGGACCAGCCGCATGAAGCATAGATTGATAAATGAGTAAAAATCTTGTCCGACTAAACATGCACCTAAACCAAGGACTACTTTTAAATGATTGAATGGACCAGTAATCCTTTATAGAATTTTTTGGATTCATTCCCATGGCAATCAGGACTGCCAGAAACTGAAAAAAGTATTACGGTCCAGCGGTGTCCATTTAGCAAAACTGGAATACCTGCGTACAGGAGTACTCAATTCCATTTTTTGCTGAGCATAACTGTTGATATTTTGAATAAGACTGTCAACAATTGTGTCAGTCAACAGGCTCAGAAAATACTTGGAAGGTGAAGCATTTTCTGGAAGATCTAACTTACATCCAGAATTTCTATTTTGGAAGCTAGATTTTCCTATGGTATCTCCATCTCTGGCTTCATGCCACCCATCAGCAGGCTTCCTAGCCACATCTGTCCTGTCAGCTTTGGCTGACAGAATAGTATCAGTTTCATCGTCAGAATCACTGCCACTAAATTCCTCTGAGTCACTGATAGTGCTGGACTGGAGGCATCGACCAGCTAAACCTAAACAAGAGTTAGAGAGTCTTGGTTTCTTACCACTCGACTTACCACTACGATTATCATAACTATCACCACAAAAACTAAAACTCTCGTCTGAATCTTCTGAATAGTCCATTTCTGATTCACTAAATAACAATGTTTCGAACATAGATCTCGCTATTTCTGCACTATATCGTTTTGGGCGAGATGTACTGCAAGAACTACCAGCAGTGGGCGTGGCCATTTTGTGATAGAAATTTCAGAAAAATAAACAATGAATATTAATGAATAATTTTTAAATCCAAACGCCTAACCACGATGTCAAACCATGGGAAGATCAAGGAAAAATAACTCTCACGACCGGAAATCAAGTATTGGTTGAAACAAAAACGAAATTCGATGAAAACAAAACAAATATTCAGCTACATCCAAATGTTCGACATATTGGTGTTGTCCAAACGGATCATGCTGAGGACTCAGCGCCGGACCTGAAAGAGTTAAGTAATCGTTGTAGATCTTTAGGATTTTCTGCTAGTAGTACAGTATCATCAGCATATCTTAGGTGAATTAGCAATGTCACAGACAATATATATTAAGAGATGCCTCAAATAAACAACAGTGATAACTCCTAGATTGCATCCAGACCAAGAACATTAATTTTAGATTTAGAACTTGTAATTTTAAATGTACTGAACTTGTACCATCACTTGTACCCAACGATCTAATAAACTCGTGTAAGCAAAATTTCATAGTCAGTGATTATTGACTACATGTGAAATGTCAAGACATTGCTAGTACATAATGTTGTGATCTATGTCTAATAACTATGAAAATATCAAAAACATTGTATCAGCTTTATGTTAAAATTGATATAAAATAATTCGTTTTACTTATCAACTTTTTCAGATGTTATATTTTACTATTTTTTCCCCTTTTGAGTCATAATTTTAGTAAATTGTTCATTGGCTAATTTTGTTTAGATGATGTTTTCTGCTTATTTCAGATGCTGTACTGAAAACTTGTAAACAAACATGGAAAGTTGAGCAGCAAACTCTGTCTGTGATTCCATACTTTGAATGTTTTAAAGAACCTGTTGAAACACAATTGCAAAGATTAATTGAGTTGAGCAGCGCAACTAGACAATTTGATACTATGATCAGAAGTCATATGCCACACCTAAAACCTGTTAGCTCTTCATCAGCTGTCATAAATGTGCATTCAGCTCCCTTGAAACAGTTGCCACCTCAGCCTTCTTTTTCTGGAAACATACAAGCAAAAGCAGCATTTAAACATTCTAACATGAGTCTGCTACAAGTTCAGCCAGAAAACCAAGAAAACATATCATCAGTACATGATTTCTCAAGTCTTCATTCAGATTCAGGTGTTTCGAATGCAGTGCAAGCAGCTGAGAGACATATTCCAATAAAGAGGCATAACCCTGTTGCAGAGAATACTGATCAAAGACTTGCAAGACCTATGTTAGAGCATCCATATATTCTTATGCTGCTTCATCTGCTTAACTTTGAAAAAGCTGTACAAGGTCGTTTTGATAGAACAACTGTGGTAATTGATGAAAATACATGGGACATTGAAATACGAGGTCCCACTTCATCTGTGAAAGTAGTTCAGAAATTGTTAACTGAAGAAGATGAGGTAAACAGATATTATATTTGTAGATTGTTTGTGTTTTGATTTGCTGCATGAACCAAAAGTAAGAACTCCATCATGCCTTGGAAATGGTGTATAAGGAGAAAGATGCTAGAGGCTTTATTGCATTCTAACCATCACCACATTAAAAAATAATTAATTTGTCAGCACTATGCCAGACTGTTTTTCTTCTTCAGAAAATATCTCAAGTACCCATTTAAGATTGGGTGTTCTTGAAGCTGATCAGTAAAAGGAGATTTTGAGTTATTTGCAGGTCATCATCATTGCACTCCGAACATGTCTATAGGTGCTCAGATCCCCTCCTCAGCAAGCCCTGCAATGTCCAGCAACTGATGACTCCAGTTCTGTGTTGGTTGATAAGTCTTCTTACACGCCCACTAAGTTTCTCATTTCTGGCTGTGCCCTCCTTAACTCCTATTTCCATCATCCGAAGAAGTGACGTGGATCTGTGTTTGTCGAAGTCCTGTGCTCTTCCCACATTTTGGAGGGCATTGATGATGTCCGCCCGATCCATTGGTTGCCCGTCCTCAACGACAGCGCAGCTAGCCAACCTGTCCGCTCTTTCATTTCCCCGTACTTCCGCATGTCCAGGGACATAGATAAAGATGACCTTATGTATTTTGGACTTCTCTGCAATGACACTACCCATCGCATGCGTACAGAGCCCGCCTTCACTTTTTTTTATCATGCTCATCGAATCACTCAGTATACAAGCTTGGGTGTAGTCTTCTTTAAAAGGGGATAAACCCCACCACTTGTACTCAGTAGATCAGTTCACTAAATATTTCCTTACCACTGCTTAATGTGCAGCATATTAGCAGCATTTAATGGTGTATATCTTCATTATAGAACTTCAGGAGAAAGTATAAGTTTATGGACTCTTATTGAGTTATGATCTGCTTTTATAGACATTTTACTCTGATCTTTGTTTATTTTCTCTTACATTTCCCTAGTAAAAAGTAAATGATGTCTCTTGATAAATTTGTAATGTCATAGAGTAATGAAGTATTAACCTTCACTGTATTTCACTGTAGCCAAATAATGCTTGAGCAACTTTGTAAAATAAAAATACTTACATCTCTCTTAGAAATATAAATTAAAGAATTATGTGAAAGTTTTATTATTTAATAATTACACAAGTAAGCCTATGACAACCTGCACCATCAA
Organism: Megaustenia siamemsis; assembly: GCA_032433765.1. NCBI lineage: Eukaryota > Metazoa > Mollusca > Gastropoda > Stylommatophora > Ariophantidae > Megaustenia > Megaustenia siamemsis. Next base: position 155,196,608 of record JAVIAB010000092.1, read on the forward strand.
AGCAAGAGACAGAGCACAATGGCGCTCCATGGTAGCCAACCTTCATTGCGGAGAAGGCACTCGATGATGATGATGAAAAACTACTAAGTTTAAACATTGACTCTTTAAGCTTCTTTTATTAGTAAACTATTTTATACTCCTTCCTGAGCCCAGTGCGGGTTAAGAGCTGGACGGTCAACCACCAGTATGATTTTTACTCTCTGCCAAATACTGGAAAAATGCAAGGAACAGAGAAGACCTCTATTTATAGCCTTTGTTGATCTTACAAAGGCATTTGACACCATGAGCAGAGCAGGTCTATACAGGGTGCTGGAAAATGTTGGCTGCTCTCCTACTTTACCAAGATGATCAAGTCATTTCAGAACAATATGTCTGCCACCAATCAGTTCAACGGTGGATTGTTCCAGCCCTTCACATTGAACTATGGAGTCAAACAAGGATGTGTCCTTACTCCTCCTACTCTATTCAATATTTATTTTTTTGCTGCTCTTCTACACAAGGCTTTTGAAATCATCTCTGGAGACATCTATATCTGTACAAGATCTGATGGCTTCAAGTCAATCAAGGAGCTTCTATTCACTGATGATGCAGCACTGGTTGCTCTTGATGAATCTGTCCTGCTGTCAATGATTGACAATATAGCTAGATTATGTGATTTATTCTCCCTGTCAATAAGTATACAGAAGACTGTGGTGCTTCAACAAGGTGTAGCCAATCCCACAGCTATATCATTAAATAACAAACCCCTTGAATCTGTGAGAAAGTTCACCAATCACGGTTCTATGGCCACAACCACTGTCTCCCTTGAAGAAGAAATAAATTCCTGAATCTGAAAGGCAGCTTCCACATTTGGTAAACTTAAAGATAGAGCATGGGCCAACACCAATTTAACACTCAGGACTAAGGTTCAAATTTACCAAAGTTATGTGCTTAGTACACTTCTATATGGATCAGAAACTTGGACTACCTATGCAGGGCAGGAGAAAAGGTTAAACAGCTTTCATGTGCTTTACCTTTGAAAGATTATGAACATCAAATGGCAGGACAAAGTAACCAACTCTAATGTCTTGCAACGAGGCAAACTTCCATCCATCATGCAAACACTTAGGAGTCGTAGACTAAGGTGGCTGGGTCATATAAGAAGAATGACAAACATTTGTATTCCCAAAGAAATATTGTATGGTGAACTTAAGGACGGAAAGAGACCAAAGAGCAGACCAGTGCTGAGATATAAGGATGTTTGCAGGGCTTCCTTGAGGGAATTCTCTATCAGTGAAAGAAACTTGGAAAATCTAGCTGCAGATCATAGCATAGGAAGAACAAAAATAAAAAATGGCACAGCAACTTTCGAGGCAGTGCTGATGTCAAGTTCAGAAGGCAAAAGGCGCAGGAGAAAGGAGACGAGGCCAGGCACCACGAATACATCTTGTTTGTTCTGTGGATGGATCTGTTCGCAAAACAGCATAAGACACTAATATTTTTACCAAACTACTGACTTATATGATTGCTTGCTACCAACCGTTTGTCAAGGCGCCAAAGACCATGTATATATGTACAATACACAATAGTGCACGTACGTACACTATTGCTTTTTGTTTATGGTTATGGTAGGCCCTGGTATAACTGCAAATGAATTAAAATTCACAATTGCTCAACCGCCCATAACAGTGGCATCATCTGAATTAGTATCTCATCTCCCAAACAAAGAAAGGTAGCAGCAGTCCTCATCATAGCAGTTTTAGCACATGCCAAATGACATAAGACGAAACTGCACAGTAAGTGAACACAGCCATCTGTTCCCTTCATTCAATATTATTGTTCATCATAAGCAATCGGAATATTGAAATACTATAGAAATGGATTAAACACACAGCTCACGGTGTGCACAGAGCACTAAACTCAGTAGCTCCGGCAGCAGGCCGGATTTGAAATATGAGGAAACTGCAACAAGGAATACTTTTAGCACACAGTCTTTAACAGTTCCTGCTGCCTATCCACCATATTGACCTGTATTCCAATTATGATGTATACTGCATTCAACATAGAACACACTATTGCGCACACTGTATTGAGATCATATGCACGTAATCCACTTCACCGGCAAAGATCCCAACAGTGGAACTTCCTATCTATACACTTATCTGCATTGGAAAGAGAATTAACCATCATTCTGGCAAAAAACATAACAATGAATGTTGACGCAAACATGACTGTACCATCTTGAAACTCGAAGTTTATGGTTTCCTTTAAGAACTAAGTTAATAAATTTACTAAAATTTTACTCAGATGTTTTGTTTATTTACTTGCCTCAGATGCATCAGGAACAAATGGTTAAGAACTTTTTAGCCATTGATGCAGTCCAACATGATTTGAAAGAATATGTAGACTTGGAGAAACTGTATGTGGACATCAACAGTTCTCATGATAAATGGCAAATTGAAGTTCATTATGGGAAAGACCGCAAGGTATGTATAATTGTGTAAATTCTTAGTATTGTCTTTTTCAGAATAATATTTTTTTTACTTATGATATGTGTATCTTGAGTGTAAAAGGGCATGCTTTATCTTTTTAATCAGTTGTTCCCAAACTTTTACACTTGCGCTCCCTTTTACTGCTGATTATAAACTGCTATATTCTCATGGTGAAACACAGTTGTAAAAATTAATTGAGTTTAGCAGTGCAAATTATGGACAATAGGACAACAGACAAGGAAATCACTAGAGTCTGTAGAAATGTGGTTTTGCAGAAGAATGTTGAGAATACCACGGACAGCTAAGAAGAGTAATGAAAACGTACTGAAAGAGGCCAAAGCAAAAAGACAGCTAATTTCCAATATTAGGAAGAAACAATCATCATTTTTTGGCCATGTAATGAGAAGAGAACAGCAGGAATATATTGTAACAGCTGGTAAAATTGAGGGACCAAGAGATAGAGGGAAGCAAAGAGAAAAGATACCAGACAGCATAAGAGAATGGCTTGGCAGAGAGTCAACAACAGAAATGATAAATAACTGTCGAAATTGAAAATTGTAGAGAGACATGATCACCTATGCCAGCAGGCCCGGTACTTGATGATGATGATATTCTCATGGCACTTGCTATCGTAAATGATGACAGAATTAACACTACCCTTTAGAAACTCATTTATGTACTACATAATATTAAGCCAATGTGGATGTTGTCATCTATGATTTCTAACCACTATGTAGGCACATGACAATATCTTCATTGCAGCACCCTTGCCAAGATTTGGCTGTGCTCTAGGGAATTATGGCACACACTTTGAGAACCACTGTTTCAATTAAAACAATTTAAACTATTCCTATCAGATAATAGTTTATTCTGCCTTTTATATAAACTTGCTAAAAATCATAGATATATTTAAAATAGAAAGCATGCAATTCAGATGTTCTACTTTTGATGACAACCTTATGTGTTCACCTTTAGAAGTTATGTAGAATTAAGTTGTAAAGTAAAGTGCCCCCGTCACGCCAAGTGGCGTATAGGGAATATGGTGTTAGTGACCATAAATTTTACAGACGTTCGGCACATGATTTTTTGGGTAATGTGGTCGGTATTACGCCCATGCCGCTTTACTTTCCTAGAAAAAATCTGGTACCCATTAAAGGCTGGGTGAACCCGGAAGCCGTTGGTTGGGATCGAACCCTACCTCTTGTCCTTTGTAGTCCAGTTCACTAACCACTGAACTATCGCGGCTCCCGTGTAGAATTAAAGCATAATTATAGCTTGTTTCACAACTCGTGCCCAACTTTTAAAATTGATAGCTTTTTAACCGCTTGTTGTAAGTTGTTCAAAATTTGCATGTAAAGTTATAATGATTAGAACCCAACAGGGAATTAATTTCATTAAAAAAAACATTTGGTTATTATTGTTGCTTATTTGATTTATATAGATTTATAACGACCCATTGATGTAGTCAAAACTTAATGTTTACAGTATTTTAAGTTAAAAATAGCGAGTAAAAATCCATACACGATAAAATTGACGCATTTGCACGCTTTCACTTGGTTTTTTGACACAATTAGACACTTGTAAAAAACACGACAAATTGTGTGTTCCATTTCCGTTCATTCATAGGTGGAGACGTGGAACGATAACATTTATCATGAGTCTTAAAATGAAATTCTGCAGTTTACAAAACATCGCAATAAAAATGTATGACTATTTTTGCAAAGAGGCTAAACGAGGAAGATTATTTCATTCTTTAGAAAACCCTGAGAATAGGACAAGACACATTTTGGATTTATCTAAACAGTCATTTAATCGCTGGATTCAAGCACGTGACCGTCAATGTTCAAAATATACAAAATCACAAGGAAGAGCAAAAATTTTGGATAATTTCGACAGTGAACTTATTAGAAGTGAAATTCGCAAAATGCTGGGTATGAATGAAACTGTTACAATAAGAAAATTAAAAGTATCGCTGAAAAAGAACAACAGTATTGAAATATCAAAGTCTACATTATGGAGGAATGTGAGAGCTGCAGGCTTTACATTCAGAAAGTATTCCAATGGACGAAACATCATCTGTGAGAAGCCACATATAGTAGTCATGAGAAGCAAGTACTTACGTGAAGTAAAAGAGGTGCGCAAGCAAGGTTATGATATTGTATACTTGGATGAAACATGGATCAATGCTCACCACACTAACCAAAGGGAATGGCAGTCATCAGATGGAAAGATTAAGAGATTAATACCTAGCAGCAAAGGAGCGCTTGATAATTGCTCATGCAGGTAGTCGACAACATGGACTAATACAGAATGCAGAGCTCATTTTTCTTTCAAAATCCATAGACAATCGGGATTATCACTCTGAGATGAATGGTCACATATTTAGACATTGGATTGAAAATTCTGTTCTCCCATCACTAGATCGACCATCTTGCCTAATAATGGACAATGCAGCGTACCACAACATTGTTGCACTTGAAGATAAAGTCCCGACGTCATCCAGTACAAAAGATGCTATTAAGATATGGCTCACAAAGGAGCACATACAATTTAATAACATGTACTTAAAACCTGAATTACTATCTCTAGTAAAGCAAAAACAAAGGACAAAGATTTTTCAAATAGATAAGATTATCCAAGAGCACGGTCATATAAGTTTGAGGCTGCCACCTTACCATGCTCATTTAAATCCAATAGAACTAATCTGGGCAAAATTAAAAGGACAAGTGGCAGATGAAAATACAACATTCAAAATATGCGATGTAAAGACTCTTGCTAATCTCGCTTTATTAAATATAGACAAAGATTATTGGGCTAAATGTGAAGACCACGTCTTAAAACAGGAAGTGGAATATTGGAAAAATGATGGTTTGTGGAATGTTCAACCCCAAACAGTTATTAATCTTTTAGACTCGTCTGATTCAGAATGAAAGTATATAGCCCCCACAATGTTGGCCCCTATATTACCTTAAATTAGTTCAACAAACGGTCCTTTTCAGGACCACATAACTATGAAAATTGGACATACAGGTATACCTTGATATTATCGTCCGTCCTCGAACTGAGAAGACAATAATTCTCCTGGTGTTTTTCCTTATTCAGTTATTTCCCCATTACGGCCACGCCTTTACCTAGTGAAAATTAATCATAGACCAGCAACTACGGTAATTTCTATTATTTAGGGGTTCACAATTTACAATTTTGACAAACATCAAAGAAATTCGCCGCTTTAAGAAAACTGCAGCTGCAAGATATTTGTTAAATATACATTTAAAGGGTCTTTTGCATTCTAATAACATTTGGAAAATTTCAGCAGTTTTTAACAAACGGTTATTGAGCAATAGCGTTTTGAAGTTGGGCACGTGATTTGAAACGAGCTATAAATTTTATATAAATAAACTGAAGAACATAAACACACCCTTTCTTATAGTAGAAATGGTGTGTAAAGAAATGACAGGGATAAAAATTTGCTCTTACCATTTTCGAAGACAAAATAAATAACAATTTTTTTCTTTTTGTCTTCACTTGATGGCAACTCCTCATAATTTTCTACTCTAAAAAGCCTATTAGGTAGATATAATGTCTTGTGTTGATTTACAGCAAAATGAGATATAGGCACCTTTTAGCCTTCATCAAGTATAACAGTCAAACTATACACATTAAACACAAAGCCCAGGGTCAGAATGCACAACAACACAGATCTAAAAAAAAAAATGGCAGAAAAGATGGTGGCCAGGATTTTCATAGTCTGGTTAAAAGATTAATAGACAAAAGGGCAGGTAGGATTTAAGTAGTCCAAAGGAACCAAACACTGAAAAATTTGAAAACTGAAAGGAAGTATCCCATAGGGTATGAAGAAAATTGGAAGAAGAGTTAAAGAAAGAGAGGATAGGGGTGGCAAGGGGGAACAAGAGCAAGAAAGGTAATACAGATAATGCAGAGAGGAATAGGGGTAGGACACAGGAAAGAAACAGAGAGTAGACCAGAGATTAAAGAAAAGAGTGAATAGAGTTTAATCCTCTCTGTTGGAGAGTACCAAAGCGGGTTGTGAGTCGGTTCTCCAACATTAACTGGCTGTGGGTATCTGGGGACCAAGAGATGGTGCCAGTAACATGGAAGTCCTCAGAGGTATTATGTCCTGGCAATCTGAAATGGGAGGAGATAGGAGTGCCAGAATCATGTTTGATTTTATACTAGTGTTTGCAGATTCTGTCTTCCAGGCATCGCCTTCTTTGGTCAATATATTTTATACAATTTTGGTAGATGATGTTGTATATCAGATTCCTGGAACTAAATATATGTAGGAGAATATAGTCATATTGCACAGATACAGTAATCAAGTTGCTTCTTCTTGTTCTGTTTCTAGAAATGTTATAAAAATTAAGATGTGTATGTTTTAACAATTCATTTTCAAGACATGTGTCTATCTGTATTATCATCTCTTTACAGCAATATATATATATATATATATATATATATATATATATATATATATATATATATATATATATATATATATATATATATATATATATATATATACACATATAATTTCAGACCTTTAATAAAAAATATTGTATTTTGCAGGTTTTATTTCATGACTTCATATCTTCTTTGGTGATTTCAAAGACATGCAGTCATTTGCTCAGTCAACAGTCACATGAAAACATTGACTGGATTGATTTCAAGGAGTCATTCAGAAAGACATATACTCACCTGCAGATTTTTGTCAGTGATCAGTATGTAATTCTGGTATGCCTTGCTCACATGTCTCAAGATTTTGATAATATCTTAAATATTATCAACAATAAAATTCTCCAGCTGAAGAGAGAATTTCCTTCAGATCTAAAATTGGCCTCATCTTCGGCAGAATCTTCAATTACTGTTGAAGTTTTACAAAAAAACTTGCCACCAAAAAACAGTAATGAAGGTTTAGAAGACACAAAAAACTTGAATACTAAACCAGTTTACAAGCCAAAGAAGTGTACAATATTATCCCAAACGTCCACATTACCATGGATTTTGAATGTTTTAAACTTCAAGACTGCTGTCAAGCAAATTAACAATAACATGGATGTTAAAATTAAAGAAAATAACCAGGAAATAATTGTCAGTGGACCTCGAAAAGAAGTTGAAAATCTGAAATCAGCTCTGATAACTGTGGATAGACAGGTAATATCTGGAAAGAACAAAAAATTACTCTTAATTAATTAACAAGTTATTAAGTTATTTTCATACAGTATGTTCTTGTTTTAAGTACAATACTCTTGACAGTGTTTTGAAATTCAAAGTTTTGTTTCAAAAATTTTAATGTGAGGAAAGTCTTTTGAAAGATGATTTGTTTTCTGTTAAATAATTATTTAACATTTAGGGTTTTTTATTGTAACTTTTTTTTTTCTTCTGCTTACCTTTTCAGTGTCAAGGGAAAATGAAGTGTTAGAGACAACATTCTTTATAGTCTGTTTTCAGCATCGTGCTCAGCCAGAATAACTCTTTAGTGAAAGTTGTTTTATTTTACACATGTTTGTCATATATTCATTCATAATTATTCATCGCTTTAAGATAAAAGGCTATGAAATTATTAATAATCTGATATAATAATAATTATTATTAAGCCTTTAAAAATAGACATAAAAGATTTTTGGAGAAATAAGAGTGACATTGGTTGATACTGACTTTTTCATATTAACTTTTACGTTACATCAGGTTGTTATCAATGCATGTTCGTAAGAGGCGAGAAAGGAGGGTTGGACATGGGACTGGTTATCCCATACTATAAAAAAATACGCCGAAATAACTTCACAAACATGGACAAGAAATTAGGTTAAAATTTTCAACTACAATGTAATGTCGGTCCTATTATATGGCTGTGAAACATGGAGAACAACAAAATTGACAATCATGAAGATACAGACTTTCATTAATGGATGCTTACGCAGAATAAAAGGATGGAAATGGCAGGACAAAATCACTAACATAAAGTTATGGAATACCAGTGGATAAAGAGATACAGCGAAGATGATGGTGCTGGATAGGACACACTATGGATGCCAACTAAGAGTATTACACAACAGGCCCTTTTTTTGGAATCCCCAGGGGAAAAGACAAAGAGGAAGACCAAGGAATTCTTGGAGAAGACAGATAGAAGCAGAGATGAAGATGATGGGGAAGACATGGAATGATCTTAAAAGAATGGCAAAAAACAGAACGACTTGGAAAATGTTTGTTGAAGACCTATGCTCCACTGGGAGCTAAAAAGGTAGAAGAAGAAGAAGATTGTTATCAATGCATTGAAAAAGATCTCAGAGACAAAATTTTGTCATGGACCTTAAAATTGAGACCTTAATTGCCAACTTATCATCATAAATTTTGGGTCAAAGTAATCCAATATGAATGCCTAGATATTAATATTATTTGAAGCATTTTAAAAAGTTAATTTGCTAGCTTTTTCAGCCATTATCAATTGAATTCCAACATTAAAATCAGTACTAATCAATATCATTTCAGTTAGCTGTTTTTTGTTGATGATAAACATTGCTGATCAAAATGAACAATCACACTCTTTTGCATGATTTCAATGTAAAAACCACAAGTAAAAGAAGGAAGAAACTCTGAAGTAAAGAATGTTTACAAAAAAACAGTATAAAATAACTAAATGTAATAGTAGGAATATATATATATAGGGTGTGCAGACTAAGTCGATATGGACTTGACCAAAATGAGCATGAAGCAGGCTGCTGCGAAATGTATGGAAAGAGTTAAACTATATAATATAATTATTGTGAACTTTGTATTGTTTCAGTTTTCCATTTTAGGACAGCAGCAAGAGCTTCTGTCTAATGAATGTGTTCTAGAACACCTGAAGACATGTTTGACCGAATTCAGCTGCCACATTGTCTTGAATGAAAACTTAGACAAGATACTTGTGGCAAATAACCATGGAGAAGAGGTAGCAAACATTCGCTGTTTTTGTTATTTGTCCTGGTACTTGTTGCTCCGGTTGGTTTAGTCTTATCATATTAAAATATAATTGTTTTTTATTCACATTAACAATGTGATGACACTAGCATTATTTTGTGTCTTATAAATGTATCCTATTTCCTGTGTGTTACCGGGGCCTCATTATGAGGGAGGTAAAGAATAGTGACACTGTGACCTTCCAGGCATGTCGTAAGAGGCGACTAAGGAGGTTGATCGATGGCTTGACAAGCTGTCATTGTAAAAAGTATTGTTATGGAAACAGCGCCATAGATTTTAGAGCAGTGATCTCTGCAAGATGTGTCATTTTGGCACACAAGGTTTCTATTTTTGAGATTGTGGTTCTGCCCTACGTGCTGTCTTCGGCTCGAAAGGACAATAGATAGATAGATAAATGTATATATTTTGTGATCTTTAAATATACAATATTTTAAAATATTTTAATTTCATGCATGTTGATTAAAAAGCCGCAAAACTGTCTGGCTTGTAGAATATAAAAATTTAAACAAAAACTGAAGAAATGTAATTGTAAAATGTAAAGAATATGCTGATGATACTGTACTACTAGCAGAAAATCCTAAAGATCTACAACAATTACTTAATGTAATAAACATGACAAGCAAAAAAATATGGCATAGAATTTCTCCGGCTTGGCATAGAACCGTTAATCAGAGGTTTAACAAGCCGCTATCATAAAAATGATTTTGTTAATGAAACGCAGACCTGATACAGAATAAGTAAATTAGCAGTAGAATTACACAGGTGCAGTTCGAACAGAGGAAGGACTGAGCGAATGTTTCCCAATAGAAGCTGGGGTTAAACAAGGATGTATTTTATCTCCCTTGTTATTTGGAGTTGTTATCGACTTCATGATGAAGAAATGCTGCACTGGTAATAAAGGCATCGAATGGATTCAAGGAGACCATTTGGAGGACCTCGACTTTGCTGATGACATAGTTCTCATCAGCAGTCAGATAAAAACGATGCAGGAAAACACAAATAAATTATCATCAATAGCCAGCAAAATTGGGCTTGAGATCAATCATGAAAAGACTAAAGTCATGAAAAGCTTAATTCCAACAGACGACAAAATAAACATGGAAAACAAACCAGTGGAAGAGATCGATCACTTTATCTATCTTGGAAGTCACATTGATCGAGAAGGGGATAAAAGCAAAGAAATTATAATCAGAATAGCTAAAGCAGCAATGTCTTTCAGAAGCCTGGAAAAGTTGTGGAAATCAAAACTCATCAACACAAACACAAAACTTAGACTATTCAAATCAAATGTACTATCAACCCTTACGTATGCGTGTGAAAGCTGGAAAACAACAAGACATATAGAAACAAAGTTGAACGCATTCGAAAATAAATGTCTAAGAAAAATACTTGGTATAGCATGGAACGAATTCAAACAAACGAGGAAATTAGAGAAATCGCCAATCAACCACTAATATCTTCAGTAATAAAGAAAAGACGATGGTCATATGTTGGACATGTAATGAGAAGAGATAATAACTGAATAGCAAAGCAAGCCCTCATGTGGGAAACAACAGGTAAGAGAAAAAGAGGAAGACCCAGAGAGACGCTGAGAAGAACATTGATGAAAGAGGCAAAAGCAGCAGGAATCGGCTCCCTCAATGAGATAGAGCTGCTTGCACAGAACAGAGACAAATGGCGAGATTTTATAAAATATCTTTAAAAGAATTGAAAACTGCTAGAACAAAAATTCTGATAAAAGGAGTATCTTGGTCTAAGCCCTTGGCTGGCTACGGCTCAAAAGGTCAATAGATAGATAGATATGAATATGAAAAAGACTAAAACTATGATCATAAACAAAGAAAATACCGAAAACCCACAATTGGATATCAAAATTGAAGGAATAGACTTGGAGACAGTTCAGAACTACAACTACCTTGGACATACTGTAACCAGTGATGGGAAATGTAAAACTGAAATAAGCAAAAGAATAGGAATGGCAAAAAGTAATTTTAATGCTATTAAAAATATACTAACATGAAAACAAATAACACCAGGACTAAAACTAAGAATAGCAAAATGTTTAATCTTCTCAACATTCCTATATGGTGCTGAAATATGAACACTAGACAAGAAAACAGAACAGAGAATTGAAGCCTTTGAAATGTGGATATATAGAAGAATAGATAGAATTGGATGGAAAGAAAAGAAAACAAATAATGAAGTCTTAAAACAACTAAAAATGAAAAGGGCACTTCTAAACACAATTCAAACAAGAGAAATGAGATTTTTGGGCCATGTTAAAAGACACAACAGCCTACTAAAAGTAATCTTGGAGGGGAAAATACAAGGTAAAAGATGCAGACTAAGACTAACATGGACAAGTAACATCAAAAGAGACAGGTCAGCCTATGATAATCTGCACCATCAAAGCAAGAGACAGAGCAAAATGCCGCTCCATGGTAGCCAACCTTCGTTGCGGATATGGCGCTAGATGATGATGAATGATATGGAGATCTTTTGTGCTTTTATGTCTACATTCCGGACAACACAATTTCCTAACAAATCTAAAATACTGAAATGATCTGACTTCAATTATTCTTTTAATGTTTTGTTAACACAACACAAAAGCTTCATTATAATATTTAAATTAACCTGTCTTCCATATTATAATAATCTTAAACTTGACTTAACTCTTTCTATCTGTCTTGTCTAAACTTTTTCTATCTGGCTCGTCTAAACTCTTTCGCTCTGGCTTGTCTAATAATAGCCAAAAATGTCATACCTGTCTATTGCGACATGTCTAATATAAAATAGCTGGATGAGATTTGGTCTCTATTTTCAGTGTTTAAATAAAATCCAGTTGTTTTGTCCTACCCAGCTTTTTGAAAGTCTGTTCTGGATATTTATGTTTGTAACTCATTCAATTCCTGAGTTATTAGAGGCAGGTTTCATTGTGTTTTTAATTAGTTGCAGTCATGTGTTATTCCGAGTAATTGAATTTTCACTGATAAGAAAATAGTATCTTTATAAACATAGCTAACGATTTACGATCAGACAATCCTCACAGTGAATTCAGTCATAGATTACAGTTAAAAATGTAGAAGATGTATATTTATCCACCACACAAATTCAAATTTTTTTGTGAGTGATAATATTTATCATCGGAATATATATTGGCACCAGAGGTATGTAGAAGGGGGCCTTTTTAACTTTTCCAGAAAAATTATTATTCTATTAATATAACCTGGTTAATTACTATTCCTATTATTTAAATTTTATGTTTCTCAATTTTTTTTTTCCCAATTTCTACTTTTTCTTATTCATAAAGACCTCATATTATTATTTTTATAATTATGGTTGCACAATTCAAACAAGACAAATGCGATTTTTGGGCCATGTTAAAAGACACAACAGCTCATATCTTAGTGGGTGTCTGCGATAGCCATGGCTGATATCTTAGTGGGTGTATGTGCTGGCCAGGGTTCATATCTTAGTGTGTGTCTGTGCTGGCCATAGTTCATATCTTAGTGTATATTCATGCTAGACATGGCTCATATCTCGGTGGGTGTCTGTACTGGCCAGGGTTAATATCTTAGTGTGTGTCTGTGCTGGCCATGGTTCATATCTTAATGTGTTTCTATGCTAGACATGGTTCATATCTTGGTGTGTTTCCATGAAGCCATGGCTCATATCTTAATGTGTTTCTGTGCTAGCCATGGCTTATATCTTAGTGTGTTTCTGTTCTAGCCATGGCTCATATATTAGCATGTGTGTGTGTGTGTGTGTGCTAGCTATGGCTCATATCTTGGTGTGTGTCATGTTAGTCATATCTCATATCTTGGTGTGTCCGTGTTAATCATGTTACATATCTTTATGTGTGTCTGTGTTTAGTCATATCTCATAGCTTAGTGTGTATCTGTGTTAGTCATGTGTCATATCTTTGTGTGTGCATGTTTATGTTAGTCATATTTCATATCTTTGTGAGTGCATGTCTGTGTTTGTCACATCTCATATCCTTGTGTGTGCATAGCTATGTTAGTCACATCTCATAGCTTTGTGTGTGCATGTTTATGTTAGTCATATCTCATATCTTTGTGTGCATGTCTATGTTAAGCATGTGTCATATCTTTGTGTGTGCATGTCTATGTCAGTCATATCTCATATCTTTGTGTGCATGTCTATGTTAGTCATGTGTCATATCTTTGTGTGTGCATATCAATGTTAGTCATATCTCATATCTTTGTGTGCATGTCTATGTTAGTCGTGTGTCATATCTTTGCATGTATGTCTGTGTTAGTCATATCTCATATCTTGATGTGTGTCAGTGTTAGTCATGCCTCGTATCGCTGTGTTCATGTCTGTGTTAGTCACATCTCATATCTTTGTGTGTGCATGTCTGTGTTAGTCACCTCTAGTGACTCGGGCAGATGGTGCTCGTAAACCTGGAAGGGCCGACCATCTAAGGGCAGAATCCCCCTACGGAAAAGACAATCTGCTGCCTTGCAGGATGATTGGGGACAATCAAAGGCTAAGGAAAGCAAACCTGAATAAAATGCTGGCTGAAATCGGATGCACTGGGCCACTGCAGCAGAACACAGTGCAACGTTTTAACGGGTGTTCAATCAGAGTGGATCTGGCAGACTCTAATTGTGATGTTCTGTAGTGGGGGCATTCAACACACTTAACCTGACAGCTGACTTCATGTGAGAGTCTGGAATCCTACTCTGATTGAGTCCTGATCACAGAGAGAGAGAGAGAGAGAGAAAAAAAAGACAACAGCCTACTAAAAGTAATCCTGGAGGGGAATATACAAGGTAAAAGAGGCAGACCAAGACTAACATGGACGAGTAACATCAAAAGATGGACAATCAGCCTATGACAACCTGCACCATCAAAAAGCAAGAGACAGAGCAGAATGGCGCTCCATGGTAGTAAACCTTCTTTGCGGAGATGGCACTCGATGATGATGATGATGAATTATGGTTGCAATTTTGTTTCTTGATAGGTTGATATTGTCTTCTCATTTGAAACTGAGGTTTCAAATACTGTCTATAAATTATTTTACATACATTGCCTATGTATAGGCAGCCGCATTAGTTCATCAGCGGTTAGTCAACTGGACTACAAAGGACAAGAGGTCGGGTTCGATCCTGATCGACGGCTTCCGGGTTCACCCAGCCTTAAATGGGTACCGTATTTTTTTTTTGGAAAGTAAGCAGCATGGGTGTAATACCGACCCCATTACCCCAAAAATCATGTGCCAAAGGTCTGTAAAAATTATGGTCACTAACACCATATTTCGTATACTCCACTTGACGTGACAGGGCTATTTACTTTTACTTTACATTGCCTTTGTCTGTTGGGAAGTGATGCAAATATTACTAAAATATTAATTTTTTTTTCTTATTACTCTGGAACAGGTTCACATTTCCTTGGCCAGTCTCATTCAAATCAAGGAATGCCAGAAAAATCTGCCAGAAAAATATCACAATACCAAGGAATGGGGTTCACTGGTTGCATTTGTCAAGAACATTCAGCCTTACTTTTGTGTATTCACTTACAATGATAAAGTGTATCTCTTGTCTGTTTCTCTTGGCGAGACATTCCTTGACATACAATCATTTGTAAGTGAAATTGATGAAAAAATTTCATCCATAACATCAACTGTGATTCCAGATGAAATGGCTGGTGCATGTTCAAGTTCACTCAAAGATCAAAGATTTTCACTCAGCAAGATGGAAGATGAAGTCAAATCAGGCAGCTGTCCGATTCCTGATACAGAAGGAAAGTCAAGACAAAATTGTAAAAAGATTCTTTGCAAAAATCCTATGCTGCTTTGCATTCTAAATTGTTTAGGCTTGAATAAAGCTGTCCTTCCAACTGGAGTTACTGTAAATTTTGACACTCAAAATTGCATTACCATCAGTGGCCCAAAAGAAATTGTGTGTACCCTGGAGAAAATTCTGGTTGCACTGGACAATGAGGTAACACAGTAATTTAATTTCAATTAGTCCACTTTTGTTTTATTGTCTCATTAGCATTTTGTAAATTCATTTTATATATATATATCATCATCATCAAGTACCGGGCCTGCTGGCATAGGTGATCATGTCTCTCCACAACTTTCAATCTCGATAGTTATTTATCATTTCTGTTGTTGACTTTCTGCCAAGCCATTCTTTTAAGCTGTCTGGTATCTTTTCTAGTTGCTTCCCTCTATCTCTTCATCCCTCAATTTTTCCAGTTGTTACAATATATTCCAGCTGTTCTCTTCTCATTACATGGCCAAAAAATGATGATTGTTTCTTCCTAATATTGGAAATTAGTTATATATAAATATTAGAAATATTCATTAAAATATTCATATTAAAAATTGCCATCATACATTTTATACCTTGTGACATTACCGTTTACTTTCATTTGTCTTTAAAGTAATTGAGTACTTCACATTCATTTGTATTCCTAACCACTTTGCCACTTCACATTTTATCACTGTCATCTTGAATATTTTTGCCATTGATCTTTCAGAATTTCCAGATTATATGTACAGGTTAGCCATGGTAAAGTAGTGAGTAGTGAACTGGCTACTGAGTAGAATAGGTCTAGTTCAATCCCAGTTGATGGCTCCTAGGTTCACGATACCATATATGGTTACTGAATGTTCTGAGAGTAAACTGACTGCACCAGTATAATGCTGACAGCATTACTAAAAAATGTCCAAAGAGAAAAATATGTGTGCTTAACCATATTTCTACGTGCCTTTAGACTTGATGTGGTTCTGTCTTTTTCTTTCTTATATGTCTAAATCATTTAGCGTCCTGTCTCTAGATGTAGCTCAAAATTGGTGTTATAGATGCTTTGCAAAATTGTTCTTTTGGTGCAGTTTTATTGACATATTGCCATTAATTGACTTTGCGAAAGCTTGTTTTCAAGAACCATATTTCTGTTACTGCTGTAATTTTCCAGATTGTTAATTGTCCATGATTCTTCTTTCTTTTTTATCCTTCATCCTACTGCTTGTGTCATGTGATGTTACAGAGAGGAAGAATGTGCAATTTTCTGGCCTTTGCCAGCTTGAGTTGTATGTTGAATTTTTACTTAATGTCTTTTTGATTCCATCTGTCCATCTTTTTCTGGGTTACCTTTTGCTCTGTAGTTGGTTGTTTTTATGTAATACTCTCAAGTTGGCTGGATATAATTCTGGCCAAATATCCAGTTCTACCAATTTTATTCTTAATTGTTCAATATAGTCAATAGCTGGTTTACGCCCATCATCTTTTTTCTCAAGGCATCATTTCTAATCTTATCTTTCTAGTTTTGTTTATAGCTTTCTTATACATTTAATTTTGCTTGTTGGTATTTTACGCATGTTATGTTATGTTAAATTGAGATCATCATCACAGCACTCTGGGCACATCCATAGGTGCTCTAATCTTCTCCTCAAAATGTTCATCAGCACACAGTGACTAATTGTGCGTTTGGTGTTGGTTGACAAATCCTCTTACTCAGTCCACACATTCCGGACAGCCATGTATCTGTACTTCTGTCAAAGTCCCCTGCTCGACCCATCTCTCACAGACTGTTAATATCTGCCCAATCCATTGGCTGTTCAGCAGCCAACATTGCAGAATCATCCAGTCTGTCCACTTTGTTTCTGCCCTCAACACCAGCATGTCTCAAGGCATACTTGAAGGTGATACTGCAAATCTTGGATCTCAGCATTGACCCCAAACATTGATGACCGAACCAGGCCTGACTATCCTGCGGACCATGTCCCCTGTCACTGAGCACACACACACACACAAATACACTCCCGAGCCTCCAACCAACTGACCTACCAACGGTACTAAAATGTAACTCTGAAATACATTTTTGATTGAAAGAAATGGCATCATGACTCACCAAGTCGATGGATAGGACTTTCAGTGTTCTTAACAATTAATGACTCAAATTATGAACACTGATGAAAACTGTAGCTTCCTGATCCTTATCTGCCTTTATAAATGATTATTATATTGTTATATTATATTGTTATATTATATTATACATTAGCATTGGTAAAGCTGCTACCACCTTCGCCCATCTTTCTAGGTGTGTTTGGCTAATTAGCAAACTAGCAACTAAAACAAAGGCACCAGTTTACAATGTCTCCATCATCATTGTCCTTTTATATGGACACCTTATGTAAAGCAAGAGAGAATGCTAAATATATTCCATATGTGATGCCAGCATCATATTCTTGGTATCACCTAGGGTGACAAACACGGAGGTCCTCAAACACAGGCCTCCTGAACATCCAAATGCTGCTCGAACAACATATGTTACGCTGGCATGGCCACTTATACCATATGAAAGAATATATATGGCTATATACCAAAGAATATACTTAATGGGCAACTAGCAGATAGCAAAAGAAACTTGGGGTGCCCAAAACTCTGATTTATAGATGTGTGTAAATGTAACATGAAGACTGAACATAAACCCTGCAGCCAGGGAAGAAATAGCTGCAAACCACAATCTTTGAAAAACATTCTAAAGCTTCAAATCGAGCAAGAAGCAGATAGATTCATAGAAAAAAAGAATATATAAGGCAAAAGAAAAGAAAAAAATAACATTTCCTAGGGGCGCTGCAAAATCTATATTCAACTGTGACTTACTGAAGTTACTAATTATATATATATATATATATATATATATATATATATATATATATATATATATATATAAAGCATTCAACAGCATTCATAGAGATTCTTTGTGGAAAATTCTTAGGCAATATGGCTTACCATAAAAAATCATAAGTATTATCATCATAGACATGTATTATGGCTACATATGTGCAGTTCATACAGAGGAAGGACTGAGCAAATGTTTTCCAATAGAAACTGGGGTTAAACAAGGATGTATTTTATCTCCCTTGTTATTTGAAGTTGTTATGGACTTCATAATGAAGAAATGCTGCACTGGTAATAAAGGCATCGAATGGATACAAGGAGACCATTTGGAGGACCTGGACTTTGCTGATGACATAGTTCTCATCAGCAGTCAGATAAAAACGATGCAGGAAAACACAAATGAACTATCATCAATAGCCAGCAAAATTGAGCTTGAGATCAATCGTGAAAAGACTAAAATCATGAAAAGCTTAATTCCAACAGATGACAGAATATACATGGAAAACAAACCAGTGGAAGAGATCAATCACTTTATCTATCTTGAAAGTCATATTGATCGGGAAGGGGATACAAGTAAAGAAATTAGAATCAGAATAGCTAAAGCAGCAATGTCTTTCAGAAGCCTTGAAAAGTTGTTGAAATCAAAACTCATTAGCACAAACACAAAACTTAGACTATTCAAATCAAACATACTATCAATCCTTACGATATGCATGTGAGAGCTGGAAAACAACAAGAGACATAAAAACAAAGTTGAACACATTCGAAAATAAAAGTCTAAGGAAAATACTTAGTATAGCATGGAACGAATTCAAAACAAATGAGGAAATTAGAGAAATTGCCAATCAACCACTAATATGTTCAGTAATCAAGAAAAGACAATGGTCATATGTTGGACATGTGATGAGGAGAGATAATAACCGAATAACAAAGCAAGCCCTCAACATCATCATCATGTGCCATACCGGTTGGCGTAGGTGATCATGTCCCTCCACAATCTTCTATCTACAGTGCATCGTATCAGTTCTGTTGTTGACTGTTTTCCATGCCATGACACCAAGCTATCCAGTATCTTCTCTCTCTGTCAGCGCGATCTCTCTTTCCTTTTATTTTGCCAGTTGTAACCAAGTATTCCAACTTTCCTCTTCTCATGATGTGCCCGAAAAATGTTGATTGCTTCTTTCTGATGTTTTTTAAGAGCTCCCTTTTTGTGTTGACCTCTTTGAGAACTTCCTCATTGGTCTTTTTAGCTGTCCAGGGAACTTTCAACATTCTTCTGAGAAATCCCATCTCTGTGGCCTCTAATCATCTTTTCAGTAGAGAAACTAATGTCTACTGTCCATGATTCGTTTCCATAGGTCAAAATTGGTTCTATATAGCACCGATGAACTCTCTTTCTCACTTTTATTGACATAAATAATTGTTGTATAAGATATTTTTCATTTTCTGAAATGCCATTTTGGCCTGAGCTATTCTGCTTTTTATTTCTGTGGTGCATCTCCCATCTGATGTTATTATTGTGCCCAAGTATTTGAAACGTTGCACTTGTTTCAGATTTGTCTCGTTTATTTTTATGCTGCATGATGGTGGTGATTGTTTCTTCGATATAACCATTACTTCTGTTTTTTTACTATTCAGACTGAGACCTTTCTTGTTGCTTTCTTTTACTATTATGTCTATCATTTCTTGTAGTTCATTCTCTGTCTCTGCTATTAAGACTGTGTCATCCGCATATCGCAAATTATTTGAGCCCTCAACAAGTAAGAGGAAAAGAGGCCAACCCAGCGAGACACTGAGAAGAACATTGATCAGAGAGGCAAGAGCAGTAGGAATCAGCTCCCTCAATGAGATAGAGTTGCTTGCACAGAACAGAGACAAATGGCGAGATTTAATAAAAGATTTTACAAGGATTGAAAACTGCTAGAATAAAAATTCAGATAAGAAAAAGAGTATCTGGGTCTATGCCCTATGGGCCCATGTGTGTGCCTATGTGTATATATAGAAATGTTGTTGTTGTTGTTGCAGTGTTCGCCAGCTTTCAACTCTGACAAAGTCCCTAGAGACTAGGAACTGAATTTTGAGTGTTAATCCATTTTTCCCTGGCAGCCGTGTGCACAGGGGTCCCTTGCCGCAGAGGCAGATAACTCCGACTTCTGAGGTACTCATTTTTTTTCCGTCGATGAGTAACTGACGTTTCAAGCCGGGCCTCGCTGAGACCAGGGGTGGTTGTCGCAGAGAGAAATCATAAATAAAAATCCCAATAATATTTATAGAAATGATACCCAACCAACAATTATCAAGCCTAACTCTTGATTTCCAACGCTTTAGAAATGCTGCCTCGTTAATTTCCACAAATAGGTAGTCTAATATATTTCTTTTGTCAAAAAGTCTCCCCTTATAAATACATGCAAAGTAAGCCTTTTGTTTGTCTTTCCAGAAATAAATTGAATCAACACAAATATCATTCCAGATATTTCAAGAGAGATGAATACTTAAAGGCAAACAATATTCCAATCAGCATGATTCTAATTGAAACAAATAATTTTGTCTTTATTATTTTTTAAGCATTTTTCAGTACAATTTACAATTATTATTAAATGTAATAAGAGGTCCTTGGATTTTTATGATCTAAAAATGTCAAATAGGACCTAGAAATCATTGAAAAATTATAGTATTTATAACCTAATAAATGCAAAATGTGGCCCAAAATTTTAAAAATTGACTGAGATATGACATAAATTAATTACTTATTTGCTATTAAAAATGATGTTAAGTTATTTGCTAAGGCAATGTCCTTACATTGGGCAATACCGACCACATTACCCCAAAAATCATGTGCTGAAGGTCTGTAAAATATAGGGTCACTAACACCATATTTCCCTATACGCCACTTGGCGTGACGGGGGGTACTTTACTATTCACACAGTTTAGATAGCCATGTATTTGTTTTTCTGTCATATTAGTGTCTGCAATTACTTTTACACCAAAGGAGTGTCTGACTGCATTGTATCCACTTGAAACAGTGAAACCACTTGCGATAGTACTCCTGTGTGAAGCCTCACTTAAGAACAAACTTTCTTGACAGTACTGTCACTCCTGTGTGCTGCAACTTACTGTGGTATTTTGGCCAAAAGTCTCTTTTATGTTTGAACTTCATACGTTCATCCTGTTATATGGTATATCAGCTAAAGAGTAAAAAAAAAAAGTAAAGTACCCCCGTCACGCCAAGTGGTGGCGTATAGGGAATATGGTGTTAGTGACCATAAATTTTACAGACCTTCGGCACATGATTTTTTGGTAATGTGGTCGGTATTACGCCCGTGCCGCTTTACTTTCCCAGAAAAAAATCTGGTACCCATTTAAGGCTTGGTGAACACGGAAGCCGTTGGTTGGGATCAAACCCTACCCCTTGTCCTTTGTAGTCCAGTTCACTAACCACTGAGCCATCGCGGCTCCCTAAGTCAGCTAAAAGTGGTCTTTAATTTTCCATTTAAGTTATAGACACATTGTATCTATTCAGGCAAGTTTACGTGTTTCTTAGCAATAAAATTCATCATCATCATCATTGAGTGCCGTCTCCGCAACGAAGGTTGGCTACCATGGAGCCCCATTCTGCTCTATCTCTTGCTTTGATGGTGCAGGTTGTCATCGGCTGATTTGTCCATCTTTTGATGTTACTCATCCATGTTAATCTTGGTCTGCCTCTGCCTCTTTTACCTTGTATTTTCCCCTCCAGGATTACTTTCAGTAGGCTGTTGTGTCTTTTAACATGGCCCAAGAATCACATTTGTCTTGTTCTAATTGTGTAGCAATAAAATTACAAAGCCAAATTTTTTCTGCTTAATAAAGGGTTAAAGTTTTATAGTACCTAAACTGAGGACATATATGACCAGATACAACAAAAATATGCATTTATGTTCCCAATTTGGTCAAAATATTACCTAAACCAAAATTATTATCAAAATATGCATTTATATTGCTAATAAAAACACATCAGAGTGTTCACAGAGGCATAAAACATGTTGAAATTTAATGGGATTTAAAAAATACATGCCAGGAAAAACATATGGATTTTCATAAAAATCCTAGTCGTAGTAATAAGTTTGAAAGCTACATGATTTTATTTATATATAGAAAATGTGAAACGATGAAATGAAACATTCTTACTTACTGAAGTTATTTAACCCCATATATACCACATCGAAGGTTGGCTACCATGAAACATCATTTTACTCTGTCTCTTGTCTTGATAGTGCACATTGTTGTAGGCTCACCTATCCATCTTTTAATGTTATCATTCACCTTTAGTCTTGATCTGTCTCTGCCTCGTCTGCCTTGTATCTTCTCTTCCAAGATAAGTAGGGTGTTGACACAATTCACGTCCCTCAAATCTGTTTTGAATTGTATTGAGTAGTTCTTTTTTCATTTCTGATTTAGAATTTCTTTGGTTGTCTTTTTCTTTCACTCAATTATTATTATTTTTCTATAGATCCACATTCAGAGACTTTAATATTATGCTGTTTTCTTATGTTTCTGCACCATACAGAATGTTGTGTAAATATAACCTTTTACAATTCATAGTTTTAGCTCTGATGTTCTCTCCTGTTATGTGGTTATATTTTTCATATTTGTTCAAATTGCTTTTTGCCATTCCTATTCTTTTGTTTACACAAAAAGGGAGCTCTTAAAAAACATCAGAAAGAAGCAATCAACATTTTTCGGGTACATCATGAGAAGAGGAAAGTTGGAATACTTGGTTACAACTGGTAAAATAAAAGGAAAGAGAGATCGCAGACGACAAAGAGAGAAAATACTGGATAGCTTGGTGTCATGGCATGGAAAACAGCCAACAACAGAACTGATACGATGTACTGTAGATAGAAGACTGTGGAGGGACATGATCACCTACGCCAACCGGTATGGCACATGATGATGATGATTCTTTTGTATATTTCAGTCCTACATTTTCCATCATTTGTTGTAATAAAAACTACATTTTTCAGCACTAAAATTGTCAGCATATTTTGATACATGTTATTATATTGACTTGCAACTAATAATATTTTCTTACATTTATAGATGCCCATTGAAGGTTATGGTGAGGAATTTCTTTCAGATGTGCAAGTTCAACAGTTTGTATTATCAGGCTTGAAAAATTCAGGGGCCCACATAGTTTTGAGTGACAACTGTGATTTTTTTCTTGAAATTAAATCTGGAGAAAAGGTACAGCACTATTGTCATTTCTATTAAGTACATTTTTCTTATGATGTATTTAAAAAGAATGATGAGGGAAAGTATTTTACTGTGACATGCATGACTGCAAATGTACATTTTTTAATGTTTTTTTAAGGGGATTTTAAAGTTGAAAAAACATGCATATTTTTAATTTCTATTCTTAATTTTCATAGAAAATGGCGTTATTATAAAGGACTTTTACTACACTTTACATTCTTTTACTTGAATATGGAGGTCTTTACAACCTAGCATCATGTTTCTGTGCACAAAATTTGGTCTGTTGGTGTGTCAGACTTTTGGAAAATTTCCTGACTAATAAATAAGATAAGCACACATATAAAGTATTAAATACTATGCAGTGCCACTTTTTCCAAAGTGTTGTTTGTTTGGCTCTCTACTAATTAGCTGCCAAATACAATTTTATGATTATTTTACATGCCTGAAAATTAGCAATCTCTGCCCAGTTGTACCTCAGATCTGACTGGCTCCAAATATGTTGTTATGTTAAATTAACATCCTTATCAGCACTCAGGACACATCCATAGATGCTCCAATCTTCTTAAAATGTTCATTAGCACATAATGAGTGATTAATTGTGCCAGTTCAGTGTTGGTTGAAAAATCCTCTCATTCATCCAAAATATCATTGTTCTGACAACACAATCTTCACTCCAAGTTCACACAGTTAAGATAGCCATGTATTTGTTATTCTGTCAAAGTATAATGTCCTCCTCTCTCATAGATTGTTAATAATATCTGTCCAATCCATTGGCTGACCATCAGCAAATATTACAGAACTGGCCAGGCTGTCTTCTCAGTCGCTGCCCTCAACACCAGCATGGAACATACTTGAAGGTGATACTGCAAATTTTAGATCTCTGCCTTGATCCTGGCCATTGTCTGCAAATTAAGCCGGACTGCTTTGTGCATCATGTTCATTCACTCAGCATATACACACGAGTGCACTCTTGAGTATATCACTACCATTATTTCCATTGTCAAATTTCTGGTTGTAATTGCGTAGGTGACACTTACCTTGTGAATAGTTCTGCCTTTGTATTGGGCAGTGATTACCCAAGCACTCTATTTGTTGGTACACCACCGAGTCTTCTGTGTAGACTAGCATGGCCATATCACTGCAGTTTTCACAAATGAGAACATTCACTTCTGCATTAACTGCAATCGGATTCTGCTCTCTGCATCCTCTTTCTAATGTAGCAATGGTAGAGAAGATGGTTTAAAGTTCTGGAGGAACAGGCATCCATTCTGCCCCAGGTATAACATATAGCTCTCAGATCTATTTGACAATTTCCTCAGCCCGTGTGATCCATGATTTACCTCCTTTTAATCTATCTATCTATTGACCTTTCAAGCCATAGCCGGTCCATAGGGCATAGACCCAGATTTTCTTTCTAATCTACATTTGTATTCTAGCAGTTTTCAATCCTTGTAAAGATCTTTTATCAAATCTCACTATTTGTCTCTGTAATGTGCAAGCAAC
This sequence comes from Megaustenia siamemsis, assembly GCA_032433765.1. Lineage (NCBI taxonomy): Eukaryota > Metazoa > Mollusca > Gastropoda > Stylommatophora > Ariophantidae > Megaustenia > Megaustenia siamemsis. The sequence continues at coordinate 155,221,449 of JAVIAB010000092.1, forward strand.
TCTATCTCATTGATGGAGCTGATGATCCTGCTGCTCTTGCCTCTCTGATCAATGTTCTCAGTGTCTCTGGGTCAACCTCTTTGTTACTCAGTTATTATCTCTCCTCATTACATGTCCAACATATAACCATTGTCTTTTCTTGATTACTGAAGATATTAGTAGTTTATTGGAGATTTCTCTAATTTCCTCATTTGTTTTGAATTCATTCTACGCTATACCAAGTATTTTAATCTATTACTCTTATATTCAGTTATTTTCTCATACAGTGGATTTCCAGATCAGTGTTATCTTTAGGTATGCACATGCTCATAGTATCTTGACTCTCCATAGTGGGGAAATCAAATAGGAAATTCATTGTTGTGCATGAAGTATCTCTCCTGCAGCCAAAAATAATGCGCATAGCTTCATTTTGCACTCTCTCCAGTTTATCTATATGACATTCACTCATCTAATAGTGAGTATAGCCATGGCGTATTGGATGGGCAAGTAGACTAGTCCTCAATACAGAAGTATCAACAAACATTGTTTGATGTCAGTAGCTACCATGACTCACATTGCTATCAATCCTTTGCGAGCTTTAGAAATCACATGATCAGTTTATCCTTTGAAGTGCAAGCTGTTATAAAATGTCACTCCCAAATATGTCATCATGTTGGGTCTATTCACCTCCTTGCCACATACTCTTAAATTGGTAGGTCCGTGTTAAAAATATGATTGTTAAGAGAGAACCATGTTACTTTTGCTTTATTTGAGTTGATGTGTGCTTAGGAACTGTTACACCATGAAGTAATGTGGCTAAGTTTGCTTTACAGAGACTTACTGATTATATTTATGTCTTTGCCCTGGCTATACATCAAAATATCATCTCTGAAGGATAGTGTTCTTCCCAAATATCTATTGACTCAGATGACCAGCAGCCACATCTGAGAGCCACCTTTCTGTACAACAGTGATGCTGCAGTCCGTCTTATAATCAAAGGATGTACCTTAAGTTCCGCTAGCATGTGTTTGAGATAGTCAAAGTATATTCTTTTGTAAGCATCTTCTAAATCTATCACTATTGCGTATCACTATTGCGCAAGTCTCCCCACAAGCATGGAACCCTTCAAACACATCAAAGGCAAAAAACCACTGTGTTGAGCTATTTCTCTGTATTACATCAGAAACCCCTTCATGTAGGAGAAAAAATATGACAAAAACCACTGTGTTGAGCCATTTCTCTGTATTACATTAGAAACCCCTTCATGTGGGAGAAAAAATATGACAAAAACCACTGTGTTGAGCCATTTCTCTGTATTACATCAGAAACCCCTTCATGTGGGAGAAAAAATATGACAAAAACCACTGTGTTGAGTCATTTCTCTGTATTACATTAGAAACCCCTTCATGTGGGAGAAAAAATATGACAAAAACCACTGTGTTGAGTCATTTCTCTGTATTACATCAGAAACCCCTTCATGTGGGAGAAAAAATATGACAAAAACCACTGTGTTGAGTCATTTCTCTGTATTACATCAGAAACCCCTTCATGTGGGAGAAAAAATATGACAAAAACCACTGTGTTGAGCCATTTCTCTGTATTACATCAGAAACCCCTTCATGTGGGAGAAAAAATATGACAAAAACCACTGTGTTGAGCCATTTCTCTGTATTACATCAGAAACCCCTTCATTTAACACATTTCAATTGTTTTTGTTTTGGTTGTTTCGTTATTAGTTTTGTGTGTGTGTTTTTTTGTTTGTTCCTGATGAAGGCCTATTGAGCCGAAACGTTGTTTAGTCTGTGTCGTCCACTTATCACGTAAAGCTTCTTACATACCATTTTTTTATTTTTCCTCATATTCAGCTTTACTGCAGCTTCGCATTTTTATGCCTTAACCCCATAGGGTATAGACCCAGATACTCTTTCTCTTATCTAAATTTTTATTTTAGCAGTTTTCAATCTTTGTAAAGATCTTTTATCAAATCTCACCATTTGTCTCATTGAGAGAGCTGATTCCTGCTGCTCTTGCCTCTCTTATCAATGTTCTTCTTAGTGTCTCTCTGGGTTGGCCTCTTTTCCTCTTATCTGGTGTTTCCCACATGAGGGTTTGCTTTGTTATTCAGTTATTTTCTCTCCTCATCACATGTCCATCATCTGTTCTTGATTACTGAAGATATTAGTGGTTGATTGGCAATTTCTCTAATTTCCTTGTTTGTTTTGAATTCGTTCCACACTATACCAAGTATTTTCCTTAGACATTTATTTTCGAGTGCGTTCAACTTTGTTTCCATGTCCCTTGTTGTTTTCCAGCTCTCGCATGCACATGTAATGGTTGATAGTACGCTTGATTTGAATCATCGAAGTTTTGTGTTTGTGCTGATGAGTTTTGCTGATTCTAATTTCTTTGCTTGTATCCCCTTCCCGATCAATGTGACTTCCAAGATAGATAAAGTGATCGATCTCTTCCACAGGTTTGTTTTCCATGTATATTCTGTCATCTGTTGGAATTAAGCTTTTCATGACTTGTCTTTTCATGATTGATCTCAAGCCCAATTTTGCTGGCTATTGATGGTAGTTCATTTGTGTTTACCTGCATTGTTTTTATCTGACTGCTGATGAGGACTATGTCATCAGTCAAGGACCTCCAAATGGTCTCCTTAGGGTCGAAAATACTTTCAGTATTATCTATTGCTAATTTACACATTCTATATCAGGTCTATGTTTCATTAACAAAAGCGTTTTTACGATAGCGGCTTGTTAAACTTCTGATCAACTGTTGTATACCAAGCGGGAGAAAAACAAATTCTCCATCTTGGATCCAGCCGGAAAGGATGGAATATGTTAGGAATAATCCCCTTTAATCCATGCAGATGTTTGGCAATTGACTCTTTGCATTAACAAGTACACTTAAGATGTACTTCATGCTAAAATTAACCAATAGATTTGCTGGATAAAGAGTAAACATAACCTAGTTTACTCAGCGCGCTTCTAAACTTTCATTGAGCATTTTCAATATTTATAGGTGTGCATCTCATTGTGACCTTTTGTCTGCTTTTTCTGTTTTTTTTTTTTTATTTTTGTTAGACATAAGCACTAGAGAAAGGATTTCTCTAAAACTGTGTACTCAGTTATCATAAAATCTGGTATATTTGAAATAAGGTTTGTTCATCTTCTCCTTTCTTTCCTCATTTGCCTTTCAGCGTCAAGGGGAGATATAGTTTGTGGTCTTTTACTCTTCTGTTTGCCTCTGCTGCTGTTAGATTTCCTAGTGCTTCCAATATTCCATCGATCCATCTGTTTTGTGGTCAACCCTTGGGTTTGGTATTCTTGCAACGTTTATTGAGGACTCATTGTCTTGTGTTTCATTACTCTGCCTTGTCATGTGGCCACATGTTATTGTGTGTTATACTTGGTTAAAAAATAAAGCATTGTTTAAAAAAACTTCTTTTATTCAGCATGGTTAGAAGTGGAATTCTTACCATAATTCTTACACATAATTTGCACTTCACTAACGATGTAAATACATAAAAATCAACTAAATGAAATTATAGTGGATTTCAATGTCCACAGTTTGCAATCATATGTTGTTGTCAGAAAGATACATGCCTTTAGTAGTTTTGCTTTCACTGCTTGCTGGTATTGTGCTATATTTTTTTCTTGTTTTTAATATTCTGTATGGCTATTGTCAGTTTTTTAAAAATTGTATTCTGGCAATCTAGATGACTTCACCTTGTGCGAAATTGAGACCTCCTTAAAGCGTATGGACAACAACAAGGCTGCTGGTGAGGATAAGTTAACAGCTGAGATCCTCAAGGCAATTGATAGCCATAATTTAATACATCTCCAGAAAATGTTCAACATCATTTGGAAAGCAGAGAAGGTGCCTTATAAGTGGAAAAAAAGAATCATTGTTAAGATCCCAAAAAGGGCAATCTCAGAGATTGTAACAACTGGAGAGGTGTAACACTTTTGTCAGCTACCTCAAAGTTATTCTGCAAAATCATCCTAAATAGAATAAAGGATTCAATAGATAGAGTAATGCGTGAAGAACAGGCTGGGTTTAGAAAAGGGAGAAGCTGCCTTGACTACATTTTTACTCTATGGCTTATATTGGAGGAACACATTGAAAAGCAAAAACCTTTTGTACTTAACTTCATTGACTTCAAAAAAGTATTCAATAGCATTCATAGAGATTCTTTGTGGAAAATTCTGAAGCAATATAGCTTACCATAAAAAAACAATAAATATTATCAAGGACATGTATGATGGATACACATGTGCAGTTCGAACAGAGGAAGGACTGAGCGAATGTTTCCCAATAGAAACTGGGGTTAAACAAGGATGTATTTTATCGCCCTTGTTATTTAGAATTGTTATGTACTTCATAATGAAGAAATGCTGCACTGGTAACAAAGGCATCAAATGTATACAAGGAGACCATTTGGAGGACCTTGACTATGCTGATGACATAATCCTCATCAGCAGTCAGATAAAAAACGATGCAGGAAAACACAAATGAACTATCATCAATAGCCAGCAAAATTGGGCTTGAGATCAATCATGAAAAGACTAAAGTCATGAAAAGCTTAATTCCAACAGATGACAGAATATACATGAAAAACAAACCAGTGGAAGAGATAAATCACTCACTTTATCTTGGAAGTCACATTGATCGGGAAGGGGATACAAGTAAAGAAATTAGAATCAGAATAGCTAAAGCAGCAGTGTCTTTCAGAAGCCTTGAAAAGTTGTGGAAATCAAAACTCATCAGCACAAATACAAAACTTAAACTATTCAAATCAAACGTGCTATCTACCCTTACGGATGCATGTGAGAGCTGGAAAACAAATAAAGTTGAACGTATTTAAAAATAAAAGTTTAAGGAAAATACTTGGTATAGTGTGGAACGAATTAAAAACAAACAAAGAAATTAGAGAAATCGCCAATCAACCACTAAGATCTTCAGTAATCAAGAAAAGACAATAGTCATATGTTGAAGATGTGATGAGGAGAGATAATAACCGAATAACAAAGTAAGGCCTCATGTGGGAAACAACAGGTAAGAGGCCGACCCAGAGAGACACTGAGAAGAACATTGATCAGAGAGGCAAGAGCAGCAGGAAATGGCTCCGTCAATGAGATAGAGTTGTTTGCACAGAACAGAGACAAATGGTGAGATTTGAGATTTGATAAAATATCTTTACAAGGATTGAAATCTGCTAGAATAAAAATTTAGGTAAGAGAAAGAGTATCTGGGTCTATGTCCTATGAACCGGCTACGGCTCGAAAGGTCAATAGATAGATTCTGGCAATCTCCATTGATGGTAATTAGAGATCTCAGATATGTATAACTTGTCTTATTTTCAAGGTTTTTTTTTATCTTTACTAGTGATGATTCTGAGTTGAATTTGTACTTTATCAGTGAACATTATCTTAGTTTTATATATCTGCATTTATATAACAAATTTGGTCTTTACTGTAATGTGCTGTATATCATTGGATAGATGTCATGTTTATTATGAATTCATTTTTGAAACAAAAAACCTTCAAGCTAACAAAAGAAATGACCCAGAAGTTTGTGACAGCATTTTTTTGTGTTTCATTTACAGACCTTTTACTTGTAACAATAAATTATCCACAATATTCAGCCCTTGTGAATATGATTTGTATCAAAACACATCATCAACCATAAACAAAATTGTTAATCTTGATTTTTATTTATTAGGTTTTCTTTTCACTTCTGTTGAATAATTACACTGAAGATAAAGTAAAAGTAACTATTTACTTTCTTCTTTGTTTTCATCAGATAACACTGAAGGATATGTTCACTCACGTCATTGAATTCCGGAAGTGTTCCAACATACCAAAAATATACCCAACAGGGGAAGAGCAGAATATATTAGCTGAAAAATACAAACATAAATGCCATATTTATTTTACAAAAGAAGAAGCATATCTTCTGATACTTACCTTTCCAGGGGAGTCTCATGATGCAGACACTTTTATGAAAGAAATTAATACAATTCCTTCTAGCGGCACTTCATCTGTATCTCATGATTCAGAGATGACAGATGAGTATAAGAAGCATGACTTGTTCATTCCATGTCATAAAATGCGAAAAGAGTATTGTAAAAAGTTCCTACAATTGGAAATTAGTAAGATAGTTTCACTTTATGAACAAAACATGGAAGCTAAATTAGAAATTAAGGAACATGGCTTTGAAATTATTTCAATCTCTCGAACATTTAATACAAAAATAGCAAACGAAATTCAAGATGTTTTATCAAAATTAAAATGCAAATAAAAGTGTTTCATTACCCAGGACTGCAAACATATTTGAAATCTGAACTAATTGAAAAATTGTCTGCTGAGAACAACTGTCTTATTGAAATTCCAGAACCAAATAGTTTACCTTCAGATAACATGTCCCACAGTGAAGAAATGTCCTCAGAAAATGAGGTGAGATTTGAGTACAAAGTCATATTGCTGGCAACTGCAAAATGTAATGGATTTAACATTCACTTGGTCAAGGGTCACATACAAGATTTAAACCTTGATATGAGGATTGAATTACGACCATCTGTTGAAGGTAAAGATAGTACATAAATTATCATTAAATATGTTTCTACTTCACTTGTCCTTCTCATGTTTATTAGTTATTTCATTTAAATCTTGTACTCTTTGTAATAAATCATACGAGCTAAATTTTTTTTGCATATTCAGGCTTATTAAACTTTTTTGTTGTATTCTTTTTCATTTCATTCATTGAGTGCCATCTCTACATCAAAGGTTCGCTACCATAGAGCGCCTTTCCACTGTCTCTTTGTTTGATAGCAAGATGACTTGTCCATCTTTTGATGTTATTAGTTCATGACAGTCTTGATCTGTCTCTGCCTCTTTTACCTTATATTCTCCCTTCCAAGATTACTTTTAGTAGATTGTTGTGTCTTTTTAACATGCCTCAAAAATCTCATTTGTCTTGTTTGAATTGTATTTAGTAGTTCTCTTTTCATTTTTTGTTGTTTTAAGACTTCATCATTTGTTTTCTTTTCTTTCCATCCAATTCTACTTATTATTCTATAAATCCACATTTCAAAGGCTTTAATTTTCTGTTCTGTTTTCTTGTTTAAAATCCATGTTTCTGCACCATACAGGAATGTTGAGAAGATATTGCTATTCTTAGTTTTAGCCCTGGTGTTATTTTTTTTTTATATAGTATATATTTCATGACATTAAAAAACCTCAGTTGGACCACTATATTTTACTGACAAGAAATTTAAATATGTGCCTTATGCATTTTTTCTTAATGTTAAATGGCATATGTGAGATTAGAGATTCTTGAGTAGATTTGGACAGATTTTTGTGTGCTGTGGATTCATTTTTTCTTAGTTGAGTCAAGCAAACACTTTGTGAACCAACAAGCTCGATATGTAGATACTGACAGCCATAAATTGTCAGTAGGTTGATGACAAAGTAAAATTTATTTGTTAACTTTCGCATAAGTCTGTCTGCTCACCATCTCTGTAGTGTATTTCTGTATAAAGGTAATGGTAAAGTACAAGACTTGAATCTGTGTCTTAGCACGCGAGTTTCCCCCCATATGTGCTCGGCCGCCTATTCAGAAGTATTCTGAGACTTTCTGGATAGTGTCGCTTCAAGCATCGAAATTCATGATGCGATGTGCATTCCTCACTTTCCCAGAGTACTACCCTGGTACCCATTTCTGCCAGTGGCTGGGTCGACCCAGGGGGTATTTTTTTTTCCAACCACATGTGCAGTTCACACTGCTCCCAGTGAGAATCAAACACAGGTTGTCTGAACGTCGGTAGCTTAGTTGAACCTAGTACAACAGCCTGATGTAATGGTTGCTTTAAGTTTCTGTCAGTTGTTCCAAGTCACTTGGTCTATCTAATACAAACTCAGCTGAACTTCTAGGTCTGTTTTCAAAGCAAAGCACATCAGTGACTCTTTAAAATGAAAGTCACTGTATTAAGCTGACTATCTGATGATGTCTACCTCACTCTGTACATCGCCAACTCAAAGTTATAGACAAAACAACATTGGCAGGAGACCACTGTTGCTGAATAAACTGACAGAAAATAACACACTCAAAAAAATTGCTAGTTCCGGGTATACATTTACTTCACAAGGACTTGCCAATCTAACTTTTGTTAGTCAGCTAGAAAATTGACTAAGAGCTCCAGCTCACCCCAGGCTCAAGATGTAAATAATAAATCTTCCTTTGTTTTGGGATTTTGCCTACTTATGGTGGGGCATTCTCTTTTCAAACTCACAGTGTTTTTTCTAGGTTATATTGGAGAGCACAAACCTTTTGTTTGTGGACAGATTGCTCTGTTGCCGCCAAGGAGGCTCTTGTTTGGTGTGAAGCGGTGGGATCATATTGGGTTATGCCACACAAAACTAAGGATGCCAAGTTTTTACACAATGCTTCTTCTCTCATAACCAAGAATTAAAGCAGGTTATAGCTGACCATCAAACATTGAAAATTATCTCTTCTGCCCTATGCGCCATATTTGGCTCAAAAGGATAATCAATCAATCTTCTCTTGTAGTTTTACATTTTTGTCTCTTGAGGTGTGAAACTCTGATGACAGCATACAGAGTTTGTATATATTTGTTTCTTTGATAAATGAACCCTTGGGCCTTTGTTTTCCTCTGAGAGTGAATCTGGAAACTTCATCACCTACTTAAAATCCATGCTTCATGAGCTTTCTTTTCTGCTTTATTTCTTCCTTCAATTCTATTGGTTGTCTTCTGGAAAGGCTAACACTCCATTGGCCAGAAACAAATTAGTCATGTTCAGTTTTCTAATGCTAGTGAACCAGTTCTTTTGTTTGAATGTCTGTTATAATTGGTACTGTTTGCAAATCTGCTCTACCTAGATAGATGGTCTGAAGTGTAATCTATTGTCTGCCATAGGAGTGATTTCATTGATGCTATTATCTTCTGTCTGGGAAGCTAGTCATATTTACACTTGCCAACATGTGTTTAATTGTTTCTTATAATTGAAATTACTGGTGTGTCTGGACTGTTAATGTTCTCTAAGTATGTGATCAGCAAGTACAGGTAATCCTAGACAGTTAATGCTTAATCCTACACAGTCACTGAATCTGCCAAAGGAGCCAGTAGTTGGGTGTAATAAACACTCCAAAGTATGGTGACAGCTTTACAAGGAAGGAACACAATATAATACTGACATTTCAGCCTGTGGCCTTCGTCAGAATACAGGGACAACGACAACAAACGGTGAAGCACAATTATATGTAACTACATGTTGGATGATCAAGTGAATGGAGAGGTGGACAGAGAGAGGAAAGTAAGATGTTGAAATAGGAAAGGAGGCTACATGAGGGGAGGTAGGATGAGCATCAAGATGTATAAAATAGAAAGATTAGAAAAATGAGGAAGAGCTCAAGATGAAAATAGTAAAAAGTGAATAATGTATCATAAAACATATATGACAATGACTTAGCTCAAACAACTGGTCTGTACGCCGTGATGGAATTCATATGAATGACTGTATGTGTGGCTATACCCGGAAAGCATCACATGACGGAAGCACACGTGGTTGAGATAGACAGGGGTCATGGGATAACTGTGAGGGAGGGGGAATATTATTTTCATCTTGAGCTCTTCCTCATTTTTCTAATCTTTCTATTTTATACATCCCGATGCTCATCCTACCTCCTCTCATGTACCCTCCTTTCCTATTTCAACATCTTACTTTCCTCTTTCTGTCCATCTCTCCATTCACTTGATCATCCAACATGTAGTTACATATAATTGTGCTTCATCGTTTGTTGTCGTTGTCCCTGTATTCTGAAGAAGGCCACAGGCCAAAACGTCAGTATTGTGTTGTGTTCCTTCCTTGTAAAGCTCTCACCATATTTTGGAGTGTTTATCACACCCCACTACTGGCTCTTTGCTACTAGCTTTACTGCAGCATTGCAATTATTGGCCTGTTCCTGAATCTGCCAAAATGCAAAGGCACATCTGTAATTCATCCAGAGGTGTATTGCAGTGGGTACAATTTTGTACTTTCAGTATTATTTGCTGTCTACTCTTTACTGTTACAAGTACAGCTGTTTTTCTTGCTATCTTTGTATTCCCTCAGTGATCACTCCTATTCTTTATATGCCCTTAAAAGAATGTCACTTGGGCATAGATGCATTGCGCCACACTATATGTCCCTACTGATCCGACAAACTGTATTTGCTGCATAGAGCATACCACATTTATTTAGGAATTGTGTTGCAAAAAATTGCATTGTATTTAGAAATTGCAGAAAAAAAACCACAAATGGTTTTATCAAAGATTAATATCTACATTGTTGCTTCACATACGACTGCTGAAGAAATGGAAATTGCTATTGAGTTATTTGCGGGTCATCGTCATTGCACTCCGAACATGTCCATAGGTGCTCAGATCCCCTCCTCAGCAATTCCCTCAGTGTCCAGCGACTGACGACTCCAGTTCTATGTTGGTTGATAAGTCTTCTTACACAGCCACTAAGTCTTCTTACACGGCCACCAAGTTTCTCATTTCTGGCTGTGCCCATCTTAACTCCATTTCCATCATCCGAAGAAGTGACGTTGATCTGTGTTTGACGAAGTCCTGTGCTCTTCCCACATCTCGGAGTGCATTGATGATGTCCGCCCGATCCATCGGTTGCCCGTCCTCAACGACAGCGCAGCTAGCCAACCTGTCCGCTCTCTCATTTCCCTGTACTCCCGCATGTCCAGGACATAGACAAAGGTGACCTTACGTATCTTGGATTTCTGCAACGACTCTACCCATTGCATACGTACAAAGCCCACCTCCACTTTTTTTATCATGCTCATCGAATCACTCAGTATACATGCGTGGATGTAGTCTTGTGACTCTAACCATTTGAATGCCTTGGTCACTGCCATCACCTCCATTGTCATGCTACTCGTGGTCATGGCATATGCACCACTGTCTTCCTTGGCTATTCTGCCTGCCGAGCGTGCTGTAAATGCCCATGCACTTCTTTCGTGTCATCTTACAGATCCGTCTGTATAGATGACTGCATCTTTCTCATTGGTGTTATCGCAGATGAGACCGTTGACCTCAGCATTAATCACGACCGGGTTCTGTTCCCTACTTTTCCTGCTGAGTGTGACAATACATGAGAAAGTCCCCTTGAATGACGTAGGCACCGGTATCCACTCCTCACCAACGCTGATATTGGTAAGCCCACAGACCTGTTTGATGACATCTTCTGCTCGGCCCACCCATGATTTGCCTCTTTTTAGCCTGGTACCTTTCTCTGTGTTGCGCACGTGGTGCAATGGTTGCTCTGTATCTGTACTAATCTTCAGGTATGCTCATGCTCTCCAGATTTTGATTCTGTCATCCATGGTTGGAAAGTCAAGAAGATACCTCATAACACAGGGAGTGTCCCTCGTACATCCCAGGATAATGCGCATTGCTTCATTTTGTATTTTCTCCAGCCTATCAATTTGAGTCGTACTGACAGTAAGAATGGCCAGGGCATACTCGATTGGTGCGAGGACTAATCCCTGGAACAGAAGAGTAAGTAGCCTCTGCTCGATGTTGGCAGCTGCCATGACCTTCAAGGCAGCTAATCCTTTGCGGGATTTTGTTATCACATGGTTGACGTGGACCCGAAAACACAGGCTGCGATCAAACCTAACTCCGAGGTATGTCATCAATTTGTCCCTGGTCACCTCATCAGCTCCCATTCGTACTACCTGTGTGGTTGTATTAACGATATGATTGTTAAGGGAGAACCATGAAACTGATGCTTTATTAGGATTAACCAAGGCACCTGAAACCCCACACCAGGAAGAAATGCGATCGAGTTCGTCTTGCATTGTGGAGGCGATTCCCCGTTTGTCTCTTCCCTGTCGATATACCAGAATATCATCAGCAAAAGTCATAGTTCTTCCCCTCCCATCCAGCTATTGGGCCGTGATCGTTATTGTGTACACGTTAAATAGAACTGGTGACAATGGTGAGCCTTGTGGCAGCCCAGGACAAATGGATGTTGGCTCGGAAGACCAACTTCCACATCTGAGTATCACCTTCCTCTGAAACAGTGCCACGGCGATCCATCTAATGAGGAAGGGGTTCACCGCCAGTTTGAGAAGCATATGCATGAGATATTCAAATTGTACCCTGTTGTATGCATCCTCCAGATCTATAGCAGCAGCACATGTCTCCTCTCGTCTGTGGAAGCCTTCGAAGATGTCATAGACAAATACTGCCGCATTGAGCCATGTCTCTGTTATATCTATAACCTCCGAGTGTGGATGGGAATACACGTTTCTGTTCAAGGCGACAGGTGAGGACACGGGCAACTGTTTTCTCCAGCAGCTTGCCCGCAGTGTTCTGCATTGTGATGATTCTGTAGGCACTGATCTGAGAATGGTCCTTGTTTGGCTTCGGTAGCGGTAGTAAGTAGCTGTGTAGCCACTCCTCCTTAATCTGGCCACTCCGAATACTGGCATTAAACTCATTGGCCAGTGTTGTCAAGTCATCATCAGCTAAATTGCCTATGTCATCATACCAAACACCATCTGGACCAGGAGCAGTGTTGTGTGACCTTTTAAGTGCCGTGCGAATGGTATCAGTTGTGATTGTGAGATCTTCTTCCAGCCCGACATCCTTACACAAATTTGACAAAGATCCCCATATCCTCATTCTTACAGCCTCATTTCTTTGGTCCGTCTGCTCAATGTAGCGGGCAAGCAGGGCCTTCCCTTTGCTCTCATCAGATTTGTGCCATATCTGGCCTTGCTCTGAAAGTCTGGTATACCTCTGTGTCGTGATGTGCCATTCATGCACTGATGAAGGCGCCAGAATGTGGCTAGCGATTTTTCTGAGCACACTTTTTTACAGAAGTCATCCATTTGGCATCCTTAGCCTGCTTAGCGCATAGTTTAAAGTGCATCATTTTTTGGTCGACCTCTACTTTGAGACGCTTCAAGAGCTCAGGTTGTGTTCTACCATACCTTCTGGCTTTCTGCCATGTCTTGACCGTTTGTCTCTTGCTCCGCCAAGCTTCCTTGACATCTACGTTCCACCAGGGTGGCTGCGTCCATCTCTCCTGCCTCCTACGAGGGGCGCTCTGTTTCCTATGTCTGATTTTGCTAATGACGTCCTGGTCTGTTTTCTCGTAGTTGAATGTGTGGAGCTTTCTCAATCAGAGTAGGATTCCAGACTCTCTCATGAAGTCAGCTGTCAGTTTAAGTGATTCGATTGCCCAATATAGTTTCTCTTCCAGGGAGATGGGTGTGGGCCACGTTGTCCTTCTCAGGTCTGTGTACTGGGGACAATCCTGTAGAACATGTTTTGTTGTCCAGTGTGCAGTGGCTTTGGCTGGTTGTACATATTTTGAATTTGGTGAACATATGGTTTCTCATTCTATTGTGGCCAGTGCGTAGGTGAAGTATGATGACTTGATCCTCCTTGATAGTTGCCGGTATCCGTCCCTCTCATTATGCTTTGGGTGTTCTCGTATCCATTTTTCATGATACTGACCTTTTATCAAATGAAATCATTGTCTCTATACTGTAGTTTCATTGAATCAAATTACAAAAACTACAGTGATAGCTCCGTAAAAAATCTAGGAAGAATGAACATGATAGTCTTAGGGGCAATCTTTAGTTCAGACTGGCATCACCGTAGCTGGGGTATTCCCATATCTGCTGTGCTGGCATTGTAGCAACCACTGAAGTGTTGGTTTCCCAATTGTTCCTGTCCTGCATTGATTCACTATGATGCATTCTTTACCATTCAGGATGCTTTTCCTGCTTTTGCCCTTTGTGACACCATGTTTCCACCATTCTTTTGACTTGTGGACTTGTTATCCACGGCTTCTTTGTCACTGTCCTCTGAGAGATGTTCTTTTAAAGCCCTCGCTATCTTGTACATGTCTATTTTTAAGGTTTCTTGTGAAATGGTAGACCTCATCCACCTGTTGGCTATCTCATTGCCATGAATCCCCATGTGTCCAGGACAATATATATCCAAGTTAGGCTGCTAACATGAAACATGTTGAGTAAGTGGAGTGTTCTTGTCATTTTGTCAAAACATGCTTTGTGAGTCAGTCAAGATAACCACAAATCTGCCTAAGAGAAGAAAAACTTAATAGAAATCAGAATAAGAAAGAATTGTTAGTCTGTTATGGCTGCTTTCATAAGAGAGACAACTCTGACTACAAACAACTGCTGCCTTGCATAAGAGTCAAAACCTAAGGCTAGAGAATCAGTCCATAATTAATGTGTATTGAATATGGATGCACCGGGTCACAAGGTGCAAAACATAGTACAACATAATCTGCTAACATGTGAATTAAGAAGAAAGAGATTGTGGTAATTTCCAAAATTATTTTAGGATATGAATAATTTTATTCTTCAGTCTTAAACTGAGAGATTGTTGTGATGTTGGTTTTTGAAAGAAACAGGAGCAAACTAAAGTTCAAGAGTAATGTAACAACAACTGCACCAGTTAAAGGTTGGTGATTTTTTGACTGCTGCTGGTTTTTATTCCAGAAGGAATTAAGATGGGGAATTCAATGAAAACATACATCCTTACATGCTCACTAGAACTAGGCTACATTATGTTTCTGTTAGGAAAGCAATTTTACTTACCATTTTTGTTGTTTTATATCATTATAAAAAGTAAAGTACCCCCGTCACACCAAGTGGCCTATAGGGAATATGGTGTTAGTGACCATAAATTTTACAGAACTTCGACACATGATTTTTGGGGTAATGTGGTCGGTATTACACCCGTATCGCTTTACTTTCCCATAAAAAAATCCAGTACCCATTTAAGACTGGGTGAACCCAGAAGTCGTCGGTAGGGTTGCCAGATACACCGTTTTTTACGGATTTCTCCGTTTTTTTCACGTAATTCGATGACTCCGTTTTATCTTTGCCTGGAGTCGCTAAAACACCGTATTTTAACACTCACGTAAATATTTTTTTTAATATTGATTAAATAATATATAAATTCGTAGTAAATAATATTAATTAAACCATTTGGCGGTTTGTTTTGTATAATTGTTTCTGGATCATACTTTTAAGTGCGCAAATTGTAGTTCCGCGCTAAAATATTGAAGCGATTTAATTTCCGTCCTAGCCCACGACAAGAATCAATTTATTTCCGATCGTCGATGTGTAAACACAGTTTCACCGCTCCATCCAATTCAATCCTCGCATCTACATATTATTAGTAAGTTTATTTTAAAGTTTGTTAACATTATTTTATAATGAGTGATTTGGATTTAAAGAAGTCTCCTCCAAAGAAGAAATTAAAATTACAACAACAACACAATCAAAGTTACCGTAAAGTGTGGGAAGAATCGTTTTCATTGGTTAAACGTTAAACCAGGACCTAACGAACATCGAGCTTTCTGTGTGTTATGCAGAAAAGATTTTAGTATTTCTCATGGTGGACAAAGTGACTTAAAACAACATTCAGAATCTAAAACGCATAAACTAAAAGAAAAATCTGATGATGTTAGTGTAAACAAACTTTCACATTATTTTGTAAATGTAAACAATACATCAGAACACGATAATGTCGTCGCGAGTGAACTGGCTTTGGTTTATCATGCAGTCAAACATAATCAAAGTTATTCTAGCTTGGACCGTGGAAATAAGCTTGTGACACACATTTTTAAAGATTCTGTGACTACTTCAAAAGTATCATGTGGGCGCACTAAAGCTGAAATGCTTGTCAAGAATGTTTTAGCACCTAGAAGTGTCAATGATTTTTTAGATATTTTAAAGTGTTCGGAACAAGGTGTGAGATTTTTTTCATTGGCAACAGATGCCTTGAATAAGGGAAACAGGAAGATGTTTCCAGTTTGCCTTCGCTACTTTGACTCAGTGAAAGGAGTGCAGAATAAACTTCTGGATTTTATTGAAAATGCTGATGAAACTGCTTGTGGAGTTAGTCAGCTAGTGCTGCAGAGTTTAGAAAGACATAATCTCGATATAAATCACATTTCATCATATAGTGCAGACAATGCAAGTGTCAATTTTGGAATTAGACATTCTGTATTTCAATTACCTTTGAAAAAGAATGAAAATATATTGAAGGCCAATTGTACAAATCACATACTTCATAATGCAATCAAGTATGCTACAGACAAATTGGATATTGATGTAGAGAGCATAGTCCTCAAAATTTACAATCATTTCTCAGTTTCAGCAAAAAGAAGAGAGGAACTGAATAATTTTTTAATTTTGTGGAATTAGAATGATCTGAAATATTGAGACATGTTCCAACGAGGTGGCTGTCTTTGACTCCAGCTGTAAATAGGCTTCTCCTAAATTGGGGTGCAATCAAAAGTTACTTCCAGAGTATTGATGACTGCCCAAAATTATTGAAATCTGTTTTTCTTATTGATGACCCTGAGCAAGCCATTTTGCCAGAGATTTATTTTCACTTTGTAAACAATGTTGGAAACTTGTTGGATGCTGTTAACAAAACACTAGAAAGTTGTGAATTGAGTGTCTTGGGGACATTCAAACAAATGTACATTTTGAACGAAAAGCTTAAACAGAGAATAAAAGACAGTTTTTATGGCAGCAATGCAAATGAACTTATTAATGATTTGTCTGTAACACTGCAAAAAAAAATATCAAGTGATTTTAACAAATTTTACAATGATATGCTTCAGTATCTTGACAAAAGGTTTGATGTGACTGCCAATAATCCATATTCATCATTGGCAGCTTTTGCTTTGGATAAAGAAATTCATTTTGAAGATTTGGAAACTGCAGTGTGTATTCTGAAATTGAAAGATCACATATGTGTTGATGCCATGTATGAAGAGTTCTGTGACTTTCAGAGTGTTCTATGTGAAAGTATTAACAAAGATAACAGTGATATCACAAACTGGTTACATTTTTTTTCTGTTGTGCCAGAACATAAAGTGCTAAACATTTCAAAGATTGTTGGATTTTTATTTAGCATACCAGGATCAAATGCCTTTGTTGAGAGGATATTCTCCTTAATGAAAAACAAATGGAATGACACAAGAAATAGGTGTAGCCAAGAACTGATTGAAGCAGAGCTCAGAGTCATGGTTAATTTTGACAATTCATGTGCTGATTTTTTTAAATTTGTCAAAACTGATGCAAGATTATTGAAAGCTGGCAAATCCTCAAGCAAATACAATTAAAATGCCTCTAGAAACACTAGGTGAGAGTTTTTTTTAATTTAAATAAGAAAATTGTCTTTGCAGAATATGAGCATTGTTTTATTTCTAGTTTCTGTATATAATTTTTCATAAATTTGTTTGAATATAAAGGCGAATTCATTGTCACTACCGGTAACAATATACAAAATCATTTGTTCGTAAATATGTAAATAAAATTGAAGAAAAAAAAATTCAGCGTAAAAGTACTCCTTTTTTTTTTTTTTAAATCTGGCAACCCTAGTCGTCGGTTGGGATTGGAACCTACCCATTATCCTTTGCAGTCCAATTCACTAACCACTGAGCTACTGCGGCTCCCTTTATATCATTATACTCCTATAATATCTGCAAATACCTCTTTTCTTATTAGACTGAAAAACACAGTGCATGAATTTCATAGTATCAGTGTGATTCTCCAGAATAGATTAGTACCATGCCTTACCATTTGTGTGACACAGATACATTCCTCTTCATAACATGTGCTTATTATAATTTAGATTAGAAATATTGTCATTTTTAGAGAGAAAAAAATATCCCCTGTTAGAACTTCTGACAAATTATTGGTTTTACTTTTTAAACAATTTGAATTAGTTTTTTCCTTTTATTTATTTCTTTACAGCTGATATGTGTGATCTCAAGACATTGAAATGGAGCAAACACTTGATCCTTATGCTTCCATGTTGGTTAGCATCAAAAGTGATAAAGCTCACCTGGAGAGTCTAACAAGTAGCTTTCAAGAAAAAGTATCTTTGGCATTCCATCAAGCCAAAAGCATAAAAGAAACATTGATAGCTTTTTCTATAAATCATTTAGGCTCTGAAAAAGAATACCAGCCATTTCCTGCAAGTGTAGTCGCAAGAGTTATTGTGGAAAATCTATTTGAGCATTTTTTTTCTAAAACAACCTCACAGAGTGAAGCAAAGACTTATGACATCTACATTTGTGATGAAGGAAACGAAGCTGTGTTTAAAGCATTAACTTTCTTTTTGAAACTCAAGAATGCATATCTTAGATTACCAGACCAGACCAGCTGGGACCACATTTCTTTTCAAGGTATGTCTTCTCATTTTTGTTTTATTATTATTTTAAAATTAGTACTACTCTATCACATGTTTGAGAGAGAATATTTTTTAGCCAGGGTCTTGTTGGTTTAGAGGTAAGATGTCTGCCTCTGAACAAGAAACTACTGAGTTTAAATCTACCCAAAGGTGATGAGAATTTTTCTCTTAAGATCTCTGATTTCTGACTTCAGAATAACATTTTTAGACATTGGATTGTGTTCCCTCTTAATCCTTACTTGCTTGACAAACAGGTTAGTCTGTTACTGGAGCCACTGCAGTGAGGTAGAGTAGAATGTCCACTTTGACTCAGCTGTTAAGTAACTTGGTCCTACACTTGATCCAGCAGCATTATAATACCAAGACAACAGGGAAATTACAATAGCATAAAAATATGTTATGGTTGCCAGAAGAGTTAGAGCTAGAACTTTGTATATCCCTCAATGCCCAAAAGGTTACATTGTGGAAGGGAAACAACTCTTCCTGCAAAGATCAAAGCTACTGCAGATAAGTACTTACTGGATATAGTTTTCAGAGATTTAAACTGCTAAGTTGTATACTAAGCTAAAAATGTGGACTCATTTTGGGGATCAACCTGGTCCAATATCATAGACCTTTCAATATAATTAAATTCAGGTAGTTCTGTTTTCAAGATATGGCAAAAATGACCTCAGATTGAGTTTTTTCTTAATACTTCTTGTAATTATTCTACTCATCAATATGTTTCTCATTCTCTCTCTCTCTCTCTCTCTCTCTCTCTCTCTCTCTCTCTCTCTCTCTCTCTCTCTCCCTCCCTCCCTCCCTCCCTCCCTCTCTCCAGATGTATTTCATCTTCTAGTCTACATAGGTGATCTGATAGACATTGAATCTATTTTCTGTCATTTCTACTTTCTTAGGATTGACATTTCTTCTACTTGCAGTTGTCATAAATTTGTCCAAGGTTAAACATACAATTTATTAATGCTTCTTATGAATACAAAATCTCTGGAGATTAAAAAAAAATCCCCTAAACACTAATTTTTGCTGTGAATGTGCATCATCTTTCTAATAAGAATAGAGACATTTTGCTATTAGAAACAGCAAATATTCCAGGTAAGAGATGCCTTATTTCTCCTGATTTTATTTGCAAATAAAGACAGATAGAGTGATCATGACTAGGAAATATAGGAGATTGCTTAAATAAAAGACTCAGCTTTGATTCAGGCACATATTTAGCACAAGTCATATTGCTTTGGTCTTGTGATGAGAAGAGACAACAAGAGAATATCAAAGCACCCCAACAAATGGGAACCAGAGAGCAAAAGAAAAAGAGGCTGAACTAGAGAAACATTAAATATAACACTAAGGTGAGAGGCAACAACAGCAGGCATCAGCTCCCTCGCCAAGATTGAGCGACTTGCCCAGAACAAAGTCATGTGGTGAGAATCAATGTGGGTACTGTGCAAGGTCTGACTCTTGATAACGAAGATCATTGGATACAAGTCTAGAATTATTTCTGCCCTATGTGCTGTCTTCGGCTTGAAGGACAATGGATGAATAGATAAAATGGTCACCTTACATGACTTGTTATCAAAACCAGGTGATAAGCACAGATATCAAATATCGTCATCATTTGGATCTCACTGCCTAAGAAATCTGGGGAGGGTAACATCACGAAGAAACGATTAATTAATATTTACTAATTTTTGAAAAATCACCACAGTGTATTGTTGCCTTTGAATCCATTTAATTCTTAACAACCAAGCAGTGGTTCGGAGTTTTTTTTTTAAACCAAAACATACATCATTTGTGAATAACACATCATGATCATCTTCATCAAGTACCGTGCCTGCTGGCATAGCTGATCATATCTCTCCACAACTTTTGATCTTGACAAATATTTATCATTTCTGTTGTTGACCTTCTGCCAAGCCATTCTCTTAAGCTGCCTGGTATCTTTTCTATTTGCTTCCCTCTATCTCTTCGTTCCTCGATTTTTCCAGTTGTTACAATATATTTCAGCTGTTCCCTTCTCATTACATTGCCAAAAAATTATGATTGTTTTTTCCTAATATTTGATATTAGATCTCTTTTTGCATTAGCCTCTTTCAGAATATTTTCATTACTTTTCATATTTATATCTATATACAAAAATCAAATATAAAAAATATTAATTACCATGCAGGGCCGCAAGTATAGCTGTAGAACACATATAAAATAAATATACAATGGTATTGAACAGTTGGACTAACAGAAAAGACAAGACAAACTACAACATTTTGGCGAAAGTCTTCATCAGGTATAGCAAACAAATTATATACATTATACACAATTACTTAGCTCTAAAAAATGTCAGAAAGAGAATTCTTTCTGAGAGCCCCTCAATATCATTGTGTTTATTTTATATGGTGTCAAAACCAAAGGGTGCAGACGGCTTAGAAGAGAAGTCATGGAGGCTGTGTGCTGATGACAAGAAGGGTCTGGATTCAATTCTCAGATGTGGAAAAATTGTTCAGGGTTTTCCTAGCATCTTCTGAGAAAGTTGAGTGACCTGATTTCACAGTGTCCACATCACCAAAAAATGTGCCATTGCTCATTTAAAAATATTGGCACATGTCATATTCCTCATACATCTTAAAATATGGAGGTAGTCCTTGCCTGATCTACAGATAGTATAAAAGAAAATAGATAGCATTATAGAAAGGAAACAGACAGTGATTTTTTTAGAAAGGAAACAAATGGTATTGTGTAAAGGAAAAACATGTACATTAGCATTTATCTCTGATGGTCGAGTCTCTTCTTTTTAGACAGATTTACTGAAGACAGAGAAAAGTGATCATCCCAATAAAGATGTGACCTTCAAACTCATGAGAACTAAATGTCTTTACACTGCATGCTAACTGGAAAACAACTCAATGTATGAGTAAATAATCTATCTATCTATTGACATTTCGAGCCGTAACCGGCACATAGGGCGTAGACCAAGATACACCTTCTCCTATCTGAATTTTTTTGTTCTAGCAGTTTTCTTTTAAAGATATTTTATCAAATCTCACCATCTGTCTCTGTTCTGTGCAAACAGCTCTATCTCATTGAGGGAGCCGAATCCTGCTGCTCTTGCCTCTCTCATCAATGTTCTTCTCAGTGTCTCCCTGTAAGTAGTGGGTAAATAATACACAATGTAAAACAAAAAGCTAAGATTTCCCTTTTATACAGTCATCAAGGTGAAATGACTTTGTAGTAAACAAACCAGATGAAGAAGAGAAGAATGAAGTTTGAAGTTGTTATAAAGAGTAGAAGACAATAATATGAATAAATCAGAATCCTTAATAAATTTATTAGAGATCTTACCAACGAATCAGAAAGTGGGGTTGTGCAAGAATTTGTAACATAGATTAGGAATATGACACTCTATAGAAGTGATACAACAGTAAAGAGAACATTGAGATATTCATCATTTAATATGAGATGTCCGGTGTCAAGATGGTGCAGTCATGTTTACTTTAATGAGACTGTTACACTTATCGATAAAGAAATCATGTGCGATTGAATGCGATGATCATCGCACAATAAGCCTTATGAGTCATATGACTAAGATATTACTAAGAGCCATCATGTGAAGAGTGCGAAACAAAATCAGTCCAGAAATTAGCAATGAACAGTGTGGTTTTGTTAGAGATAAAGGAACAAACAATGCCATTTATATCATAAGATCTTTAGTAGAAAGAACCATAGAGGTGAAACAGATCTATACCTATGTTTCATAGATTACACCAAGGCGTTTGACAAAGTAAAGCACCAAGAAATAATCAAAATTTTAGAAAGCATAAATGTAGACAGCAAAGATCTAAGAATAATAAAGAACATGTACTGGCAACAAACAGCGGCCATAAGAACTGGAAACCAATTGGGAATGTTTCAACAAATAAAACAGGGTGTTAGACAAGGTTGTGTGCTGTCACCAGATTTGTTTAATATTTATAGTGAGATTATTTTAAGATCCATAAGGAGTATGCCTGGAATAACAATTGGAGGTCATAATATAAATAATCTAAGGTATGCTGATGATACAGTCTTAATCGCTAAGAGTGAA
This sequence comes from Megaustenia siamemsis, assembly GCA_032433765.1. Lineage (NCBI taxonomy): Eukaryota > Metazoa > Mollusca > Gastropoda > Stylommatophora > Ariophantidae > Megaustenia > Megaustenia siamemsis. Next base: position 155,243,780 of record JAVIAB010000092.1, read on the forward strand.
AATGAGTTACAAGAAATGTTGGATATTATAGTGAAAGAAAGCAAAAATAAAGGACTTAGTCTTAATAGCAAAAAGACAGAGGTAATGGTAACAACAAAGAAAAAGACATCACCTCAGTGCAAAATAAAGACAAGTGGAACAATATTAAAACAGGTAAATGAATTTAAATATTTGGGAACTTTGTTAACCTCAGACGGAAGATGTACAAAAGAGGTGAGATGCAGAATGGCTCAGGCAAAAGCAGCTTTCCAAAAAATGTGGAAGATACTATGCAATCCATTTTTGACAATAGAAACAAGAAAAAGAGTTCTTAAATGTTATGTAGAGCCAGTCTTAATATATGGATGCGAATCATGGACAATAGGACAACAGACAAGAAAATCACTGGAGTCTGTAGAAATGTGGTTTTACAGAAGAATGTTGAGAGTACCATGGACAGCTAAGAAGAGTAATGAAGATGTTCTGAGAGAGGTCAAAGCAAAAAGAGAGCTAATTTCTAATATTAGGAAGAAACAATCATCATTTTTTGGCCATGTAATGAGAAGAGAATATATACAACTGGAATATATTGTAACAACTGGAACAATTGAGGGACCAAGAGATAGAGGGAAGCAAAGAGAAAAAATAACAGACAGCTTAAGAGAATGGCTTGGCAGAAGGTCAACAACAGAAATGATAAATAGCTGCCGAGGTCGAATGTTGCAGAGAGACATGAACACCTACGCCAGCAGGCCCGGTACTTGATGATGATGATGACACTTATCGGTGATAAAGATAGTTAAGAGAACTTATCAGCCAACAAAGATCTGGAGTCCTCAGTCACTGGACGCTGCAGGACATGCTGAGAAGGGGATCTGAGCACCTATGGACTTGTTCAGAGTGCAATGATAATAAGTCACAAATAACTCAAAGATAGTTAATTTCATCTTTCCAATGCCGATAAATTTATAGATTGGAAGTTCCACTGTTGGTGCCTTCACCAGTTCTGCAGAAAATGTGCTTCTGAGCTGAAATCCTCTTCAGTATGAGTAACAGTGTGCTCTGTTTTATTTTCAATACATGTCATTGTTATCATGCAGGACCACATTGTGTGATTCTTCTGGAAGACAAAAAGGTGACCTAAACGAGGCAGAAGAAAAAGACAGGGTAAAAGTGACAGAGCTCATAGAAAATGTATGAAGTACATGCATTTGGGCCTAACAAATCTTCTAATTTTATATTGGAATTGTGCAAGCAATGTGGGCTTGTCCTTGAAAGCAATGTTTGTGCCTACAGTGCTAAGTGGACTCCTAGAAATGGCAGTATCTTGATGAGATCCTGGATCAAGAAAAGACAGTGATTTTCTGTGGTGACTTCAACGCTAAATGCAGATGACGGGAAAAATATGTCTTACAGTAAACAGAGTGAAGACTGGAGACTGTTCTTGATAATATCGATGTGGTTTGCATCAACAGTGACTATGTCGCCAGAACTGGGAATCAATTGGATTATGAGGACAGTGCTATTGATCTGACACTTGTTTCCCTACTCCCTAATGTTTGCAAATGGAGTGTCCTCATATATCACGACAGCGACCACCATCCTTGCATCATACTAGTACAGAAAGACAGAGCAAGAATACATAAGCTAAAAGTAAAAACTTTCTTTTATTTATAACAGAACAGGTCAGGATATAATTAACAAGATCAGGTGTGCTAAGCACAGTACTTGAGTAAAAAGTGGAAACAGATGGTGGAATAATGAGGTGAAAATTCTTGACTGGACTAGAGGAAAGCCTTTATGCTATGCAAAATTAAAAGATAAGAGTGACACTGACCACACCTTGCTACTCAGAAAAGATATAAAGGAGAAAGTTGTTTCTTTTAAGACACTTATCAAAAAGGTGAAAAGTGAGAAATTGGCAGAATTTTGTGAAAGAGTAGACAACATGTAGATGTATTGTGTTAACATGCTTAGAACTTGTGTAGACTGAAGATAAACTGATTTAGAGCAAGATACACCTCGTAAGATTTTTTTGAGTTATTCAGTTATTAGCGGGTCATCATCATTACACTCCGAACATGTCCATAGATGCTCAGATCCCCTCCTCAGCAAGTCTCAAAGCGTCCAGCGACTGATGACTCCAGTTCTGTGTTGGTTGATTAGTCTTCTTACACGCCCACTAAGTTTCTCATTTCTGGCTGTGCCCATCTTAACTCTCATCTCTTTCATCCAAAGGAGTGATGTGGACTCATGGTTATCGTAGTCCTGTGTCCTTCCAACTTCCCAGAGGGCATTGATGATGTCCGCCTGATCCATTGGTTGACCGTCCTCAATAATAGCACAGCTAGCCAACCTGTCCACCCTTTCATTTCCCCGTACTCCAGCATGTCCTGGGACGTAGACAAAGGTGACTTTACGTATTTTTTACTTCTGAAATGACTCTACCCATTGCATAATACAGAGCCCACCTCCACTTTTATTTTGCTCATCGAATCACTGAGTATGCAGGCGTCTACCTCAATACAAGCATAACAAAGAATTTTATTATACATGTACATAGAAGCAAGTGAAGATGTCTACACTCATTCATCATCTTCTACCTTTTAGCTCCCAGTGGAGCATAGGTCTTCAACAAACACTTTCCAAGTCGTTCTGTTTTTTGCAATTCTTTTAAGATCATTCCATGTCTTCCCCATCATCTTCATCTCTGCTTCGATCTGTCTTCTTCAAGAATTCCTTGGTCTTCCTCTTTGTCTTTTCCCCTGGGGATTCCAAAAAAGGGCCTGTTGTGTAATACTCTCAGTTGGCTTCCGTAGTGTGTGTCCTATCCATCGCCATCGTCTTCGCTGTATTTCTTATCCACTGGTATTTGACCGGTACATTTCCATAATTCAACGTTAGTGACTTTGTCCTGCCATTTCCATCCCTTTATTCTGCGCAAGCATCCATTAATGAAAGTCTGTACCTTCGTGATTGATCGTTATTCTCCATGTTTCACAGCCATATAATAGAACCGACTTAACATTGGAGTTGAAAATTTGTATTTTTGTATTTAGCCTAATTTCTTTGGATTTCCATATGTTTCCCAGTGCAATGAAAGCTCCTCTTGCTTTTGATATCCTTATTTTGGTATCATTTTCTGTTCCTCCATCTTTATCTATATTACTGCCCAGATATATATAAGATTGCATGTCTAGTAGAGGTATTTCTCCTAGTTTTATTTGGTTATTGCCAACTGCATTAATTCTCATAATGTTGGTCTTATCTCTATTAATCTTTAGTCCTAGCTGTTGTGATCTCTCATCTAATATACTCATTTTATCTTGCATCTGTTGGTGGCTGTGTGATAGGAGAGCTATGTCATCAGCAAAGTCTAAATCATCAAGTTGTTTGGTCAGTGACCACTGGATCCCATTTCTGTTTTTTTGAGTTATTTTCATAATCCAATCTATGGCCAGTAGAAAGAGAAATGGAGACAGAAGGCATCCTTGCCTTACTCCTGTTCTTATTTCAAATGCTTCTATAAGCTGTCCTTCATGCACCACACTACATTTTGTTCCTTCATACATTGTTTTTAATCAGGTTAATAAACTTTATGGAGATTCCGTAATGACTCAGCAACTTCCAAAGCATTCTTCTGTCTAAACTATCAAATGCCTTTTCGTAATCTATGAATCCAATATAAAGTGGGGATTTTAGTTCTAAACTTTGTTCAACTATTATACGTAGAGTAGTTATTTGATCAGCACATGATCTGTTCTTCCTAAAACCTGCTTTTTCATCTCTCAAGTGTTTCTCTATAGCCTCTTTTAGTCTCTCCAGAATGATTCTGCCTAATATTTTTCCTGGCACTGATAGTAGCATAATTCCCCTATAATTTGTGCGCTCCTGTAAACTTCCTTTCTTTGGTAGTTTGATCATATAACCTTCTCTCCAGTCTTTAGGTATTTCTTCCCTCTCCCAAATTTTATCCAGTAGATCATGTAACATCTTGGTAGAGGTGATAATATCTGCTTTGATGGCTTCCGAAGGAATTTCACCTGGTCCTGTGGCTTTACCATCTTTTAATAGTTTGATGGCTTTCATTATTTCTTCTTTGCTTGGTTTTTCGCAGTTAACGTGTAACTCTTCTTCTGCTGGTAGTATATCTGGAGGATTATTTGAGCCGGGTCTATTCAAAAGTTCTTCAAAGTGCTCTTTCCATCTCTCCATTTGTTCCCTTATATTACTAAGCAGATTTCCTTTCTTATCTTTGATAAAGACGTTGATCTGTTTGTATTTTCCACCTAATTTCTTTGTGCTGTTGTACAGTTCCTTCATATTCATATTCCCTTTATTTGCCGCTTCTTCTGCCTCTTTCGCTAATTCATCTATATATTTCCTCTTATCCCTTTTAATGCATCTTCTCACTTCTTTGTTCACCTCTGTGTAAGCTTCCTGTGTCTTGGCTTTATTACTTCTTGTTTTGCTTTTATTTATGTCTGCTTTCGTGTTCTTTCTTTCTTTAATTTTATCCAGGGTCTCTGCTGCCATCCATGCCTTATTCTGGCGTTTTCTTTTCCCCAGTGTTTCTTCGCATGTCTCTTTCCATATATTTTGTACCTGTTTCCAATGATCTGCTATATTTATTGTATTTTCTAGTTGTTGGGGGACTTGGTATTTGTTTGATATTGTGACTGCGAATTTATCTTTAATTCCTTGTTCTTTAAGAAACCCTACATTGAAATACTTTCTACCCTTATTCGTTGTAGTATGCATTTTTAATTTAATTTTAAGTTTGGCTAACAGACGATGATGATCAGAAGCTATATCTGCCCCTCTATATACTTTTACATCCTGTAAGGATGACTTAAACTTACTATTAATACATATGTGATCAATTTGATTTTCCGTTCTATGATCTGGTGACACCCATGTAGCTTTGTGTATTCTTTTATGTTGGAATATTGTTCCTCCTAGGCTCATTTGATTAAGGGCGCAGAAATTCACAAATATCTCTCCATTCTCGTTTATATCTCCAAGTCCATGTTTTCCCATAATCTCCTCGAAGCCTCTGTTGTCTGATCCTACCTTAGCATTTAGGTCTCCCATCAAGATTATAATATCCTTGGCTCGTCTTGCATCCATCTGACATTGTAGCTGTTTATAAAAATCATCTTTAACTGAGTCATCTTTATCGTTAGTTGGTGCATAGCATTGTATAATGTGTAATTTTATTTTGTTTTTGGTTGTTCTAAATGTTGCTCTCACCAGTCTTGGTCCCACTGCCTCCCATTCTATTAGTGTCTTCTGTGCATTCTTTGATAGCATTATAGCTACCCCTTCACTATGTTGTGCTCCTGGTTCCTGGTGTCCTGATGATAAAATCATCTCCCCTGTATTCAATTTTATTCTCTCCGCTCCCAGCCATCTTGTTTCACACATTCCCAGAATATCTATCTTGTAGTTGGTCATTTCTACTGCCACTTGTGCCACTTTTACCTGTTCGTTAAGGGTACGAACATTCCAGGTGCCAATTCTGGATGATTTCCTGGTAGACAAAGGGTGAGTCAGCAAACTGGACTCCTTATGGCTTTCTCCGGATTGCGTCATACGTCTCTTAGACAGAGAGCCCTACTCTTTCCTGGTTGACGGATTAACTTTATCTTTCTTTGACTTGTTCATGTTTGTGAAGTTTTTTCGGCTTATTTTTTTACAGTATGGGATAGCCAGTCCCATGCCTAACCCTCCTTTCTCGCCTCTTACGAACATGCCTGGTAGGGTACAGCGCCGCTATTCATTACTCCCCTTTCGGGCCCCGGCAGCGCACGGGCGTCTACACTCATTACTATATCATAATCAAAACTTCCTATCAGGTTTGTTTTCTTTGGTTTCACTGTCTTAAGTCTTTATTGAAACAGCAGATGTATATGTTTTTCAATCTAATCCCTACCTTTAATCCTCTCAGGTTTTGAGATCTAGTAAAAAAAAAATATCTTTTTTTTTCTCACTTATTGTGTTTTAGTAATTAGTTCAGCTTTACAAACCAGATTTCCAGATTTATTTTATGAGATGTATTTTTATTTCAGAGCCACAGAAGTGTTCAAACTATATTCCTTTACAATCAAAGGGATTAATGATTGAAATATCTTCTAGCTTTCCCCATTAAGGGTAAGTAGAAAAGATATTTTTGGAGAATAATCCTGAGAACAGGGCAATATGAGTTTTTTTTTTTATTTTTTTATTTGGAGTCTAAGATTAGAAACATCAGTACAGTAGAGAGGTTTGCAAATGAGTCTAGGAGCCTCACTAATACTCAAAAATCAAAATGCTGCTGAATCAGATATGTTTTTGTGAAGAAGTCTTTTTTTTTTTTTCTTTTACACTTTTGTTAGACTTTTATTTGTTCGGCATACACGACTACTCTTTCAAAATACTGATGTGTGGTTTTCTGAAGTACTAGTATGAGTGACATTAATGAATCTATGCTTATTGACTCATTAGTCAGCACATGTTGTAACCTGCTGCAAAAACTGAACACCACTGAAACCATCAGTCACTAGGTATGCCAGATTGTTTTCCTCTAGAAGGTTAATCTCTTTATATATAATATAAATTGTAAGGGTACATCAATATTTGAGCAGCACTCAGAAAAATAATAACACAACAGAAAAAGTAAAAATTAATAGGTAAACAAGTTAAATATTCAAATCCTCAGCACAGTTTGACATTAGGTGTTGGTGTTTTATGCTTGTTTGAAAAATGGGAAAGTCAGAAAGTAACTGCATTTAGAAATTAATTTTTTTTTTTTTTTTTTTTGGCATTCACTTTATTTAATTAGACTTGACGCTGGTACTTTTTCATGGCACAAGAGAATTTATTCATGAAATATTCAAACTTCATTAGTCACAGGAGTGTCATCAATGTCTGTAATCTTTTTCAGATGATTATATGGAACATCTGTAGTATAGATATCTCTAGTTTGTGAGGTAGTGTAATAGCATAATCATTCATTCCCTTCTTGGAGTATACTCTGCCAGTGACTGTTGAACTCATTGTTTGAAAGGATTGTTAATCTGCTAATAAATTATTTGACCATTAACTTTCTTCATCTTATTATACAAACTATGTTCACACTTACTTGTTTACACAGTATTACCCTAGGGTCATGTAACAACCCTTGCCAGTCTTTGCTTTGTTAGTTTAAATCTAGTCTCTAAAGTCTATAATTTAATCATACTCTTAAAAGAGTATGTCTGCTGCTACACAGTATGCTTACTTGTCTGCTGCTACACAGTATGCCTACTTGTCTGCTGCTACACAGTATGCCTACTAAGAGTATGTCTACTTGTTTACACAGTATTACCTTAGGGTCATGTAACAACCCTTGCCAGCCTTTGCTTTGTTAGTTTAAATCTAGTCTCTAAAATCTTTAATTTAATCATACTCTAAAAAGAGTATGTCTGCTGCTCGCCACATCAATATATAAATTCCTACAGTTTCTATCAATGGTTTTCCATCTTTCCAATGTTCAGCCTTTAGTTGGTTTTGCATCTCGCCACCTCTCTGTTCTTTTGATGGTTGTTCCCTCTTTATACCATTGTTGCCCTTTTGTCTCTCTGTCCTCCGATCTTATCTTCTATATAGTTGTTCTCCAATGGTCTATCTCTTGTTTGTCTCTTTGTAACATCATTCTTTGCTGTTTCTGTTTCCGAAGGTCTATTTTACATTGGTTTTATTTTGTGCCCTAAACTATCATATCTTCCCTTGCCCCTTCTGTCATTCATCCCATAATATTTCTATTCTTCTTTTAGTATGTCCCATCTTTGTGTCTTCACCCTGCTAAAAAGGTGTATAACACAGTGCAGAAGAGTTGAGTAGTACATTAAGAAAAATTGCTGTTTGTGCATCAGCACATATGATTAGAACATAATGTGCTTTAAATATATTACTTGTTTAAATATCTAAATCATCATCATTAAGTTACATGTCCTGGTGGGTCAGGTTGGGTAATTTTACCTGCTACTGTTTGCATTAAACAGTACAACCTGTGACTACCCTTGCAGGTAAGCTCGGGAGAGTAAAAGGCTAAGGGAGGGTACTCCGAAGTAAAACAACACCACTGCCTAGTTGGTGAGACTTTTTAGTCAAAGGCTAGCGGAGCCAACTGTAAACAAAACGACGGAAGGCAACAGAAAACCACCGTCGTAACTTCTTTGCATAATCATGAATCGCCAAAACAATAGAAATCACGACAACAACATTAAGGGGGATTCCAGTGGAAAACCCTCGTTCGGTAGGGGACGTCGTGTGCTACAGGTGATACCCGATCGTCATCAAGCTACTGTAAGCAAAATAAAGATAAAACAAACTCTTAAGAAGATAGGTACTTGGAATGTGAGAACACTCATGCAGAAGAGTAAACTGGAAAACATCATACAAGAAATTAAAAGAATGGGTTCACAATTACTGAGACTTTGCGAAATGAGATATACCGAATCAGGGGAGATGTATTCTGATAAACATAAAATAATTTATTCTGGAGGTACTGAACATCAAAGAGGAGTAGGTATCATCATGGATGCAGAAAGAGCAAGAACAGTGAAAGGCTTTTACCCAATATCTGACAGAGTCCTTTTAGTGAAATTGAATGGAAAGCCAATAGACATAAATCTTATACAAGTTTATGCACCAACAGCAGACAGTCTAGAGGAAACAATTGATAAATTTTACGAGTTAATGAGGCACTTCGTGAATGCAAACCACATGAAAAAACCATAGTTCTAGGGGATTTTAACGCAAAAGTAGGAAAGGAAAGAGTTGAGGAAGTAGCTAGTCATTATGGCTTAGACGAGAAGAGTGAAAGAGGTAACAAACTTCCTGAATGGGCAAGAACACACAACATGATGATAGGAAACACCTGGTTTAAGCAACATCCAAGGCGTCTGTGGACATGGAAAAGACCAGGAGACAACGCACGTAATCAAATTGATTACATAATGATAAGCAATAGATTTAGAAACAGTCTGGTGTGTGTGAAAACTAGACCAAGGGCAGATTGCAATAGTGATCATGAACCAGTTGTTGGAAAGCTTAGAGTAAAATTAAAACAGCAAAACAACCTCAGTTAACATCAAGTTAAAATTAGATTTACTCAAATCAGACAAGAAGCTGCAAGACAAATATAAAATCACAATTCAGAACCTGTACAATACAATAGAGAAGATACAAAGCATTGATGAACAGTGGGAGATGCTAAAAGAATCAATGCAGATGATTTGGGAAAACATTTACATTTTTTCTTTCAACATTTATAATTGGCTTTATCAGTAATTCATTAGCTCTAATTTTTTTTTTGGTGTGTGTCCCGCCAGCTTTTACCTCTGACGAAGTCCCTAGAGACTAGAAACTGAATTTTGCATGTTAATCCATTTTTCCCTGGCAGCCGTGTACACAGGGGTCCCTCGCTGCACAGGCATATAACTCTGTCTTCAGAGGTACTCATTTTTTCTGTCCATGAGTAATTGACATTTCAAGCTGGGTCTCACTGCTAAGACAGGGGTGGTTGCCACAGAGAGAAATCATAAATAAAAATCCCAACTGGGTGTGCATCCGGGATTTGAACCCACAACTTCTCTGTCTTGAAGTCGGCATCTTGCCTTGAGACCAACCAGCCCTGCCGCCCCCCCCCCCCCCCCCCCCCCCCAAATTAGCTCTATTATACCTTGTTTTACACGTTTGGTTTAACTTTCGCAATACTCTAGATCTACTTATTAACACTTCACTATTGAAAGCTTCTTCCATCTTTGTGTTAGTTCTTTAATTAAATGGTTATTGATTACAGATGAGGATTTAGGAGATTTAGGTCGCTCGTTAACAAATTTATTTATTATTTGTGAGTGTGGAGTATCTCGTGAAAATAACTCCAGGAAAAATATCAGTTACTAGAAATCCTGAAATAATAACATCTTCATTTGTTCAAGAAAAGAAGTAACCTGAAGGCATATTTTTCCAATTTGAACCATTGGTCTTGAAAAATAACTGAAGATTTTTCACGATTAGCGTTGAGTTAAGTCATTATTTTTGTATTTATATTGGAATTACAGATTTATTTATTTCTACTAAATTTCAGAGAGAAAATGCATGCTTTTTCTACCCCATTCATCCAACCATGGATATCAAGACATGCCCTGCAGTGAAGGATTTCAGTTTTCATGAATCTGCATTAAAATCATTTTTATATGAACAGCAGAAGGAAAATCCAGATGGGCTGTTGGCAAATGAAGTATTGTCTTTGAAACGCCATCAAAGTGGCAGAATTGCTTTCATTTACAGCAATCCTGACTGGGACATGCATTCTAAAAAAGTAAATTTTTGTCTCATTGTTTTATTTCTTTAATTTTAGCTTTACTCCTGTTAGACGTTTAATAAAGTTGATATTACCACTTGTTTGCTGTCTAATGAGCTAAAATCAATTTCTGCTTAGTGAACAGGAGTTACTGTCCTAATAGACAGATTAATTTTTCTTAGTTTATAATCAATGACATCTAAACTTCACTTATTTACTCATGCATATAGCATAGTTTTCCACTCTTGCTTTTTCTATTTGATATCCACATAGAAATTCAATTGATCCCAATGGCTGTGACCATAACTAATTTAACATGAATAATTAACACAACAGAGAAATTTCAACTCCAAATGTTCAGAACAACACTTGACTACATGCAAAAGTTTATTTACACAACCTTACATGACCTTAACAGATGATATTGCTTTTATATATATATATATATATATATATATATATATATATATATATATATAAAGTAAAGTACCCTTGTCACGCCAAGTGGGCGTATAGGGAATATGGTGTTAGTGACCATAAATTTTACAGACCTTCGACACATGATTTTTGGGGTAATGTGGTCGGTATTACGCCCTTGCCGCTTTACTTTCCCATAAAAAGTCCTGTACCCATTTAAGGCTGGGTGAACCCGGAAGCCATAGGTTGGGATCGAACCCTACCTCTTGTCTTTTGTAGTCCAGTTAGTGAACCACTGAGCTATCGTGGCTCCATATATATATGAGTATATATATATACTCACAGTCAAATGTGGTTCAGTGGAAAATCGGAAATCAGGCAAGTTGTATAAAAAATCTTGCATCTGACCAATGTCATTGTATGTCTGGTATACAGAGGTGATGACCTTGAGCTGCCAATAGATGGTGTTTGGCACACATAGGAACTTATGAAACAGTCTAACAAGATGGTGGACCCCTTACAACAATGCACTAAGCAAGAGCAGCAAAGTTTCTGAGATTTTTTTCATCTTTTAGCAAATATATTAAATTTATATTCAGGATAACACAGATGTATCAGTCATACACAAGTGTATGAGTGGATTAAGAATTTCAAGAACAACATCACTAGAGTAGAGGACTCTTCTCGCCTGTGTCTAGCAATGACAGCAGTCATGGAAGACAACATTGCAGTTATGGAGAAGATGTTGCGAAAAAACTGGCATTTCACAGTTCAGGAGGTGGCATCACTATTGGATTGGACATTAGTGTTGGATTGGCCCATCATACCATTCATGACAAACGGCAGTTTCTTAAAGCTTGTGCAAGATGGGTAATCAAGTGAGTGACACCTGAAATAAAAAAGAGACTTGTTGCTGCTTGTCAAGAGCTTATGCATCATTATGAGACTGATGATGAAGTATTTCTGCAGTGTATGGTCACTGTGCATGAGAGCATGGTACACTTCTACAAGCCAAACCAAATCAAAAAAGCATGAAGTGATGTTACAACTCATTCCTAAAACTGAAAAAAGTTGTATGTTCCTTTATCTGCAGGCAAAGTCATGATGACTTTCTTCTGTAATCACAAAGGGCTGATCTTAAAGAACTACATACCCGGTGAAAGAACTGTGATGAGTGCCAGCTACTCAAGACTTGTGAGCGAAAATCTGAAGCCATTTGTTTACCAGAAATAGTGCGGATAGTTGACATCATGAGTTTTGTCTCTTTCATGACAATGTAAGACCACATACATTGCCAGAGCAACAATGTGGACCATTGAGGAGCTGCATTATGAGTGCATTCCACATTCTCCGTACTCATCCTCCTCACACAATCTGATTTCAGTTCATTGAAGGATGCACTAAAGGGTGTGAAGTTCAAGGATGATGATAATGTTTTGTCAGAAAGGGGAGGAGGGATATTATGTTGAACCGGGATACTGTAATTATTTCAGTATTTACAATAAATATTGTGTAAACAAAAACAATGTGGTTGTCTATTGACGGCACACTATATATTTATATATTATATATTATGGTAATGTAGTATATTGTCATGACGTCATGGGACGCACCAAAATGGCAGCTTATTTATATTCGAGCTATGGACTAAGCAATGTTTACATTGAACAACACGATATATTTTATTGCTGCGAGTTGGCAGATTTTTGAAAATGTTTTCAAGGGTTTGAACATAAATGTTTGTTCACAGTTCGTTAACCTTCGCTGTAGATAAAGTCGTTAATTGGATGGCTTCGTTTCAGACATTTGTGACGTTGGTAGCTAAGGCCCTAACTTGTGCAAACGGATGGCATTGGCAGGGATCATTTTGAATCTATGAAGTGGGCTCATTGTGTGTTTAACTCAAAACATATGTGCTTTTTAACCAAAGACCTTTTTTGGGGACTCAATGAAGATATCCCCGATGGAAGAATAAATTGTACTATTAGTCCCATAAATGATTCGCTTCCAGAGGTTTATGATGTAAACAAAGCAGTTTTGTCATTGCAAGTGAATAATGTCCACACCTATAATTGGTCAGGATTGTGTAGCAGCAGCAGCTTTATAGCGAACACAGAAAACATCATAGGATTGTGCTGTTCTGAAACAGCTATGCCATGCTATCCTAGAATTGCCTTTAATGGGATTACTGTGACCACAAACCACTCTCCATGTGTGTGCCACATATTTACACCCCAGAAAGAAATACTGAATATAACAACATCATGTGCCGTCTGTGATATTAATGACCACAGACCAGGAGCCTCCAGTATGATTGATACAACTGTTGCACCAAGCATTTCATCAGCAGAGCCATATCTATGGAATGTTAATCTGACATTGTTCTTGAATGATGTCCAAGTTAATGAGACATCAGAATCGTGTGGCGGCAGCTACAAGAAGGTAGCGGAGAACATCAAGTTCTGCTGCTATAAAGGAGACTTGCCTTGCTATCCCAGAATTGCCTTAAATGGGATCACTGTAGTTGAAAACTTCTCCTCTTGTGTAAACTACACATTCACATCTAAGAGTGAATCAGTGAAGGTCACAAAATCATATTCTCTCTGTGGTTTTACTAACTACAGGTCATGTGGCTTCTGTTGGATTGGAAATGATAACTTACCACCACTGTGTGTCTATATGTTTGGAATTGGAGTCATCAACGACGGCCTAACATCATCAAGTGCTATGGCGATCATCATTTTCGGGAGGACGTGAACTCCCATGGTATATGGTGGATAGGCGGCAGGAACCATTGAAGGCTATGTCTGAAAAGTGTTCCTTCTTGCAGTTTCCTCATATTCCAAGTCCGGCTTGTTGCAGGAGCTACTGAGTTAAGTGCTCTGTGCACACCGTGAGCTGTGTGTCTCATCCGTTTTGATCCTGCTTCGATATCCCACTTGTTTACGATGAATGATGATATCGTATGACAGGGAACAGTTGGCTGTGTTCACTTTCTGAGCGGTTTCGCCTTATGTCTTTTGGCGTGTGCTGAGACTGCTACGATGGGGACTACAGTTACCTTTCTTTGTTTGGGAGATGAATTAGTAATTCGGATGATTCCACTGGCACGGGCGGTTGAGCAATTATGGATTTTAATTCGTTTGCTGTGATACCGAGGCCTTCCATAACCAATAACCAATTGTCATCAAAAGCTTAATTCCACCAACAGACAACAAAATATACATAGAAAACAAACCAGTGGAAGAGATCAATCACTTTATCTATCTTGGAAGTCACATTGATTGAGAAGGGGATACAAGTAAAGAAATTAGAATCAGAATAGCTAAAGCAGCAATGTCTTTCAGAAGCCTTGAAAAGTTGTGGAAATCAAAACTCATCAGCACAAACACAAAACTTAGACTATTCAAATCAAACATATTATCAACCATTACATATGCATGTGAGAGCTGGAAAACAACAAGAGAAAAAGAAACAAAGTTGAACGCATTCGAAAATAAATATATAAGAAAAATACTTGGTATAGCATGGAACGAATTCAAAACAAACGAGGAAACTAAAGAAATCACCAATCAACCACTAATATCTTCAGTAATAAAGAAAAGATGATGGTCATATGTTGGACATGTGATGAGAAGAGATAATAACCAAATAGCAAAGCAAGCCCTCATGTGGGAAACAACAGGTAAGAGAAAAAGAGGAAGACCCAGAGAGACACTGAGAAGAACATTGATGAGAGAGGCAAGAGCAGCAGGAATCGGCTCCCTCAATGAGATAGAGCTGCTTGCACAGAAAAGAGACAAATGGCGAGATTTGATAAAACATCTTTAAAAGAATTGAAAACTGCTAGAATAAAAATTTAGATAAGAGAAGGAGTATCTTGGTCTACGCTCTGTAGACTAGCTACGGCTCGAAAGGTCAATAGATAGATAGTATATTGTACACTGGCTTCAGCTAAAACAAAATAGTATTGGACCGAGCTATATGCTGAAACACCAACATTGCAAAAACACTACAATACAAAAGTGTAGTGAGTAATTTGATAGATAGCACAGGCAAAACTAAAAGCACTTAATTTATATGTGACCGCTATATTATAATAGACTATATTTAGTCTATTTAGTGTGGAAGAATGAATGAAAACTGGAAAGAAAATTGTTGTTTACTAAGAGGTGATCATTACACGGAGCAGAGTATGGACAACTGGAAAACAGATCTCAAAATCTGTCAGCTTATAATTGATTCAAATAAGAGGATATTACTGATACACTTATCAATGAGTCTGTGTAGCAAGTATAGTTAGAGTTTTTCAACTAAAATGAAAAAAAAAGATCATAGCAAGGAAAACTTGACAACAATTCTTAGCATAAGAATGGTGTTTAAGGCAGTAACTGTATTTCTAGAGTGGTCTTTTGTTGCAGTAGAGCAGAGTTGTGTTGAATTATGAGTTCATCATTTATAAAGTTGATTGATAGAAAAGTTAGATATTTCAAACCTTCAGTGACTGATTTACTGTGCTAGACAATAAGAAATCTATGGCACTGAGAGAGCTAACTTGTTGGCATGGAATACATTCTAATTAGAATATTAATTATGAGCAAAAGAGATATATTTGACATTGCATATGAACAAGGGGTATGTTCATAATATTACAGTCATTTAGTGATAACCATTTGGAAGATGACACAGCGATTGATGCAGTTACAGTACAGAGATGCAGAAATTTATAATTAGGGATGTCATAATTTGAAAGAGCAGGGTAAGAATGAAACAATGAGCTTTTGCAATCATCTACATACACATTATCAACCTGCTGCTTCTTCTTTTGATCACATTGTGATGTTCACACCATCAAACAATTGCTAGTGAAGCTGAGTCACTCAGCCAATACATACTTCTTTGCTAATCAGATATGTGACTGTTCTTTTGTATATGGTATACAATCTGACCATTTAGTTCATAAGTGCACAGTGTCTGACGGTTGAGGTCTAAGTATGTTTTAATTCATTTTGATATGACCCATTCTATAACAGGGCATAATAGTTTGTTCACCACCAACCTGGTGAAAAGAATTAAGCACTTGTGGAATTGACCTGGGTGCAGTGAGGTCAGTTATTGCTAACTTATCAGAATTTTATTTTGTTATAATAACAGCATTTTTTAAAAGTATTTTATTTTAACCCTAGATTATGATACCATTGTAAAAATTACTGCATCAAAATACAAATTCAACAAATTTGATGGTTTGCCATGGTCAATCATCCACCCTTCTTCTCCTCTTCTTCCTCTTCTATTGTCCTTCCGTCTCATTGTGGGTTATACTGGAGATCATCTTTTTTTTTTTTCGTTCGCTAGCTTTTAGTCCCTAGAGACTAGGAACTGTATTTTGCATGTTAATCCATTTGTCCCTGGCAGCCGTGTGCACCGGGGTCCCTCGCCACACAGGCAGATGACTCTGACTTCGGAGGTACTCATATTTTTTCTGTCAATGAGTAATTGACATTTCAAGCCGGGCCTTGCTGCTGAGACAAGACGCCGGCCTCGAGACCAACCAGTCCCCTGGAGATCATCTAAGACAATAGTCACAATAGCATCAACCTTATATAAGCTATAACTGATTCCTGGCATATCCTCAGGTTTTAAAAGTATTTTGAATTTACTACAAAAACAGATCATTTGGTGGTACAAATTATTTTTCTTTAGAGAAAAAAGAATGCAGAAAATTAAAATTATTATAACAATAATAATTAAAAATGCTTATAAAATATAGAACTGCAAAGTTATATTTGTGGAAGCACATAGTATATATATAATGTTTTAAATTTTGCTCATACATTTTTATATTACTTTCTATTTTGTAATGTTAGAATATTGAGAAGATACTTGACAAATGCCTCAAGGCCGCTTCAGATTATGAAGAAGTATACATTGTCCCACCTGGAATGCAGCACTCCCTGTACCCAGGAGCCTTTTTAGCACAGACCTGGTTCAAACGGCTCGACAAGCTGTTGCTGGATCAGAATTTTCCTGCCAAGAAGAAGAAGATAATATTTATTGTTCATGACTTCAATTATAGGAAGGTTAGTAAAACTAAGTAAATAAATATGAGTATTGACATTTCATCATCATCATCGAGTGCCATCTCCGCAAAGGAGGTTGACTACCATGGAGCACTATTCTGCTCTGTCTCTTGCTTTGATGGTGCAGGTTGTCATAGGCTGATTTGTCCATCTTTTGATGTTACTCGTCCATGTTAGTCTTGGTCTGCCTCTTCCTCTTTTACCCTGTATCTTCCCCATCAAGATTACTTTTAGTAGGCTGTTGTGTCTTTTAACATGGCCCAAAAATCTCATTTGTCTTGTTTGAATTGTGTTTAGTAGTTTTCTTTTCATTTTTAGTTGTTTTAAGACTTTTATCTTTTGTTCTATTTTCTTTCCATCCAATTTTACCTATTCTTCTATATATCCACATTTCAAAGGCTTCAATTCTCTTTTCTGTTTTCCTTGTCTAATGTCCATGTTTCTGCACTATATAGGAATGTTGAGAAGATTTAACATTCTGCTATTCTTAGTTTTAGCCCTGGCGTTATTTGTTTTGATGTTAGTATATTTTTAATGACATTAAAACTACTTTTTGCCATTCCTATTCTTTTGTTTATTTCAGTTTTACATTTTCCATCACTGGTTATAGTATGGCCAAGGTAGTTGTAGTTCTGAACTGTCTCCAGGTCTATTCCTTCAATTTTGATATCCACTTGTGAGTTTTGAGTATTTTCTTTGTTTATGATCATTGTTTTAGTCTTTTTAATATTCATATCTAATCCACATTTTTTGCTTGTCATGTTTATTTCATTAAGTAATTGTAGAATGACAATTAAACATTATTAATTTATTTCTCACTTTTACACTGAAGTGTTTATATATTCTGTGTTCCTTGTTCTGCTCTGCAATGTTTGTATCCTAGACTAACCCCTCAACCCAAAATTTGCGACTTACGGCAAAACCTTCATTTCATTTAGTCAACATTAGTAGTACATTCTTCAGAATTATAAGCTATCTTTCCAACATTTGTTCCATCTTTTCTTCTTGTACTATACAGACATACTGTATTAAAATCTTATTCCCTTGATATCATCCCAGGATTAGTGCAACGTTTGTCTCTTGTCATCTGTACATCCAATATAACCTGTTGTCTAAACAGCTAAATACCATAATTTTTTTGACAGCAGACCCAGGTATGTATATCATCTTCACAATATGGTATCTCCACTGCATTGACTTACAATTAAAATACCTTTTTTTTCCCACTATAATGGGTTTTCACAGAATTCTATAATGTCACTCTAGCAAAACACAGCAATTCATGAATTTTTAAATTGTGCTTCTTTATTGAATTGTAATTTATTTGAAAAGTATTAGGATGCATGTATTACTGTACTATTAATTGTGTACTTTTCCTCTCTGCAGCTATTTAAACAAGAACTTCAGAAACGTTTTCCTAAAGATAACGAGAAAAGATGGTTTGAAAACCTCAGTAAGTTTGAAATTGCACATCTGTGTATTCTAATAATTGGCATTCATATTATGTGCTAACATATTTGCTTTCATCTAGCATTAACTAAATCTGTGATTTACTCCTGGTGATCTTCATTAAATTATGTCACATTTAAAATCAGTTTCTTAAATTGGATGTCAGTGATATTTTTCTGGGGAAGTTTGGGTGGCCTGACATGATATCAACTACATAGACCATAAAGTTCGCCATATGATCTTTGAAAAATATGGGCACTAACACCATATTCCCTTTATGCATTAAGATATGATGGGTACCCTTACCTTATACACTTAAATGTAATCAGTTAAACCAGGGCCAAAACAAAATATGGGAGGATAACCCAGATGAAAATGCTTCCTGGAGAATTATGGTGGTCCTTACGGACAATTCATCTACTAGAAGAAAAACTTAATATATGTCCAGGTTGAAAAAACTTACTAGTCCAAAAAACATCTTTCCTGGAAGAGATATTTTTAACCACTTACATTTGCTGTCTTGCTGAAAAGTGATGGAAACGCCAATGGTTAGAAGACAACAACAAATAAATACACATTATTGCTGATATAAAAATAAATACACATTATTGCTGATATAAAAATAAATACACATTATTGCTGATATAAAAATAAATACACATTAATGATGATACACTGGATCTGAAGAAGAAAAACACAGTAAAACACAACTAACAATGCAAATGAAGAAATCATATTTCGTGTAGATTGCCCTGGAAATTGAATAATACCAATGCTAACTCTGTAAACTATAACAAATTTGTAAAGAAACTGAAACATTACTAGAAGAAACCTGTTGAAATATCAACATTTTTTATTAAGTTTAACACAATGTAAATACATAAAACACATCGGCATATGTTATTTTTTGTCAAGCCGTTTACTGCATCCATCCATGTATGGTAAGATCAACAATAATTATCGATGAACAGTTTCTTTTCCTTTAGTTACGTTGAAATATTCATGTTATTTTGATTCAAGGCAATAAGTTACAGTAAAAAGAAAATTGCCTAAATTACTTTAAGTAAGATGAAATAATTAAAACTCAACAAAGCAATCACATGATGAAATGTTCACTTATTTGTAAGGATGTCTGCCTTCTGTATGACACTGTGAAGGGTTTTAAAAAAATAACTTACAAATAGGACCAGTACTTAGCAGTGTTCTAGATGAATCAAACAACAGATCATCCATTGCAGATGATGCTTGCATTTGTGGAGGCTTTAGTCATCTCAAATAGGTGCATAACCATTGAAAAAACAATAACTGAGCTGAGACTTAAGTCATGGAACCACAATGATATGAGCAGCATCACTTGTCACACATGGGTTCCCCAACTTTTCCTGCCATTCTTTAAAGGAGCAACAAGCTGAAGTAGCGTTGCAAATTGCAGCAATTGCACTGCTGATGAAGATTATTTTATTTATAGACTGGACAAATGTTGATTGCATTTCTATGACCATGAGACAAAAATCCTGAGCAAACATAGAAAAGTGCCTGTTCACCGTCACCCAAGAAGGCAAAGATGATATATCTGGGGAAAAGATAATGCTCACTGTTCCTAGGGGCTGCTGCAGGTAATACTCACTGACTGCCTTCTTCATTACTGCCTTCACCGTACTATCAACCCCATATAGCCTTCTTCAGAAGTTACAAGAAGAAATCTAAGGAAAACTCATGATGCTGTCTTGAGGTGTTCATCTATTTCAGGACAGTGTATCAGTTCATGTGGCTCATGACACCATTGTCCTTGCACAGTAATGTAATGTCACAGCATGTCCAATCTACTACACTCACTGGACTTGGCATCGACTTCTTGTTTACAAACATAAGAATCCACTTCATTAGCACCATTTTCTGAACGACCAGGATTTGATTAATGAAATACATGGTTCAGGGCCTAAATAGAGAGCCCTACAATCAGGGCATTAGAAAGATGAAGAAGTAATGAGAGAAATGCATTGCCCTGAGGGGTAAATATGTAGAGAATGACTTAAGTTCACATTTCAGATATGTGCCCTGACTCCTTCACTCTAAAATGCAAAACTTCTTGACTGACCCGCATAGTCTTTACTCTTTACTCTATAATTTAACGTACAACTTTTACACAGACACTGTGACTACCATTCACTATAATCTAAAGAATAATGAATATATTTTTTAGCTAAAGCACACAAACACACTTTTTTGGGTGTAGTGTAACATTTTTTTAATAGAAAAGAGACTTTTTTTTGTAAATTTAAATATGAGATTGAAAGTGGGTAGTAAAAAAAAAAAAAAAGTACTTGCATTTTTCAATCCTGTGCAACATATATGTAGACTTTAATTTAACTCTGTCTTCAATCAACTATTTTGTACATTTTTAATAACTGCTACCATAAATTGATGTTTTTCAGTTGGATTTTTTAGTAATAAAGAAAATGGTGAGTATGTTACGTATTCCTGTTGAATTTTTAGGACAAATAATAATAAATGAATATTATTATGAATGGAAACTTTCTGAGGCGACAGATCAGGGAATCATTTCAGGAGAAGTATGTTTACAACACTCTGAAAAAATCCACAGGTGCAGGTTCGATCCTGCTTCAGGCTGTCTATTGTTCTTTGTTTTTCTCTGTTGATTATTACTGGATTTTTCCCAAGTGTTGTAAACATTCCTCTTTCCCTGAAATGATTCGCTGAATTGTTAGGACCTTTTATTAAAATTGTGATTTTACAATAATCTTCTGAAGATTCAATAAGACATTTGATTAGACAATGTTAAGAGAATTAATCTGACTTTATTGTCATCAAGTTCAGTGCATTTGGAGCCGATAATGATGTCTCTCCATAATTTTATATTTCTACAGTTATTAGCAATTCTGCTCTTCTACTAAACTATTCTTTTAAACTCTATTATCTTTTCTCTCCCTTTCTCTTTTCTTCTACCTCTTTCCTTAATTTTTCCACGGTCACAATATGATGCTCCCGTGTTTTTTTCACACTCTTTCTCTCTCTCTCTCTCTCTATATATATATATATATATATATATATATATATATATATATATATATATGTATAAATTATAAATTTTACACCTACAACTCCTGACTCCAAATTAATCCCAACAGTACATCGACAGTTTAATCCTAGAAATTCCAAGGTGTGGATGTTGAGCAATAAGAAGTTACAACAACGACCGTGCATGAGCCACACCCCACATTTGCAGTACTGACTTCAAAGGAGTGGAGTTCCGAGCCCAACATATTGTTATCACCTATTATCAGTTACCGACTCACCCCACCGTGCAGAGTCATGCCATGACAAGAAGCAGCGTGTATGTGATTGTACATAAAAGGATGTTCCAAAATACTAGCAATTTTAGACTGCTGCCACCACGAAGAGGACATCAATGTGCTAGGGTAAAACTAAGACAAGTTGTATATGACCGGGTATAGAGAGTAAATTCGATCAGGAGTTTTGTACAGGATAAGTATAGTTATTGTATGCTGAATATATTTTAAGCCTTAGAGTTAAATACCCTCATCAAGGCCAGCTCCTTGTCGTGGGGATGAGGCTTAACAGTCACCAGGGACTGAAAACCAAGACTGGCCAGGCCTTCTTACACCCAAGCAAGACCACAGCTTGCTCTAGCAAGTTTAAGTGCTAAAGTTGGAGGCAATCAGCCAAAAGGCGCACTACAATAATCAGGATGCCACGCACTCATGCCAATGGGAAGTATGTCTATAACTGCAAATCGATATGGCACTCGCCCTGTGATGGACACTCAGGCAGGTGCAGTACCGGGCCCTCAGCCTTGAAAGGGCCCAACCTCTATTACTGGATGTCCTTCTCAACCACTCTGTGGAGTCAGGGGGCAAGAGAATAGAGCTACTGGCCAATCCAAAATAAGACCACTCAAAATAATGCA
Organism: Megaustenia siamemsis; assembly: GCA_032433765.1. Lineage (NCBI taxonomy): Eukaryota > Metazoa > Mollusca > Gastropoda > Stylommatophora > Ariophantidae > Megaustenia > Megaustenia siamemsis. The sequence continues at coordinate 155,265,984 of JAVIAB010000092.1, forward strand.
CTGGAATGCTGAAGGCATCAACAGCAGAAGAGATGGGTACAGTAAAAAGATAGAATTAGAACATATCCTGCATGAAGAACAAGTAAGCATATGCTGTTTGCAGGAAACCCATCTAAACAACGACATAGCCTTGAAGATTAGGGAATACCAGTGCTCATGATCTGACAGAAAAAACAGACAAAAGGGCGGAATACTGACACTTGTAAAGAACAACACCAATGCATGTCAGATTGAAGTGTATATGGATAGGGCGGAATATCAATACTGCACCTCAGGACAGAAAATACAGACTTTCATCTACTTAACTATTACTGCCCGAGTGACCGCCCACTAGCACTAGACACAATTACATTAAAAGAAAGAATAATTGTATGTGGAGACTTTAACAGCCATTCACAGAGCTGGGGCTATGAAGATATGAACAAGAGAGGTGAAGAACTTGAAAATTGGCAGGATGACAATGGGCTTATACTATTAAACCAGACAACAGATCCACCAACATTCTACTCCAGATCATGGCATACCACATCTACACCAGACCTTGCTTTCCATTCACCAGACCTGGATTGGAATATCACACGTATTGTTGGGAAACAACTTGGAGGCAGCGACCACCGACCAGTCTTTTTAGTGGTGCAAAATGAGGCCATGAGGGAGATCAGCACTCTCTCCAGATGGAATTACAAAAAGGCAGACTGGAAAATGTATCAACACTACACCAGTGTACTGACTAAAGATATAAATACAGACAGAGACATCAACAAAATAGTTGATGAATTCAGTAGACTAATAATACAAGCTGCCAGTGAAACAATACCTAGAGGGCATGGAAACACTACAAACCATACTGGAGTAGTGAACTAGAGCAACTGCACAATGACATGGAAATATCTTGAAAGCAAGCAGAAAATAACCCTTGCCAGGAACACCACAATAACTATCAGCATGCTAAAGCCAAATTTCATTGGACTAAACTACAAGCCAGACGGAGAAGCTGGAAAGAGAAAACAGAGACCTTGAATCTTAAACGAGACACAAGAAAAGTGTGGAAGCTTGTAAAACAGCTGAATAATGAGGGTACAGAAAGGAACACCAAAATTACACTGAAGAAGGATGGAGACATCCTAACAGGTAAGCATGCAGCAAATCACTTTGCAGACCCCTTTGCAAATGACAATAATATTGAAATTAGCCGAGATAAACGACAAGAGACCCGTTTAAAACAACAAAATGCAAGACAAGAAGAGACCACACATGAAGTCATGGAAATACCCATTACACAAAAAGAGCTAGAGCTGGCAATATCCAAATTAAAAATGAAAAAGTCACCGGGCAGTGATGGAGTGTCCAATGAAATTATTAAGAACTTGGGAACTGCAGCTAAAGCAAAACTACTGCAGATCTACAACATTTGCTGGATCACAGGTAGAGTGCCACAGGCATGGAGAGAAGCAATTATGATACCATTACTAAAGCCAGGAAAAGATGATTCAACGACATCCAGCTATAGACCAATCGGCCTTACAAGCTGTTTGTGTAAAACAATGGAACGTATAATCAATCTCAAACTGCAGTGGTACCTAGAAAGTGAAAATCTCCTTGTCCCACAACAAGCAGACTTTAGACAGTGTTACTCTACCGAAGATCAGGCAACCTATCTTTACCAGGAAATTGAGGATGCGTTTCAAGAAAAGAAACTGGTACTAGCAGCATGGATAGACCTAAAAAAAAGCATTTGATAAGGTATGGAAAAAGGGCTTTTGAAGAAACTGAGAAATTATGGAGTAAATGGCAGGATGTACAAATGGGTCAAAGCATACCTGCATAACAGGAGAGCAAGAGTACAACTTTAAGGTCTTAAGAGTAAGAAGATCTTACTGCGCCAGGGTGTTCCACAGGGAGGGGTACTATCTCCAACACTTTTTCTGATCTACATCAATGACATAGTTACTGAACTACCACATGGCATCAAAGTGGCAATGTATGCAGATGACTTGATAATGTGGTGCACAGAGGAGTATACAAATGTGGCCTCCAAATTGCTACAAAGAGCTATGAATGCACTGAATTCATGGACAAATAGATGGTGTATCAGCATCAATACAGACAAATGCAGTACTACACTTTTCACTCTCCCCAAAACAAAAAGCAGGAGCCATCTACATAAACAATGAGCCTGTGAAAGAAGACATACAAGCTACATATCTCAGAGTTACAGTTGACAACAAACTATCTTGGAAACAGCAGATAAATAAGGCAACCCAAAAAGCAAGGAGGAAATTGGCTATTGTAAGAAAGCTGCGTGGAACCACATGGGGTGTGAGTGGGAAAGTACTCAGTAAAGTTTACCAACAGAGTATACGCCCACATTTAGAATATGGATCATCTGCATGGTGCTCAGCATCAAACACCACACTGCAAGAACTGGATAAAGTACAAAACCAGGCACTTAGGGTCATCACAGGAGCAATGAAATCCAATATTGAAAATGAACACCAATATTGGAGATGGAGAAATTGTGGAGGATACCAGCACTGAGAGAAAGGAGGGACACAAAGGTGCTGATACAGGCAGAAAAATTTGCATGCATGCAGAGACATCCAATGAAGGACCGATTCCAAAATCTTGCATTGGGACGACTTAAGAGAAGCAGTTTTATCCACCAAGCCAAGCATATTAGTAGACAAACACCAGACATGCCAAGAGTTGTTAACCCCCTACTGCCCATACCAGAACAGACTCCCTGGACAGAGGAATCAGGATTATCAATACAAATACAGACAGAAGTGAAAGGAATAGTTGACAAAGAACAGAATAGTCTACAGCGAAAAACAATAACTCTCAGTTTCCTCGATGAGGAATACCCACAAGACCCCTTGATGAGGAATACCCACAAGACCTATGGATTCGTGTGTACACAGATGGATCAGCACAGAATGCAGTAAAGAATGGGGGAGCAGGTGCATATATAGAGTACCCAAATAACACTAGGGATATGAATAAAATAGCAACAGGGAAATATTGTCACAATTATGATGCAGAAATACAAGCAATAAAGTTAGCAATAGAAAAACTGCTGAACAGTAATCTTAGCCCGCAGCCTGTAGTGTTTTTGACAGATGCAAGATCAGTACTCCAGGCACTACAATCCAGAAAATTACCACATCTGCAGACCTTATTGACTGAACTCTGCAAGCACCACAGGGTTGCCCTGCAGTGGATCCCATCTCACTGTGGAATACCAGGAAATGAGAAAGCAGATGAGTTGGCAAAGGAAGGTTCAACAGGCACACAACTAGATACACCGGTTACATACAATCATAAGAAACAGATAATCAAATCAATCAGAGGACCACAAGCCCCAAATCAGGATGCCTTTCATAATATGAATAGATATGAACAAGTTATCATTATACGCCTCAGAACAGGACACAATCGACTCCATAGTCACATGTATACAAAATTCAAGATCGGCACCTCAACTACTTGTACATGTGGACAGGCGCCCCAGACTGCTGAACACATACTTCAAGACTGCACTGAATATAGTAGACTGAGGAAAATCCATTGGCCCATAGATACAACACTACAGACAAAACTATATGGGCCACTGCAAGAATTACAAAAGACAGTAACATTTATACAGGAAACGACATTGCAGATATAGACAATACTTCAGGCGAACGAAAGATAGATAGATCTATCTTGGAAGTCACATTGATCGAGAAGGGGATACAAGCAAAGAAATTAGAATCAGAATAGCTAAAGCAGCAATGTCTTTCAGAAGCCTTGAAAAGTTGTGGAAATCAAAACTCATCAGCACAAACACAAAACTTAGACTATTCAAATCAAATGTACTATCAACCCTTATGTATGCGTGTGAAAGCTGGAAAACAACAAGAGATATAGAAAAAAAAGTTGAACGCATTCGAAAATAAATGTCTAAGGAAAATACTTGGTATAGCTTGGAACGAATTAAAAACAAAGGAAATTAGAGAAATCGTCAGTCAACCACTAATATCTTCAGTAATAAAGAAAAGATGATGGGCATATGTTGGACATGTGATGAGAAGAGATAATAACCGAATAGCAAAGCAAGCCCTCCTATGGGAAACAACAGGTAAGAGAAAAAGAGGAAGACCCAGAGAGACGCTGAGAAGAACCTTGATGAGAGAGACAACAGCAGCAGGAATCGGCTCCCTCAGTGAGATAGAGCTGCTTGCACAGAACAGAGACAAATGGCGAGATTTGATAAAATATCTTTAAAAGAATTGAAAACTGCTAGAACAAAAATTCAGATAAGAGGAGTATCTTTGGTCTACGTCCTTTGAGCCGCTACGGCTCGAAAGGTCAATAGATAGATAGATATACTGATAAATATGGGAAGGAGAGTTGAAATCAATGGACCTTCTTGATATGAAGTAAAGTCATTACCGAAAAATGATAATTTGCATTTTAATTATAATTAAGTACCATGCCTGCTGGCATAGGTGATCATGTCTCTCCACAACTTTTGATCTTGACAGTTATTTATCATTTCTGTTCTTGCTTCTGTCAAGCCATTCTCTTAAGCAGTCTGGTATCTATTTTATTTGCTTCTCTCTATCTCTTCGTCCCTCAATTTCCCAGTTGTCACAATATATTCCAGCTGTTCCCTTCACATTCATCGTCATCATCATCAAGTACCGGACCTACTGGAGTAGGTGATCATGTCTCTCCACAACCTTTGATCTTGGCAGCTATTTATCATTTCTGTTGTTGACCTTCTGCCAAGCCATTCTCTCAAGCTGTCTGTTATTTTTTCTCTTTGCTTCCCTCTATCTCTTCGTCCCTCAATTTTTCCAATTGTCACAATATATATAAGTTGTTCTCTTCTCATTACATGGCCACAAAATGATGATTGTTTCTTCCTAATATTGGAAATTAGCTATCTTTTTGCTTTGACCTCTCTCAAAACATTTTCATTACTCTTCTTAGCTGCCCATGGTATTCTCAACATTCTTCTGTAAAACCACATTTCTACAGACTCCAGTGATTTTCTTATTTGTTGTCCATGATTCAACTCTAAGCAGATTTTTTTAAACCTCTTTCAAAAGAACAATTTATGTGTCAGTCTCTCAGTTCATGGTTCAAGAAGAGTCCATTTGTCATGAGTAGATATAATATTAAGAGGCCCTATATCTCTATATATTAAATTTTGTTCTCTGTCAGATAATACAAGGCAGAATAAAGGTCCACAGACTCTTACAAACAAAGCACCCAGTACAACAATTAATTTCTGGAGTACAAGTGAGCTTGGTTGTCAGAATGCAATAATGAGTCTTGATAAACATCTGAAACATCTGATGAAGGAATTTACAGTCCTAATTCCACTGAAAAAAAAAGAAACCATCCGTGTTCAGGTTTGTTGTTTTATATACATATTGCAACTACTTCCCTAATTCTTTTCTTTCATTGCAGTAAATACCATAAACTAAACATTTCAATATGAAAATTTCAGTAGTAAGCATCCATGGGTCAAAGGTAGTGAACTTGATTTAACAACCACGAGGTCTGGGGAACGAGTCCTACTGAGATTTTTTTTTTTTTTTTTTTTTTTGTTTTTTTTTGTTTTTTTTTTGTTTTTAGGAAAAAAATGACTCATGTGATTACCATCCTCAGGACTGGGTTTACTATCAGAAGACAATGACATACAATATAATGCCTACAAAATTACACAACCAAAATATGCTGCAGTCATAGAAAACATTCTGTAAAAGAACACACTACCTACTTTACATGTGTTGCTTTTTATACTAGACTTTACTTGACATGACTTGCCTATCTCTATAACTTGGTCATTCATTTGGATGACGCAGCAATCAATTCTCCTTAAGTTTTCTGTCTGTCATTAATAGACACATCCATATCATGTCCTAGGCAAAAAATGACTCGGAGTCCATCCTTCTCCACACTGAACTGTTCCCTCTCATTAACTTGTGTCCTCATGGAGACTGACTGGTTTACACCACTATAGAAATTATTTTGTGAGTGAACAGAAATGTGCCTCTATTACATCTCTTTTTTTAGTATCTTTATAAGGTTTACTTTAGCTGATCCCAACTCAGCTGGCACAAATGAAAATATCTTAGTCATGTAAAACGACATAATGGATTAGAGAAGATAATCATTGATGGCATAGTTCCAGGTAAATAAGAGAAAAAAAGATCTAGAAGGAGATGGATGCAAGACCTCACAAACTGAAAATGAATGTTGTAGATGCTGAATATCTTGTGCAGGGCAGAGAAAACTTCAGAATAGCAACCATGGTAGTCAAGTTTCTACAAGTATAAGCTAGATGATTATGATGATGAACACGTTCATAATGATACAATATTCTTCAGTTCTTAAGATTGACATATTATTATATTTCAGCACGCAAAAATTTGTCTTTTCTTGTCCAACTCACTTATGCCTTATTTCACTGTCTATCTGCCAGGCTGTCTGTTGTCCTTTTGAGGCAAAGACGGCACTTAGGGCAGAAATTCTAGACTCCTGTGTCTGATGATCTTGTGATAAAGTTGTCAGACCTTGCACAGAACCTTCACTGTATCTCGCCACACTACTCTGTTTTGAGCGAGTTGCTCAATCTCAACAAGGGAGCTGATGTCTGCTGTTGTTGCCTCTCACCTTAGTGTTCTTTTTAGTGTTTCTCTAGGTCTGTCTCTTTTTTACCTTTATTCTCTGGTTCCCATTTGAAGGCTTGCTGTGAGATTCTCTTGTTATCTCTTCTCATCACATGGCCAATATTTGACCACTTTCTTCTCTTGATTATAGATGATGTTATTGATTGTATGCTCTGATTTCTGCACGTCTTGAATTCATTCCATAGTATACAAAGTACTTTCCTGAGGCATTTTATTTTATTCCACTGCACTGTCTATTTGTTATCCTTACCACAGCAGAATATCTTTCAAGTTGCTTATTCTATTGACCTTTCGAGCCGTAACCGGCCCATAGGGCGTAGACCAAGATACACCTTCTCCTATATGGATTTTTTGTTCTAGCAGTTTTCTTTTAAAGATATTTTATCAAATCTCGCCATCTGTCTCTGTTCTGTGCAAGCAGTTCTATCTCATTGAGGGAGCCGACTCCTGCTGCTCTTGCCTCTCTCATCAATGTTCTTCTCAGTGTCTCCCTGGGTCTTCCTCTTTTTCTTTTACCTGTTGTTTCCCATATGAGGGCTTGCTTTGCTATTCGGTTATTATCTCTTCTCATCACATGTCCAACGTATGACCATCGTCTTTTCTTTATTACTGAAGATATTAGTGGTTGATTGGCGATTTCTCTAATTTCCTCATTTGTTTTGAATTCGTTCCATGCTATACCAAGTATTTTCCTTAGACATTTATTTTCGAATGCGTTCAACTTTGTTTCTATATCTCTTGTTGTTTTCCAGCTTTCACACGCATACATAAGGGTTGATAGTACATTTGATTTGAATAGCCTAAGTTTTGTGTTTGTGCTGATAAGTTTTGATTTCCACAACTTTTCAAGGCTTCTGAAAGACATTGCTGCTTTAGCTATTCTGATTTTAATTTCTTTGCTCGTATCCCCTTCTCGATCAATGTGACTTCCAAGATAGATAAAGTGATCGATCTCTTCTACTGGTTTGTTTTCCATGTATATTTTGTCACCTGTTGGAATTAAACTAGTCATGACTTTAGTCTTTTCATGATTGATCTCAAGCCCAATTTTGCTGGCTATTGATGATAGTTCATTTGTGTTTTCCTGCATCGTTTTTATCTGACTGCTGATGAGAACTATGTCATCAGCAAAGTCGAGGTCCTCCAAATGGTCTCCTTGTATCCATTCGATGCCTTTATTACCAGTGCAGCATTTCTTCATTATGAAGTCCATAACAATTCCAAATAACAAGGGCGATAAAATACATCCTTGTTTAACCCCAGTTTCTATTGGGAAACATTCGCTCAGTCCTTCCTCTGTTCGAACTGCACATGTGTAACCATCATACATGTCTTTGATAATATTTATGATTTTTGATGGTAAACCATATTGCTTCAGAATTTTCCACAAAGAAAAGTTGCTTATACATGATTTTTATTATGCCTTAAGTCCCAGTCGCAAGATATTGTAAGTATGTAGTGGTACTGATTGAAATTATATATATATATATATATATATATATATATATCGATGGCTTGACAAGCTGTCATTGTAAAAAGTTTTGTTATGGAAACAGCGCCATATATTTTAGAGCAGTGATCTCTGCAATATGTGCCACTTTGGCACGCAAGGTTTCTGTTTTTGAGATTGTGGTTCTGCCCTATGTGCCGTCTTCGGCTTGAAAGGACAATAGATAGATAGATAGATATATATATATATATATATATATATATATATATATATATATATATATATGATGTCTTTCCATATCATTATTATTTGTTGTTAAAGTTGACATTTCAGCACACCAGACAAATCAAAAGGTGCTCACTCACCAAAGGAAAAAAAAATATCTCTCTCTCTCTCTCTGTGATCAAGACTCAATCAGAGTATGATTCCAGACTCTCACATGAAGACAGCTGTCTGTTTAAGTGAATTGATTGACCCCACTGACAGAACATCATAATTAGAGTCTGTTAGATCCACTTTGATTGAATACCTGTTAAAATGTTGCACTGTGTTCTGCGCCAGTGGCCAAGTGCATCCGATTTCAGCCAGTATTTTATTCAGGTTTGCTTTCCTTAGCCTTTGATTGTCCCAATCTTCCTGCAAGGCAGCAGATTGTCTTTTCTGTAGGGGGATTCTGCCCTAAGATGGTCGACCCTCCCAGGTTTACGAGCACCATCTGCCCGAGTCACTAGAGGTGACTAACACAGACATGCACACACAAAGATGTGAGATGTGACTAACACTGACATGCACACAACAATGAGGCATGACTAACACTGACACACACCAAAATATAAGATATAACTAACACAGACACGCACACACACTAATATATGAGATGTGACTAACACAGACACACAAAGATATGAGACATGACTAACATAAACATGCACTCACAAAAATAGGAGATGTTACTAACATAGACATGCACACAAAGATATGAGATATTACTAACACAGACATGCACACACAAAGATATGACACATGACTAACACAGATACACACTTAGATATGAGATATGACTAAACACAGACACACACAAAGATTTGGTTATGGAAGACCCCAGTATCACCGCAAACGAATCAAAATCCATAATTGCTCAACAAAAATCTGATGTGGTATGCTGAAATGTGCTATATATTATAGTTTCCATCATACCATTTCTGACAGTGATTCCCAATAATGTAATGTGACAAGCCAGACTTCCGTTTCAAAATGGTGGAACGTTTCACGTTCTCTCGATCGCTGCAGCAAAGTGTATCTGTGGTTTGAGTGATTTAGGCTCTCTGACGTATGTTTCTGTGTTGAAGTCAAGATGATGTTCTACTTAGCAAATCTGTGCTGCCGAATACACACAGCAATGTTCCTTTTGGACAAGTCAAGCATTGTTTGTAAAAGCGACTTCACCATCCAGCGTTGTCATGTGATTTACATCACATTGAGTGATGCTATTCAATGGCCGACTTTGGTATTATTTGAAGCAAGTTATTTACAAGTTGAAACGCATGTAATGTGGACTGCTCCGGCAAACGACCGATTGTTTTCCTCTTTGGGGACTTTGCACCGTGTTTTGTTCGTTGTACGCTTACCGTACGGTCTGTTATTTGATGTGTGACTGGGATAATTCGACGACTAGCTAGCTGTGTGTTTATATGAATATGTTCGTTTGCAATCAAGAACGATGTCCTAACATCATCAAACGCTATACATTTTTTGTTCTCAATATGACGATCATCATTTTCGGGAGGACGTGAACTTCCATGGTATATGGTGGATAGGCGGCAGGAACCGCTATGTCTGAAAGGTGCTCCTTGTTGCAGTTTCCTCATGTTCCAAGTCCGGCTTGTTGCAGGAGCTACTGAGTTAAGTGCTCTGTGCACACCGTGAGCTGTGTGTCTCATCCGTTTTGATCATGTTTCGATACTCCAATTGTGTACGATGAATGATGACATCGTATGACAGGGAACAGTTGGCTCTGTTCACTTTCTGCGCAGTTTCGCCTTATGTCTTTTGGCGTGTGCTGAGACTGCTATGATGGGGACTGCAGTTACCTTTCTTTGTTTGGAAGATGAGTTAGTAATTCGGATGCTTCCACTGATACGGGCGGTTGAGCAATTATGGATTTTAATTCGTTTCCAGTGATACCGAGGCCTTCCATAACCAATGTAAAAGCCTTGTAGTGCTATTACATTTCTTATTTTCTTGAGGACTGAGTTTGTGGTCTGCATGGTCAATGCTTTTGCCATATAATATCCAATTAGGATCATTTTTAACCAGTGGCGTATACTGGTTGTGGGGTCTGGGCTACCGCTGACATAATAAATAAAAACATACATTATATTCAGTAGGCTAACATGAAGTAATATTTGCTAATGACATCACTACATTTTAAATTACTTACTTATTTATATGTTAATTATATCCGTCTTGTTTGGGATGAGAATGTCTTGATGACTTTGTCATTGGAAGTACTGTTGGGTTGGTTTCTAAGTTTCTGAGGGTATGATTTCTCAAAGGACATTAATGCCAAACCAGATAAGCGTGTCTGAGTTGAGCGACAATAAGATTTGATTCTCTTGAAAGCAGAAAAGGTTTTTCTACAGATGCTGATGCGCATAACGTAGTTATAAATAGCTAAGGAAGTTCTGGTAATCAGACATAGTTTCACTTTCATTTTTAATGCTTCTAATTGGCTAGAGCTAAAAATAACCCATGAAACCGCATTCCTCTAGCGGTAGCTCCCGCTATATTATTTTGACTCCCATTTTTGAATGTCAAGGTCGTTAATACTAGGTTCGGATAGAGGAAAAATGTACTGCTAGCTACTAGAGGTTTCACTGTAGAGTAGTTTCGGTTTCATTCACAAATGTTATTGTGGCCAGAGAAAAACCTTGTTTTAATAAATGCAAATCAAAGCAAATAAATCACATTGGCCTATGAAACGTGTAATAGAATATTAGAAAATTTGTAATATAATTATAAAAAAATAAAATAATCATTTCCTTTTGTAATTCCTTAATATGTTCAAGGCTACCAGCGGTAGCTACGGCAATATAGAGAATATACCACTGTTTTTAACTTCCAGTAGAAAAACCCTTGAACCAACTGGGAATCAAACAGATATCCACCTGATTACAAATAGCTGGATTAGTTGTTGTACAATGCACAAAATGTTCTTTGAAGAGGACATTTTTTTTTTTTAAAGTAATGAGATTTTCATCTCATTTGCAGTCTGATGTCTAAGTCCTCTGACCACACCTCTGTATTGTATTTTGCAGCTTTTGCCATTATATGTCCTAGTGCGGTGAAGCCTCTCAGATGTCCTTTTATCATTTTGCTCAATTTTTTTTTTCCTTACTATTATTGTATTTCATACTCTGACCTGTTAACATGAATCTTTATTTTCTTGTTGATGAAGGACAACAGAAAATAATTATTTAGTCAAAATGGCATTATTACACAGACTATACAATATGTTCAGCTTGTGTTTGTTGACATGGGTGGTTTCAGGGAGAATGTTATCCACATGGTCGTTATATTCCCCTATGGTGTAGGTTTATCATTAAGAGGACAAATAGTAAAAATAAAGAAAAAATTGTAGATCAACAGTACCAGGTTACAGGCATTACATTTGTTGTTGTGGTCATTGATGTTAAGTAAGCAAGGCCCATTGTCTGCCTAAGTGCTAAACTTCTTGTTGGGTATTAAAACCAATATTTATTGAACCAAATTATTATGGTGACAACTTGCAACTGTAAACAGAAAGATGGTTCCATTAATGAATAACTACACAAAGCTCGGGCAGATGGTGCTCGTAAACCCGGGAGGGCTGAACATCTAAGGGCAGAATCCCCCTACAGAAAAGACAATCTGCTGCCTTGCAAGAAGATTGGAGACAATCAAAGGCTAAGGAAAGCAAACCTGAATAAAATGCTGGCAGAAATCGAATGCACTGGGCCATTGGCACAGAACACAGTGCAACGTTCTAACATGTACTCAGTCAGAGTGGATCTAACAGACTTTAATTATGGTGCTCTGTCTGTGGAGTCCCCCCCAGGCAGGTGGAGTGCAGGGCCTCATGCCTCGAAGAGGTCCACCCCGGGCTACTGGTTGTCACCCTGACCCATTTTGGAGAGCCAGGAAATAGGACCAGAGGGAAACTACTACTGGTTGGAAAAGCTTCAAGAGACACCTAAAAATAATACACTGGAATGCGGAGGGCATATACCACAAAAAAAAACAAGCCCTGGCAGTCAGACTAGCAGAGGAGGAGATAGACGTTGCCTGCATCCAAGAAACTCACCTTAATCCTCAGCATAGATTTATGATTAGGGGCTACCAAACATTTAGACAGAACAGGGAAGGCCACAAGGGTGGAATCCTTATACTTATTAAAAATACCATCCCAGAAAAACAGATAGAAGTAGTCACAAACGGAGAGGCAGAGATCATTGGTACAGACCTATACATCAACTCCACTAGCGCAAGGATATTTAACTTATACTGTCCTAATGACAAATTGCTGAAGCTGGAGTCAATGAAAATAACACCATCACAGTGTCTTGTAGTAGGAGACTTTAACAGCCACTCTGAAAGATGGGGATATAAGGAATCCAATTCTCGAGGTGAAGAAGTGGAAGAATGGGAAATCTACAACAACCTGTTCCTCATAAACTCTAGAAAGAAACACACACCCCCCCCCCCCCCAACCTTCTACTCAAGAAGATGGAAAACAACATCAACTCCCAACCTAGCATTTGCAACAGGAGACATATCCAACAAAATAGCCAGAATAGTACTGAACCAACTTGGCGACAGTGATCATAGACCAGTCAAACTTTCAGTAGATCTTGCTCACAAACAGGAGTTGCAAATACCACTTCCCAGCTGGAACTACAAGAGAGCAGACTGGGAAAAGTTTGCCAAGCTCACAGATGCTTACACTGTGCCTATAAAAAGAAAGTCAATAATATGATAGAGGAGTTAACAAAGGGAATCCTGAGAGCTGCTAAAGAATCAATTCCTAGAGGAGCAAGAAGAAACTACAAGCGATACTGGAGCAAGGAAATACAAAGACTAGAAGTGGAACTGAACTCTGTCAGAGAACTAGCTAAAACATCACAAAGCACAGAGAACAACATAGCCTATAAAGCAGCCTCTGCCAAATACAGAAAAGAGGTCAAGATATCAGCAAGACAGAGCTGAAAAGACAAAACAGAGAGCCTCAATCTAGACAAAAACGGACACAAACTCTGGAAACTTGCGAAAGCTCTGAGCAACAAAATCAACTGCCAACCTTCAATAATATTAGCACACAATCAGAACATCCACACAGGCAAAAGGGCAGCATCTACAGACCAATTAGCTTACTGATAGAAACTTACAAAAACATTAGTAGAATAAACATTCCAAAAGACCAACAGAAAGCTGCAAGAAAGGAAAACTGAGATGCAAAATAGTACTTCTGGCTTTAGTACCAGAAGAATACCAGACAACCATCTTTACACCAACAGAACTAGATGTAGCCTTCAAAGGATTGAAGCTTAAGAGTTCCCCTGGAAAAGATGGAATCACCAATGAAATTCTCATAAAACTGGGACAGAAAGCCAAGGGCCAACTTCTAAGGATAATGAATGCCAGCTGGAAGATAGGTCAAATGCTGGCAACCTGGAAAGAAGCCATTATGGTGCCCATCCTCAAACATGGAAAAGACGCACTAGACCCAAGTAGCTATAGACCAATTAGCTTACTGAGCTGCCTGAGCAAACTCATGGAAAGGCTGGTCAACAGAAGACTCATGTGGCATTTGGAGGCAAAACAACAAATCATACCACAACAAAGCAGTTTCCGTCACCACAGATCAACTGAAGACCTGATCACCTACATCGCACAGGAAATAGAAGATGCTCTACAAGAAAAGAAACACACACTGACAGTGTGGGTCGACATGGAGAAGGCTTTTGATAGGGTATGGAGAGAAGGATTAAAGAACAAGCTTCTCAGACTTGGCATATCCAAAACCGTTTATTAAATTGGATATCTCAATACCTACAAGACAGAACGGCCAGAGTACAAGTACATGGACAACTAAGTAAGAAAGCCAGAATCGAACAAGGTATCCCATAAGGTGGAGTCCTATCCCCAACGCTCTTTTTAATTTTCATAAATGACATCGTAATGGACATTCCAACAAGTATACACTCAGCAATATATGCAGACGACCTGGCGATATGGGCACGTGAAAAATCTATGTCAGTGGCTAGCTCCATAATGCAAGATGCCCTAGGGAAACTTGAAAAATGGACGAATACCTAGTTATTACCAATTAATTTTAAAAAAACTACATACACAATTTTCAGCCTATCAAGAAACACGCTCTCTGCAAAATTGAAGATAAAAGACCGTGCACTTCCTATTGACCAAAACCCAACATATCTTGGCGTCACCATGAATCGCAGAATGACATGGATAAATAAGATAGACAAAACAAACAGAAGAGCCAGAAAACGAACAGATATTATGAAGAAATTGGCAGGAATGGACTGGGGAGCTGACAGCAATATCTTGAAACAAATATACGTAGGAAGAGTAAGACCAGTCCTAGAGTATGGAGTCACAGCCTGGGCTACAGCTTCCAAAACATAGCTTAGCAAAATTGACAGAACACAAAACCAGGCTGCCCGTATCATCACTGGTGCTATGAAATCTACACCTTTCGTGACTCTAGAAACAGTAACAGGTTTACAGCCCTTAGAAGACAGACGGAAAACTAAAGTAATGCAACAAGTGGAGAAATATAAATGGCTCCTTAGCCACCCCATGCACCAAAGAATAACTGGTTTCGGAAAAGTAAGACTAAAGAGGAGCAACCATTCTGTAATCTCCAAAGAACTGGCAACTAGTGGCCCAGTACTGTCCCAAACACTACCGAAACCCTTATGCCCATCTGATATGACTCCTCATGGGAAACACAAAATAACAGAACTTAAGGAAGACACAGTAGGAATCATGAAAAAAGGCAAACAAACAAAGAGAGAAAACACATGGCAGAAAAACACACAAACGGCAACTACCCACAGGACTCCTGGTCACACAAATACACAGATGGCTCCGCTACAAATGCCACCAGAAATGGAGGAGTAGGTGTGTTCCTGAGGCTGAATAACCGGAATGAGATCACCAAGTCAATAGCTACTGGTAAATTCTCAAACAACTATAAAGCAGAAACTGAAGCCCTCAAAGATGCTGCAAAACTGGCTATCCAACACAAAAATAAAATGCGCAAGAAATTGGTGATACTGACTGATGCACTGTCAGTACTAACAGCTCTAAAAGCCCCCAGGATCAGTGAGCTTGATGACTTGAGAACAATACTAGACCAACTGTGCAATAACTTCCAGAGAGTGGTCATCCAGTGGATACCATCACATTGTAATATACACGGGAACGAACGCGCAGACAAATTAGCTAAAAAGGGAGGGAGATTACCACAAGAGAACCATCCGCTCAGTTATGATGAAGCCAAATCCATCATCAAAGGCATTATCATGAAAAATGAAAACGAGAACACCCAAAGCATAACGAGAGGGACGATACCTCCAACTATCAAGGAGGGATCAAGTCATCATACTTCGCCTACGCACTGGCCACAACAGAATGAGAAACCATATGTTCAACAAACTCAAAATAGGTACTATAGTTTGTTTCAGATTGTTTGCCTCCCTAATTCCAGTAATATCTCGAAAACCGTCTGATAGAATACCATGATTTTTTGCATGCGACCTTAGATTTTCAATGACGTAACGAATTTATCATTTAAATTATCGTATGTGTTACCGTTTCCTCAAAGCGGCAACTTCCTTTGATCTCCTTCATATTTGTATTTATTTTGACACAAAAAACAGAATGTACGGTAAATGAAGATCTTTTACACTTTTTAGAGGAAAAGGCGTAACTTTTATTTTTATATAAGGGACATTATTACTTTATAATAAGAGAGTAAGTAAGTAAGTGTTCCTGTCATGCCTGAAGGTGTATAGGGGAATAAACCGCCACAATTGCACTTTTTCACAACATGCTACCCATTTGGATTGGGCTCTTTTAATTATACAACTAATATTGAATCAAATCAAAATAGGCCGAACATTCACCGAATAGAAATTATTTATTTTAAGAACACAGAATACATCGTCAACTCACTAAAAAAACAGTTCCTGAAGTGGTCCGTATCCAGAGTTTCCAACTCCAACAAAGTCACTTCAGTAAGTTCAAACAAATGAGTTTTATTCAGAATCTGCCGAATCTAATAGACGTATTACCATTTTTGGTTGAATAACCCACAGACCATCGTTTCTCCAATACTTATCTTCCTCAACCATAACATGGTCTTCACAACTAGCCCAATAATCTTTGTCTATGTTTGAAATAGCAACATTGGTAAGCTCTTTAACATCAGATAATTTGAAAGTTTTATTTTCGGATGCTACTTGCCCTTTGATCTTTGCCCAAACTAATTCAATAGGATTTAGGTGTGAGTGATATGGAGGCAGCCTCAAACATCTATGACCATGTTCTTCAATTAATTTATCTATTTGAAATATCTTTGGCCGTTGTATCTGTTTTACAAGTGAAAGTAATTCAGGCTTGAGATACATATCGTTAAATGGTATTTGTTCCCTTGTCAGCCATGTCTTTATTTCAGCTTTAGTGCTTGATGATGTTGGAACTTTATCTTCTTGTGCCACTTTGTTATGGTAAGATGCATTATCCATGATCAAACAAGATGGTCGATCTAATAAAGGCAAAAGAGTGTCTTTAATCCAATCTCTGAACATATGACTGTTCATCTCTGAATGATAATCCTGGTTATCAGTTGACTTTGCAATAAAAACAAGTTCAGCATTCTCCACCAGGCCATTATTTTTGCTCCCAGCATGTGCCACTATAAGGCGCTTTCCTTTGCTGCTAGGTACATACCTTTTAATAGTCCCATCTAATGACTGCCATTCTTTTTCATTTGCGTGGTGGGCATTAATCCATGTTTCGTCCAAGTACACAATGTCATAATCTTCATTACGCATTTGTCTAACTTCACGTAAATATTTGCTTCTTGCAGCTACTAAATGAGGTTTCTCGCAAATGATGTTTCTTCCACAAGAATATTTTCTAAAAGTGAAGCCTAAACTCCGCACACTTCTCCATAGTGTAGTTTTTGATACATCAATACTGGTGTTCTTTTTAAGCCAAATCTTAAGTTTCCTTATGGTAACTTCTTCCCCTAAGTCAAACATTTTACAAATCTCTCTGCGGACAAGTTCTCTGTCAAAACTGTCTAACAAATGTTTTCTTCCTCGACTTCTTTCTTTCCTTGAACATTCACATTGAACATTTTTCACTGATCTATGAAACGACCGTTTACTTAAACCTAACACGTGCATCGTTCTCTTTTCAGGATTTGATATGCTGTGATATAGACTCCCTCGTTTTGCCTCTCTACAAAAATATAAATATAATTTCTTTGTAATATTTTGTTCAGTAACAAATTTCAACTTTAAACTCATTGTTAAGGGCACAACTCACAAAACACGCCTATGTAAATAATTTGATTTTGTATTTTTGGTGACGTTATACTAATGACGTGATACAAAAAGTTGACAATTTTAATCCAGTAAGTGCAAAACCAGAATTGCGCACCGAATATAAGAGAAATTTGCTACACATATGTGCAAATATTGACAAAAATCTGACATTTGCAATTCAATAGTGTAAACCGGTGCCTTTACCCACCAACATATAAAGGAAATTCCCAAATGAAAATGTTTAAATCATTCTTGAAGTGATATGGAAGGGGTAAATACTCTTAAATTTTGATTCAAATGTGCCCAAGTTTAATCATACTTTTATCCTCCTGGTAAGCAAGCGCACAAGAAAAACCAGCAGTTTGTTTGCAATGAATTTATTTTTTCTATTACGTTATGAGATTCAGTAGGTTACATGCAAAATATCAGCACTGTAGCACAAATGGTTGCTGAGCTGTGGTTTTTTGAAGTGAGGCAAAAAATCTGAAGCGAACTATACCAGCCAATGCCACTATACACTGGACAACATGGCAACAAAACATGTTCTACAGGATTGCCCCCAGTACACAGACCTGAGAAGGACAATGTGGTCCACACCCACCTCCCTGGAAGAGAAACTATATGGGGCAACCGAATCACTTAAACAGACAGCTGCCTTCATAAGAAAGTCCGGAATCCTACTCTGAAAGAGCCATGATCGCAGAATAAGTAGAAGAAGATACTCTGACCTGGTGATCAAGAGAGCCTGAATTTTTTTCATCCTTTCAATAACAATTTGTTCACAACTGTGTTTTTAAGTACTTCATTTGAAATATATTTTTCAATACAGTTCACTGTTTGCATTTAATCTTAATACTAGTTTAGTTAGATTTACGGAGGTCAAAGGCTTCATTTAAACACTTCATAATATTAATTCATGAAATAGCAGACTGCTAGCATATATATGATTTATGCAAGCAAAGTTTACTTATATTTTATCAACTGTTGTTTTATTTTCAGAACTTGATGAAGGACATACAATGTGATTCTGTTGAAGTTTCATGTACAGAACAGTATACAGGAAAGAAGGAAAAAAAGCTTGTTGGGTCTTTGTTGAAAATACAAGGACTTAGTCAAATTTATGTAAAGAGCTGTTTAGAAATGTTTGGTTTGAGTTGTGAAAGAAATTCAAATAAAGAAAGTAAACAGATAAAAACAAATACACTAAAGGTTCAGCATGAAAATTCAAGTTCTAGCAAAAATAATGAAGATAGCCAGCAACAGCAAGATAGCAAAGTCCTAAACAAAAAAGATCCTTTTGATAAAGTGCCATCACTTTCATCAGTAGAGAGGACTTCTTACGAGTGGTTTTCTGAATCAAACACTGATGTATTTGATAAAATAAATAAAACTTCAGCAAAAGAAATGGAAGATGCTTATTCTAAAGACTGTAAGGATTCCCTCATCCTGACAGGGAAAATCAGTGAGGTCAATTTCATAAAAATGACAGCTAATGAGGGCAGTGAAGAAAAGGGCATCATTCGAAGAGAAGTGTTAGGTAAGTTTAATATTCACGATAACTCTAGTTGTATTAATCACTAAAGTACATGCATTACTGCATTGTTAATTGTAATGTATATTTTTAAAACAGAATGAAAACTAAAAATTTTCTTTCCTTTATATTTGTAATATTGTTCACATCTGAACACTTGCTCTTTAAAACATCTACCTTAGTTATATGCAGTCATGATGTCAAATACAGAATTCCCTCCAGCAAAGTCTGACTGGGATGTTTGTATGGCCCACCACTCCCAGAAAAATTACACCACAACTATATATTTTATATTACGGTCCACCTAATTCATGACATTTAATCTCTCTTATTAATATTGAACACCCACATCTGTTTGTACAGAAATACAATATCATAATTTCTGTGAGTAAAAGTGAAAGTCATAATTTTTTTTACTTTCGTTTTTGTTATATTTGTATTTGGAGTTGAGTCAATGTTTTTGTGCTAGCCACACCAGTGACCATAAGTGATTTAATAATATTTTACATTCCGCTTAA
Organism: Megaustenia siamemsis; assembly: GCA_032433765.1. NCBI lineage: Eukaryota > Metazoa > Mollusca > Gastropoda > Stylommatophora > Ariophantidae > Megaustenia > Megaustenia siamemsis. The sequence continues at coordinate 155,285,786 of JAVIAB010000092.1, forward strand.
TTCAAGACATTTAATCTCTCATTAATATTGAACAACTGTATTTGTTTATACAATAATATAATTTTATCATTTCTGTGAGTAAAAGTGAGTAATAATTTTTTTGACAGTTTTAATTTTGTAAAATTTGTCTTGGAAGTTGGACTATATTTTTGTGCTCACGACGCCAGTAAAAGTGACAGTCATAAACACTGGGCTATAATGACGGCAATTGTTACTTTAGCAAATTTGTGGGATGAACTAAGTTTTAAAACAACTAAAAATAAAAAGAGAACTACTAAATACAATTAAGACAAGACAAATGAAATTTTTGGGGCACATTAAAAGACACAACAGCCTACTAAAAGTAATATTGGAAGTGAAAATAAAGGTAAAATAGGCAGAGGCAGACCAAGACTAACATGGACGAGTAACATCAAAAGATGGACAAGTCAATCTATGACAACCTGCACCATCAAAGCAAGAAACAGAGTGGAATGACGATCCATAGTAGCCAACCTTCATTGCAGAGATGACACTCGATGATGATGATGAGAAGTAAGAGAGTCCATGTACTACCATTAACAGACCTGTTTAAGATTCAAGAACAATATGAAAAATAGCCACTACCAAAATGAAATGTGTTATAAAAATGACAGGAAATGGCCTGAGAGATAAGTTCAGAAATTAAGAACTGAGAAAAAAGGTAGCTATAATTCCCATCATAGAATACATAAAGAAACAACTGATAAAATGGTTTAGCAGAAAGATTACAACACAATGAGCCTTCAATAAATGTTGCGAGAACACAGGTTCAAGGTCAGACCATGAAAAAGATGGATTGATGGAAAATTTTAGAAACACTAGGAAACATAACAGCAGCAGAGGCAAACAGAAGAGCAAAAGACCACAAATTGTCTCCCCTTGATGCTGAAAGGCAGATGAGGAAGGAAAGAAGTAAAAGAAATTTGTTTTTAAAAGCAGCACTTTTACATTATGTCTATGTAGGATCTTGATCATTTTTGGCCCATTTTTCTCAGTGCAGGCTCGTGCTGGGTCTTGACCCCAATAAGATTATGTTGATTGGGTCAAATAAATAACAGAGAAAAGATGTAAATAGGAAGAGCAATGATCAACATGGTTATACACCTAGTTTAAGCATCACCAAAGAATATGAACATTGGAATGTCAAATCAAAATGTGGGAGAAAAATATAACAAAAGTAATAGAACAAAGAAAGAGATGTATGCAAATGTAAATAAATTGTCTGTGAAGCAATCAATACCTAGTACATATATCTTCACCACCTTAGTGTCTCCATTATCACTTGCACTGACCCCCTCAACTTGATCAAAATGGTCACACTAGACAGAGTATTTGACCCTCCCAGCTTCAGTGTCTCCATTATCACTTGCACTGGCTTCCTCAATTGATCCAAATAGTCACACTAGACAGAGTATTTGACCTTCGCCGCTTCAGTACCCCTTTAGGGTATGATATCAAATAATGTCATCTATAATCAAGAAATAAAAAGTAAAGTAAAGTACCCCCATCACACCAAGTAGCGTATAGGGAATATGGTGTTAGTGACCATAAATTTTACAGACCTTCGGCACGTGATTTTTGGAGTAATGTGGTCGTATTACACCCGTGCCGCTTTACTTTCCCAGAAAAAAATCCAGTATCCATTAAAGGCTGGATGAACTGGAAGCCGTCTTTTGGGATCAAACCCTACCTCTTGTCCTTTTTAGTCCAGTTCACTAACCACTGAGCTATCGTGGCTCCCTTAATCAAGAAATGAAGGTGGGTATATGTCAGCCTCGTGATGATAAGAGACAGCATGAGAATCTCATGTGGGAAACAGAAGGTAAAATAAAAAGAGGCCAACTTTGAGAAATGCTGAAAGAAACACTGAAGTGACAACCAACAATTGCTGGCATCAGCTCCTTTGTCAAGGTTGAGAGGCTCACATAGAACAGGAACATGTAATGAGATATAATGCAGTCGTAACACCTAATAGGAAAGATTGTTAAACATGGAAAGTTTAGAACTTCTACACTATATGCTGTCTTTGGCTCTAAAGGACAATAGTTAGATAGATAGAGCATGATATATGTCAAAGGACATTACTTACTTTTATGGCTTTTGTATTGATGGCACCTTTCACAGTTTGTGTTTTTAATGTTTGACTCGGGGATTATGGGGATAAAAAAAGGCAACAAATCATTTTATAGATGAAATCTTTATATTTTTTGGAGGGGAGCCACTGTAGCTCCATGATTAGTGAACAACTAAGGACAAGAGGCCGAGTTTGACATCGATCAATGATTTACAAACTGTGTTGCAACAAAAGAGTCCTGCATCAAGCATTTAACTTTAGAAATAAAATGTATGTGCTTAATAGAACAAACTTCATTTCATTTTAGCTAAACCCTTGTCTACTCAGTTTATGCTGATGATTCAATATTTATGTACATTATTATCTCATTTAACTTCAAAATTAAAGTCGTTGTTTTAGTAGAATTTATCTGAATTGGTATTCTGAACATCCCAACATGTTCAGATTAAAAATGTATGCATGAATTCTTTTCCTAGGTAAAATTTGTCAAAGTATAGATTAAATTAAGATGAAAATGTTGCACTCCATGAATATACTGTTAATGGGATGCACAAATATTTGGACATAATACAGGAACATTAATCCAGAGTTAAAAATTTTATCTGTTTTCTGTGTTGCATTTGTAGAGAACATCATATCTTTTATAATTTTTCCATTTTCTTTCCAGTTTTGAAAGTGTTCCTAAGATATCTCATTTATTCATCCTCAATATAGTTTAAATCTAATGATTTTCATGAAAAATTGTGTGAATTTTTATGCAGACATGATATATTCTAGACAATTATACATTCATTGAAAAGCTATCTATGGAAATTATGTATAATAACACAAAATCAGTAATTATTTTATTTTAAGATATTTTAATTGCCTGCCATAAACGATAGGAAAAAAATCTTTAGTCTGTAGAAATGTATTGAACTTTCGTTGTGGAATTACATTATTTAACATTCTGATGTCTTTTCTTTTTTTTTTCCTCAGAAATATCTAGAATGGAAGTGAAATTTCCTGAAAAATGGACTGTGACAAAAATTAAAAATAAAAATAAATTTAAACTTGAAGAACTGGAAAGTAAAAATGAAGATTTTCTACGATTTCAAAAGATGCTAGAAGAATTTCTGAAAAATTACAATCTTAGCTTATCAGAGGTATATGAATCAGAGAACATTTTTTTACGATGTTTGAATAAAATAACAATTAATGCCTACAAAACATTTTTCAGAGACAGATTAACAAGAAATAGAAATGTAATTATTCATTGACAAATATGTTTATTAGCAGACAGGAATTATCAGTTTAATAGTACAGAAGTTATATCTGCTATGAACATACTTTGGTCAGCCTAGTTCCAAATCAGTACCTGAGTCACTGAATTACAGAATTAGAATGTAATAAAACTTACCGAACTCATAGCAACAACAGAGCAAAACAGCTAAAATAATACATGATACCTTTCCATCAAATCCTTAGCCACCCCATGCACCAAAAAAATAACTGGTTACGTAATAGTACGATTAAAGAGGAGAAAAATAACTCTGGAGGCAAAACGAGCACTATACAATACAATCTTCATCCCAACGTTGTGTTACCAATGCCAGACCTGCACCCTAGATGCAAGAACAATAAGAAAAATAGCCTCTACAGAGATGAAATGTGTTAGACGAATGACAGGAAACAGTCTGAGAGATAAGATCAGAAATGAAGAACTGAGAAAAAAGCTAGGAATAGCCCCCGCCATAGAGTATATAAGAAAACAACAGATACAATGGTTTGGCCACGTGACAAGGTAGAAAGATCAAAACACAACACAACGAGCTTTCAACAAACGGTGAGAACACCCGACCCAAGGGTCGACCACGAAAAAGATGGATCGATGGAATATTAGAAGCACTAGGAAACATAACAGCAGCAGAGGCGAACAGAAGAGCAAAAGACTGCAAATTATATCTCACCTCGACGCTGAAAGGCAGATGAGGAAGGAAAGAGGAAGAACGAGGAGCAACTTCACTGCGATCTCCAATGAACTAGCAGCTAGAAACCCAGTACTGTCCAAAACAATACCAAAACCCTTGGGCCCATCTCATATGTCTCCTCCGGGGAAACACAAAATACCAGAACTTAAGGAAGATATAATATATGGCCCTTTTCGTCTTGTCAGACGGTCTAGTGGAGGCTATTGCGTATTTTTTTGAGGTATTGTTTTTGCTGAACAGCTTCTCTCGTGGCTAATTCTACCAATGTTTGACAAACACACGCGGTCACATAATGAACAGGTCAGGCTCGCTGATCCACAGGGTTTACCATCCTTTTTCATGAGTCTCTTCTCTTCAAAGTCCTGTCTTAGCTATAATAATACATGATAAATACATGATACAGCTTCCTGCTTAACACATAGTTTATAGTGCATCATTTTTTGGTTGACCTCTTCTTTCAAATGCTTCAAGAGCTCAAGTTGTGTTCTTCCATTCTTTCTGCCATGTCTTGGCCATTTGTCTCTTGTTCCGCCAAGCTTCCTCGACTTCTACATTCCACCAGGGTGGCTGCGTCCATCTCTCCTGCCTCCTACGAGGGGCGCTCTGTTTCATATGTCTGATTTTTCTAATGACATTCTGGTCTATTTTCTCATAGTGGAATGTGTGGAGCTTTCATTTCTGGCTTCTATTTCTGCTTTTGTCAATTAGGAGGACACATGGATAATGATCACTTCTGTGGAATCCCAGTGCACTCCACTTGCAAACCGGTGCGAAAGTAGAAGACACCAGTGCCAGGTCTATGACACTGAGTCCCCTGTTCGAGTGGTCATTCTGATTTCTCTTCTATCATTCAAGCACATTAAATCGACTGACACTAGTGTGCTCTCTAGGTCTTCTCCCAACTTGTTGGTTATGACATTACCCCACTGATTGCCGCTAGCATTAAAGTCTCAGCAGAAAATGATGCTCTCTTCCTCAAAGTCGAAGAGATTCTGCCATTTTTGTGTGTCCACCTTCCCATTATAGGCATACACATTTACAACTACGAAATGAACTGGGGTCTGCACCCTAACTGCATCTACCTGCAATTCTGCACTGTCCCACGCAGACATGTCAACCTCAGCTACCACCATATTGTTGCGCACAAGGATGACCTGCCCAAGGTGTCGTCTATTATAGAAACAATTAAATCCAGGGGCATTAACTGTCCTATCACCAAGAAGAGTTTCTTGCAAAATCATTATATCGGCGCTATACAGTAGCTTATCAAGAATGGGCCATCATTGATTTATTGACCCACAATTCCAATATGTGACGCGCACATACTTTAGGCTCACACTTCGACAGTTTTTTACCACCTCTCTTACCTTGTCTTTTTTTAGTTCTTCAATGTCGTTTGGGCTGCATCTGAATACTTGTCGTCGTCATAGATGATTATGTCGCTGGAAGTCGATGCTGTGGATGGTCCAGACTCACGTGCACTCAGTCGCGCGGTCCAAAACCCGTTTCCACGTTATAGATTGGCCAACTCCAGTAAATCGCTCTGCAGCATGCGGATACACTGTGAGCTTTTGACAAATAAATGAATTAGGTCTTAACAACAGACCGGTGAAAACAAACCGCAATTTTTTCACACGTTCTGTTATTTAACATGTATAAATAGTTAAGTCTGTTATCTGGGTATTTCTTTTTTTCTGTAAGATTTTAGATGAAAAGACTTAAATGTACTCTATGAGGCAAGGTGCCCAACAGTAACAGAGCTGGGTGGAAGCTGTCAGCGATTCATAGCTGATGGCTTGTGCCAGGATTGGTGAACCAGAACCATCCAGACCCCACATCACTTCTTTTGAGTGCCTCTAAAAACAGACTGACCAGTCTAGTCTGGCCAAGTCAATAGGGATTGAAGAGGTAAGGCAAGCCGGTCCTCAAAAATGCCATGCTGGAGTCAGATGTTTTGGACCAAAATACACAAATATCAGTTTTACTGCAAATCACAACACAGTTTAAATACGCCTATGTCCTTTTAAGGGCAGATGATAAAGTGGTCAAACCTTTAATTATTGAGTGAACGCAAACAAAATGTACATACTGGATGAGTGCACTGGACCTCTAACCTTTATTCTCAGACCTTCAGTTAACACACTGGTAGACCCTAGAAATATTATTATAGTGTAATAGGTAGTCATTTTTACTTAATCAAGCATTAATGTCAGAGCTGACATCACATCATTCCAGGCCAACCCTTAAGTGCTATTACCCTCAACAGTTGATGAAATATGTATGCTCTGATGACTCCAATAACTTGCTCATTATACACACAATAGCAATTCCTTGTTGGTTATTATTCCTATTTGATCATTATTGTATTCAAAACTGTTTCAATATAAAGGTGCATCTGCATTGAGAGGCATGTCAATTTATAAATACAATACTCAAGGACTTTCAAAACATGACTCTATGCATGTCATCTCCACTACAGACACACCTGAGGATAGCATTTTAGTTCTTTCATTGCCACCAGTCTCTGTGATACGGTTAGTATATATAATTCTGTAATTGTCAGGAAATTATTACAGAACCTTCTTTAGGCTTATCACATCATAACTATGGTTAAGAATCGCAGTTTGTTTTCGCCGGTCTGTCGTCAAGGACGCGTAATTCATTTAATTTGTAAAAGGCTCACAGTGTATCCGTGTGCTGCATATTTACTGGAGTTGGCCAGTTTATAACGTGGAAACGGTTTCTGGACTGTGCGACTGAGTAAGTGCACATGAGTCTAGACCATCCATAGCATCGATGTTCAGCGACAAAATATTTGATACTATGACGACGGTAAGTATTCAGATGCAGCCCAAACGACAACATCGAAGAAGGAAAACACGGGATAGGAAGAGAGGTGGCGTTAAACTGTCGAAGTGTGAGAGGCTAGGCCTAAAGTATGTGCACGTTACATATTGGAATTGTGGGTCCATACATCAATGACGGCCCATTTTTGATAAGCTACTGTGCTGCGCCGATATAATGGTTTTGCAAGAAACTTTTCTTGGTGACAGGACAGTAAGTACTCCTGGATTTCATTGTTTCTACATTAGATGACACCTTGGGCAGGCCATCCTTGTGCGCAACAATATGGTGGCAGCTGAGGTTGATATGTCTGCGTGGGACAATGCAGAATTGCAAGTACATGCGGTTAGGGTGCAGACCCCAGTTCATTTCGTGATTGTAAATGTGTATGCCTGTAATGGGAAGGTGAACACACAACAATGGCAGAATCTCTTCGAGTTCGATGAAGAGAACGTCATTTTCTGCTGAGACTTTAATGCTAGAGGAAACCAGCTGGGTAACGTTATAACCATCAAGCAGGGAGAAGACCTAGAGAATGCACTAGTGTCAGTCGATTTAGTGTGCTTGAATGATGGAAGGGCAACAAGAATGGCCACTCAAACAGGGGACTCTGATAGTGTCATAGACCTTGCACTGGTGTCTTCTACTTTCGCACCGGTTTGCAGATGGAGTGCACTGGGGTTCCACGGAAGTGATCACTATCCATGTGTCCTCCTAATTGAGAAAAGCAGAAATAGAAGCCAGAAAAGGAAGCTCCACACATTCCACTACGCGAAAACAGACCAGGACGTCATTAGCAAAATCAGACATATGAAACAGATCGCCCCTCATAGGAGGCAGGAGAGATGGACGCAGCCACCCTGGTAGAACGTAGAAGTAGAGGAAGCTTGGCGGGGCAAGTGACAAATGGCCAAGACATAGCAGCAAGCTAGAAAGAATGGAAGAACACAACCTGAGCTCTTGAAGCGTCTGAAAGTAGAGGTCGACCAAAAAATGATGCACTTTAAACTATGTGCTGAGCAGGCTAAGGATGCCAAATGGGATGAATTCTGTAAAAAAGTGTGCTCAGAAAAATCGTTAGCTACATTCTGGCGCCTTCATCAGAGCATGAATGGCACAACACGACACAGAGGCATACCAGACTTTCAGAGCACACGGATATGGCACAAATCTGATGAGAGCAAAGGGAAGACCCTGCTTGCCCGCTACATTGAGCAGATGGACCAAAGAAATGAGGCTGTAAAAATGAGGATATGGGGATCGCTGTCAAAATTGTGTAAGGATGTAGTGCTGGAAGAAGATCTCACAATCACAACCGATACCATTCGCACGACACTTAAAAGGTCACACAACACTGCTCCTGGTCCAGATGGTGTTCGGTACGATGACATAGGCGATTTAGCTGACGACGACTTGACAAAACTGGCCAATGAGTTTAATGCCAGCATTCAGAGTGGCCAAATTAAAGAGGAGTGGCTACACAGCTACTTACTACCGAAGCCAAACAAGGACCATTCTCAAATCAGTGCCTACAGAATCATCACAATGCAGAACACTGCGGGCAAGCTGCTGAAGAAAATAGTTGCCCGTGTCCTCACCTGTCACTTTGAACAGAAACGCGTATTCCCACCCACACTCTGAGGTTATAGATATAACAAAGAGACATGGTTCAACGCGGCAGTCTTTGCTTATGACGTCTTTGAAGGCTTCCACAGACGAGAGGAGACATGTGCTGCTGCTATAGATCTGGAGGATGCATACAATAGGATGCCATTTGAATATTTCATGCATATGCTCCTCAAACTGGCGGTGGTGCACCCCTTCCTCATTAGATGGATCGCCGCTGCACTGTTTCAGAGGAAGGTGATACTCAGATGTGGAAGTTGGTCTTCCTAGCCAACATCCATTTGTCCTGGGCTGCCACAAGGCTCACCATTGTCACCAGTTCTATTTAACGTGTACACAATAACGATCACGGAACAACAGCTGGATGGGAGGGGAAGAACTATGACTTTTGCTGATGATATTCTGGTATATCGACAGGGAAGAGACAGATGGGGAATCGCCTCCACAATGCAAGACAAATTCTATCGCATTTCTTCCTGGTGTGGGGTTTCAGGTGCCTTGGTTATTCTAATCAGTTTCATGGTTCTCCCTTAACAATCATATTGTTAATACGACCACACCGGTAGTACGAATGGGAGCTGATGAGGTGACCAGGGACAGGTTGATGACATACCTCGGAGTTAAGTTTGATCGCAGCCTATGTTTTCGGGACCATGTCGACCATGTGATAACAAAATCCCGCAAAGGATTAGCCGCCTTGAAGGTCATGGCAGCTGCCAACATCGAGCAGAGGCTACTTACTCTTCTGTTCCAGGGATTAGTCCTCGCACCAATCGCGTATGCCCTGGCAATTCTTACTGTCAGTACGACTCAAATTGATATGCTGGAGAAAATACAAAATGAAGCCGTGTGCATTATTTTGGGATGTACAAGGGTCCCTGTGTAGCAATGAGGTATCTTCTTGACTTTCCAACCATGGATGACAGGAACAAGATCTGGAGAGCACGAGCATACCTGAAGAGTAGTACAGATACAGAGCATCCATTGCACCACGTGCTTAACACAGGGAAAGGTGCCAGGTTAAAAAGTGGCAAATCATGTGTGGGCCGAGCAGAAGATGTCATCAAACAGGTCTGTGGGCTTACCAATATCAGCGTTGGTGAGGAGTGGATACCGGTGCCTACATCTTTCAAGGGGACTTTTTCGTGTATTGTCACACTTGACAGGAAAAGTAAGGAATAAAACCCGGTCGTGGTTAATGCTGAGGTCAACGGTCTCATTTGCGATAACACTGATGAGAAAGATGCAGTCATCTATACAGACAGATCTGTAAGATGACACCAAAGAAGTACATGGGCATTTACAGCACGCTCGGCAGGCAGAATAGTCAAAGAAGACAGTGGTGCATGCATCAAGACCACGAGTAGCATGACAATGGAGGTGATGACAGTGACCAAGGCATTCAAATGGTTAGAGTCACAAGACTACACCCACGCATGTATACTGAGTGATTCGATGAGCATGATAAAAAAAAGTGGAGGCGGGCTCTGTACGCATGCAATGGGTAGAGTCGTTGCAGAAATCCAAAATACGTAAGGTCACCTTTGTCTTTGTCCCTGGACATGAGGGAGTACGGGGAAATAAAAGAGCGGACAGGATGGCTAGCTGCGCTGCCATTGAGGATAGGTTAGCAATGGATCAGGCGGACATCATCAATGCCCTCCGAGATGTGGGAAGAGCACAGGACTTCGACAAACACCAGATCCACGTCACTTCTTCGGATGATGGAAATGGGAGTTAAGGTGGGCACAGCCAGAAATGAGAAACTTAGTGGCCGTGTAAGAAGACTTAGCAACCGACATAGAACTGGAGTCATCAATCGCTGGACACTGCGGGAATTGCTGAGGAGGGGATCTGAGCACCTATGGACATGTTCAGAGTGCAATGATGATGACCTGCAAATAACTAAATAACATCATAACCAAGTAAATTATATCCTAGTAGCATTTGCAATCAGCTCCTTCATTAAAATTATCTGCATTTTGAGCATCTCAGCACCTTACACGTTTTGTTTTTTTTTCAGTTCATATTGTACTTCCTCTTGTACCCATTTGGAAGTAAGGGAGATTTGAAGCTCTGGTTCTCGTCCTTTTGTCGGCTTCAGTCTTTGCTAGTTGATGATGTTGTTGCATCATTATTTCATTGATGCTGTCTGTTTATCTTAATTCTACATCTGTCTCTTGCTCTTCTCTTCTTTATAGTTTAAGCAACCTGTAAAATCTTTTAAACTTTCAGCATATTTATGTTTTTTTTTCTTAATTTATTAATATTCTTTAAATCTATTAATTTTCTTAATTAATCTCCAATTAATTGGGGGGGGGGGGTTTAGTTATTTATTTGCATTTTACAATTTAAATAAGCTGTAGTTGTTGTGTTAGTATAATTTACAGAAAGCTGAGAATGAAAGAGAGAATACAATAAATGTATATCAAATCAAGAGCATTTAGGAACATCCTCACACATCAGTGGGAAGATATTCAGGGCAAACACAACTCCAAGACACCAAGATATAACGATGATAAGAAATACACATGCTCACAACCTCACAAGAATGAAGTAAGTCAAACTCCAAAGGAACTTAAAAATGGGAAAATGCCTGAGTGAAAGTATGGTTCTTAAATACTTTGTGGGAATGTCATAGAGATTTTGGACAAATAATGAAACTGAGTCTAAATATATTGTGAAAGCTGGAAAATTTTAGGAAAGAGAAGATTTTTTTATACAGAGAGGAAAGATTCAGGCAGATAAAGAGCACTGGAGAAAACTCAACAGCAGAATTTATTGACAAATTTGGATAGTTCTCCATCTTTTACAGGAATGACCTATTCAGGAAGTTGTAGAAAGACATTATCACATATGCCAAGAGGCATGGTACCAGATGATGATTTCAATAAATTACAAGAGAAAGTCATTAAGTAACATTCTAAAATACATTGAAAAGTATGTGCAACAAAAAATCTTATTTCAGGACTTAAGACGACTTCTGAACAATACACCATATAACAGTTATGACAGCTGAACAATAAATGGTCGCTGTAGCTCATACTTATCTTCTTCACTGTCAACTTTCACAATTTAAGCGCAACAAAGTTTTTATTAATTTGTTGGAGTCAGAAGGTGTGAAACCTTCTGGAATCTACAGAAGAACAAAGGTTTAGTATGGTGACAGTTGTTGAGGTCATGGGAATAGGTCAAAAGATATAAAAACGGAAGACAAAATCTTAGATAGGAACAACAGAATGGGTGATCAGCTAGTTAAACAGTTGATCAAGCATCAAATCCATGGCAACAGACATATCCCTACTGGTGAAATTGCTGCAGAAATCAAAATAAGTCACAATCCAAAATACAGAATTGTCCATGATCCAAGTGTGGAAAAGTTTGTAGCAGATGGCCCCTGAGGCAGCTGGTCAATGATCACTGAGGTAATGGATTTAGTGCAAAGTTAGTTAAATTCTACACCAAGGGTTGCTGAAAGCTTGTAGCCAGATGGAGGGGGAATTATGTAAAAAAAAAAAAAATAAGACAAACAATTTCTGCCAGTACTCTTGTAAAAGCTTTATTAATTCAATTGAGGTTATTTAATGATCATACTTTGTATTAAAAACACAGCATTTTGTTCACTCACTTAGAAGATAATATTGAAAGCCAGAGCACCTACAAGATAGATCTAAAATAGAGTTTGGTGCTGAACTGTCAGTGTTCTAAATATTTTTTGCATATAACATTTATTTTTTAAATTAATGATGATTGCAATAATAATGCTATGTGAAAAACATTAACATTGGTTAAAAGTTTTCATTAACATTTGTTTGAGAAAGCTTCTTAATTCTGAAAAAAATGTTATTCATTTTTAGGTGTCACGAATTCAAGACACGAATCTCTACACCCGCTTTCAACAGAAATTATCTCAGATGAAATGTAACAATTGCACAACATTGTGGCACAGAGCTTCAAATAGTTATGCAAATTTGATTCATAGAAATGGATTTCATCCAAGATTTAGTGGAATGCCAGAAGGTAAAGACAAGTTTAAATATGTCTTTCCTCATCTTTTTTTTTTAATTCTTTTTCCCCTGGAACTTCTGATATTCATATTTTTGCTCAAACAGATCAGTGTTCAACAAGGCAAAGAGATCAGAAAAGACTGCATCACTATGACAATGTTATAATGCAAGTTTAATATTTAATCACTAGTATGTTACAGTTAGAGAAAGGGATGAAGAAAAAATAAAGAGGACACTGTGCATCTATTTTTGACAATAGAAACAAGAAAAAGAGTTCTTAAATGTTATGCAGAGCCAGTCTTCACATATGGATGTGAATCATGGACAATAGGACAACAGACAAGAAAATCACTGGAGGCTGTAGAAATGTGTTTTTACAGAAGATTGTTGAGAATACCATGGACAGATAAGAAGAGTAATGAAAACATTATGAAAGTGGCCGAAGCAAAAAGAGAGCTAATTTCCAATATTAGGAAGAAACAATCATCATTTTTTGGCCGTGTAATGAGAAGGGAACAGCTGGAATATATTGTGACAACTGGGAAATTTGAAGGATGAAGCGATAGAGGGAAGCAAAGAGAAAAGATACCAGACAGCTTAAGAGAATGGCTTGGCAGAAAATCAACAACAGAAATGATAAATAACTGCCAAGATTGAAAGTTGTGGAGAGACATGATCACCTTCGCCAGCAGGCTTGGTACTTGATGATGATGATTATTTTGTTTATTTCAGTTTTACATTTTCCATCACTGTTCTCATATGTCCAAGGTAGTTGTAGCTCTCTGTACTGTCTCCAAGTCTATTCCTTCTACTTTGCTTTCCAGGTTTTTAGTATTATCTTTGTTAATGATCATAGTTTTACTCTTTTTGATATTCACATCAAATCCATACTTTTTGCTTGTTATGTTTATTTCTTTAAGTAATTAACATACAGAATAGACTTTCAAAAATGTGGATTGGATGAAATATGAAAGAAATTTATTAAAACTCCAAAATTAAAGACTTGAATAACTAACAGCTAATGATGTCCGCCCGATCCATTGGTTGACTGTCATATTACTACTACATTATTTACTACATTATTAAATACAGAATGAAGTTATTTATTATTATCATGGGGTGTACGAGGGACACTCCCTGTGTAGCAATGAGGTATCTTCTTGACTTTCCAACCATGGATGACTGAATCAAGATCTGGAGAGCATGAGCATATCTGAAGATTAGTACAGATAAAGAGCATCCATTGCATCATGAGCTCGAAACAGGGAATGGTGTCAGGCTAAAAAGAGACAAATCATGGGTGGGCCGAGCAGAAGATGTCATCAAACAGGTCTGTGGGCTTACCAATATCAACACCAAAGGAGTGCATGGGCATTTACAGCACGCTCGGCAGGCAGAATAGTCAAGGAAGACAGTGGTGCATACGTTATGACCACGAGTAGCATAACGATGGAGGTGATGGCAGTGACCAAGGCATTCATCTGGCTAGAGTCACAAGACTACACCCACGCCTGTATACTGAGTGATTTGATGAGCATGATACAAAATGTGGAGGCAGGATCTGTACATAGGCAATGGGTAGAGTCATTGCAGAAGTAAAAAATATGTAAGGTCACCTTTGTCTACGTCCCAGGACATACGGGAGTACGGGGAAATGAAAGGACGGACAGGTTGGTTAGCAGTGCTATTGTCGAGGACAGTCAACCAATGGATCGGGCAGACATCATCAATGCCCTCCGGGAAGTTGGAAGCACACAAGACTTCGATAACCATGAGTCCACGCCACTCCTTCAGATGAGAGAGATGGGAGTTAAGATGGGCACAGCCAGAAATGAGAAATTTAGTGGGCATGTAAGAAGACTAATCAACCAACAAAGATCTGGAGTCGTCAGTCGCTAGACACTTTGAGACTTGCTGAGGAGGGGATCTGAGCACCCATGGACATGTTCAGAGTGCAATGATGATGACCCGCTAATAACTCAATAACAGCTTTTATTAGCTGTGCCAGAAAAACTGGTATACTTTTCCCAGCTATTATCAGAGGAACCAGATAAAAGAGTTAATCTGTTGTCATGTAATATTTTTGTCACTGCTAATTTTATATCAAATTTTATTAATTTACTTTACAGCCAAACATCTTGGAGATGGTGTTCTGTTCTGTGAAGATCCTAGCAAGTGTTTGAGCTATGCAAGTGGAACAGAAGAAGAAGTGATATATCTTTTTTCATCCAAAGTGCAGTTAGGAAGATCTGGTCCTGGTAAACAAGGACTAAGGTATCCACCTCATGATGAGAATACCAATGAACCTTTTGATTCTGTTAAAGATGCTGATGATGCATCTTATATGATCTTTAGCGATGCTCAAGCTTACCCTGAGTATATGCTTACCTTAAAGACAAAGCAGACATTTGTTACATAATTGTTATCTTCTGTCAAAAGTAAGAATAAATGTGAAATGTTACTTTAGTAATGCTGTAGCGATGTCTTTGCTTCATTTATATTTAAGCTGTTTGTTGTTCATATTTTAATACATTAAGTTATGCAGTCATTATGTTTCATTTGATATCAGCAAGATCATGTTAACTGATAAAAACACTTATGATTTTATAAACAAGCTTTTTTTTTGTTTTTTTTTGGTTTATGCTTTGTTTAACTCTTTCTGTATGTTTTGCCGCACTGTGTGCCATGCCAATTTCAGCAACATATGTTTCTCCGCGTAGTGCGCCACGCTCAATTTGATTTGTGTGAACATCATCAAACCATATTCTTTTTACATGTCCTGTATCATCTGGATATTGGTGAAATCTAACACCTTGTTCAATTATCCAAAAATTCTTATAATATGTTATGTGTTAGATAAATATAAATATGTAGATCGATTCTTAAAACCATAAACAATTTTGTCTCTGAAATCTCTTCCGTTGCGTTGATAAAAAAACTTCCATACGGAAAGAGTTAAACTTTAGTATTCTTTACTATTTCTTTTTTTGCACTCATTGAAACATGAAAAGGACTTTCAGAATCAGTAAAACTTAAAAGTAATAATCACAGCAGTGACAGTGCTGATCTGCTGACAACTTTGGAATAGTCCATGTTTGCCGGCTTGAATGACTCTCATGTATGTGTACAGCATTTAGATAAAGAGTTGAATACAAATATTTCTACAACTTTAAGCTGTTCATCAAAAGATTAGGTACTAGTTAATATTGGTAACTGACTGCTTATATCCAAAATAGTTACACAAGGATAATAGATAACTTAGATTTTGTGGTTAGTCTTGACTATCTAAGATAGGATTGTATTTTTTAATTGTCTTGTTTGTTTATAAGTAGTGTATCAAATACACTACTAAATAAAGTAGTGTATCCTTCCAGCTGGATGCCTGCAATTTGGCAGAATTTTAGACCTTATTGAAATGTAACAGGTTTTTACATTAATTCATATAATATCAAAGTCATGTCATATATTTCTATTATGAGCTATAGATAAGTATATTCAGAAAGTCAACTCCCTTGTAAATTTGATTTTGTGATGGAACTTGTAATATTTCAAATTAATAAACATTTTAATAAGTTTATTTTATCCAGGAACTATCACAACTCTATAATGTATTATTTTGTTGTTTGTATTTTCTGAATACAGTTTAACTACCACACACACACGATTATAGACTTGATTTTACAAAGAAATTTGGAATAACAAATAGATATGTGAAAATGTGTCATCACTGAATGTATTATTATCTTGCTTTTCCATCTTCTCTCTGTTTCATCGGTGTGTCTCTACCCAACACTGAGATCAATTATACCTTTGGTGATAATAATCAGCTTTCCATTCTTTTAAAGAAACACCTTCCAGTTTTTTGTTTTTTTTTTGTTCCTTCATTTTCAACAACCTATAATTGGAGCTGATTTATTTTCTCTGCTTCATTAATATTTTATTTGTACATTTGACTCCTTATTTATGTGAAATCACATTTTTGTAATTTCCAACATGTTTATACTAGTATTAATATAGTAAAATTAACAAGATAATAATTGACAATGACATATTTTTTTTTTTTTTGTATAAAGATGTTGCAATAATATTCTTTTGATTTGAGCTTTTTTTTTTTTTTTTTTAAGATAACAGATAAAGGTTCCCTCCACACTTTGTTTAGACATATGGGGAATATAGGGTTTGTGACCATATTTTTCCATGTACACATCACATTTTTGCATGATGTGGTTAGTAACAGACCAGACCACCTTTATTTTCTAGAAAAAATTCTGGTACCCATTTTTAGAGGCTGGGTGAATCTTGGAGTTGGTCCGAAAAAAATCCACCACTTCTGGGATTTGAATCAAACCCTTCTTATCAGGGAGTGAGCGCCTGATCTATTGTTGTTAGTATAGTCTAATTATTTAGCTTTACAGACTTGTTTTAATCTTACGCATTTTAAATTTACTAATCATTCAGGATATACATGTTTTTGGAATTACCTAACATCATTATCTATTGCTTTTTGGACTGGTGGTTTTATTAGATTTATTTATAATAATTATCTTCTTTATTATTCTTTCACGTCTTCTTCTACCTCTCAGCTCCCTGTGGAGCATAGGTCTTCAACAAACACTTTCCAAGTCGCTCTGTTTCTTGCCATTCTTTTATGATCATTCCATGTCTTCCCCATCATCTTCATCTCTGCTTCTATCTGTCTTCTCCAAGAATTATTTTATTTAATTGCCCATTATTAATAAGAGTTTCAAGGGAACATTTAACCCAAGATTATGATAATTATTTGTACATAATTATTTTACAAAACTATCGTAAAATGTACAACTCACATAAAAACCTATGTAACTTTGAGAAAAATATTTTTTTTTACATTTTGTGACAAATAATTTTTTTAATTTTCATTTAGAGATAAATACAACTTAAAAATAATCAAAACATTTAAATAGCACAATCAGTATACAGGTAGACATTATGCCCATGACATATAGCCTTATTATAAACAACACAAAAGTTTGTTGTTATTTTTTCTGGCTTTTGAGGGGCACAAGTAACAAACTGTTCATTAGGGATCAGCCTGAGGTTGAACTGTCAGCTTTGGGTTTAGTTTTTAGAATGTCTCTATATACTACTTACCAAAACTGAATAAGCGAATCTGACAAAACAATCACAGTTTTTACAATGAACCAGTAGTATATAAAACCCACCAATAATTAGGAAGGTATATGGTGGGAAAAAGCAACCATTGGAGAATTTAACAATTTAAAATTTTGCTATCGTAATTTTTACAAAAGATCATAATCTAGGGCTTAAAGGAACATAAATGATCATGCAGACAGAATACAAAAGAACATAATTATACCTGAATAATTTTTTTATGCCAATAAACAAGGATCAACAAAACAAAATTACTGAATATATTATTGAAATGTAATGAACATGAATTTCTTTGTCTGAATTTGTTACTTGTAAGAGTAACACTATTTTTAAAAAATTACTGCACAGCAATTAAAGGGTTTGATGAAAAGGTTTGACAAGAAGTTCATAGAACGACACGTACAAGGTGATTAAATTTATTTATCTCATTTATATATTGTAATTCTATTATTGTTATTTTATCAATTTCAATTTTTGCATGCAGTTTTTAAACTTATTTGACTTTATGTGCATAAATGTATCTGTACAGAAATATATGGCATAACAGTTGCAATTGCTGACACAGTGTCAATAGCAACCGTAGCAAGAAAAACCAAATATATATATATATATATATATATATATATATATATATATATAGGATCAGTTCAGAAATTCACATATCTTGGATCCACAATTATGCACACCATTTCTCTTGAGGATGAAATAAACAGCCAAATTGGTAAGGCTGCTACGACTTTCGGCAAATTCACGGAAAGGGCCTGGAACAACACGAAACTAACACTAAAGACCAAACTCTTAATATATCAAACTTGTGTCCTTAGCACACTATTATATGGATCTGAAACCTAGACGACATACTCAAATCACGGAAAAAGACTAAATGTCTTCCACATGTGATGTCTCCGCAGAATAATGCACATCAAATGGCAGGACAAAATAACCAATTTAACTGTCCTGCAACGTGCTAAGACCCCAACAATCATGTCGATGCTCAGATGTTGAAGACTAAGATGGTTGAGGCACATCCAGCGAATGGAAGAAAAACGCATCCCCAAGCAAATACTAAATGGTGAACTAATACACTGATAAAGACAAACCGGCAGACCTAAACTACGATATAGAGATATCTGTTAATTCTGTTAATCATCTCTGAATAACTTCTCCTTCTGTGAATATGACTGGGAACATCTGGCAAGTGATCACAAATCATGGAGAGCATGTGTAAGGAATGGTATAACATCTTTTGAGACTGTGCTAAGGCAACAATTAGAAGAGAAAAGACTCATGAAAAAGGATGGAAAACCCTGTGGATCAGTGGGCCTGACTTGTTCATTCTGTGGCCATGTGTGTTTGTCAAACATTGGTAGAATTAGCCACAAGAGAAGCTGTTCGACAAAAATAAACCTCAAAAACATAAAATACACAATAGCCTTCTCTAGACCATCTGACAAGACAAAAAGTGCCATAACATATATATATATATATATCATCATCAAGTACCGGGCCTGCTGGCGTAGGTGATCATGTCTCTCCACAACTTTCTATCTCTTTCGATCTGTCTGTTATTTTTTCCTCTTTGCTTCCCTCTATCTCTTCGTCCCTCAATTTTTCCAGTTGTTACAATATATTCCAGTTGTTCTCTTGTCATTACATGGCCAAAAAATGATGATTGTTTCTTCCTAATATTGGAAATTAGCTCTCTTTTTGCTTTCACCTCTCTCAGAACATCTTCATTACTCTTCTTAGCTGTCCCTGGTGCTCTCAACATTCTTCTGTAAAACTACATTTCTACAGATTCCAGTGATTTTCTTGTCTGTTGTCCTATTGTCCATGAATCGTATCCATATGTTAAGACTGGCTCTACGTAACATTTAAGAACTCTTTTTCTTGTTTCTATTGTCAAAAATGGATTGCATAGTATCTTCCTCATTTTTTGGAAAGCTGCTTTTGCCTGAGCCATTCTGCATCTCACCTCTTTTGTACATCTTCCATCTGAGGTTAACAAAGTTATATATATATATATATATATATATATATATATATATATATATATATATATATATATATATATATATATATATATATATATATATATACTGATGTTGCAGCCACATATGCAACTATTAAATCTGGATATGAAATTTTGATACACTATCCAGATGGCGCGGGAACCACGATAGCTCAGTGGTTAGTGAACTGGACTACAAAGGACAAGAGGTCAGGTTCGGTCCCGACCGATGGCTTCTGGGTTCACCCAGCCGAAAATGGGTACCGGATTTTTTCTGGGAAAGTAAAGCAGTACGGACATAATACCAACTACATTGCCCCGAAAATCATGGGCTGAAGGTCTATAAAAATGATGGTCACTAACAATATATTCCCTATACACCACTTGGCATGACGGGACTCTTTATTTTACTTTTATCCAGACGGTGCAGCACAAGAACTGTGTGGCCCATGTGGTGAAGCCTGCAACAACTATGAGGAAATTTTGATGATGTAATTTCATGCCTTAGAAACAGCAGTGTACCATTTGAATACTGTTTTTGATACCACACCAGTAAGCAAAAGAAACAGTTATATTTACTGATTCCAAATAAGTCCTGCAGGTGCTAGGAAGTAACATAAACAAATCATAACTCACACAGCTCACCATAGATATAGATGGCTTCATTAGCACACATGACATAAGGCTAGTGATGCAATGAATCCCAGGACACTCCAACACACCAGGAAATGATAAGGCAGACACACTTGCTAAGTGAGGATCCAGACAGACACAGTTTCATACTGACATCTCTTTAAACACAGTCAAATAAATCATAAACTCCAACAGTAGAAAAGATTGGCTGAATGGATGGGCCATGGGAAAAACATTGAGAGAGCTTTTTAAATACACGAGATCAAACCCCCATGACAACATTAACAACCTAATAAGAAGAGACCAAACTACCATCTTCAGACTGGGAACCGGTTATGTACTACTGAACAACCTCATCAATAGAATACAATGAAACCAAACTCCAGCATGTCCATTCTGTGAACACCCATATGAAAAAGCAGAACAGTATCCTTTAGAATGTCCAAAGCTCACTGACATCAGACCAACTCTACTTCCTCAAAGACCTGATAAATGGAACACTTTGTACAGAACTACAATGGAACTCAGAAATACCTGCAGCTATCATTACATGGCATTGGACAGACGAGTATCAGCTCACAGGCTTCTGAATCCAAACAACATGTACATAAATTCTCATTTCATTTTATTTTCTCATTGACTATTGACAAATTTGACATCAAAGTGAAAAAAAAAATAACTACTTTAGCTAATAGTTTTGTTTTTTCTATAATTATGTGTACCCTGTTTGCTAAATTTTCTACATCAAAATTGATGTTCACAACTAATGTACCTTAAATTTATGAGGTTTGGCTATGTTTATCAAAGCTAAAAGTTAATAACTGATGTATCATAAACTGATGTAGGATGATGGTTTATCAAAGATGAAGTCAATAACTGATGTACTATAAACTGATATAGAATGATGGTATTTATAAAAGCTGAAGTCAATAACTGATGTACCATAAACTGATATAGAATGATGGTATTTATAAAAGCTGAAGTCAATAACTGATGTACTATAAACTGATATAGAATGATGGTATTTATAAAAGCTGAGTCAATAACTGATGTACCATAAACTGATATAGAATGATGGTGTTTATCAAAGCTGAAGTCAATAACTGATGTAGAATGATGGTATTTATAAAAGCTGAAGTCAATAACTGATGTACCATAAACTGATATAGAATGATGGTATTTATCAAAGCTGAAGTCAATAACTGATGTACCATAGACTGATGTAGAATGATGGTGTCAGTACAAAAGTTGGACTGTTGAAAGAATTCATATTGACTCCAGGTATTCTTTTCATTTACTCTCAGGCAGCTGTGAAGATGGATGGGACTTACTGTGCTCCAATGACCTTTCAATTTTTAAGGGTCAAGGGAGTGACAATATCAAATTTATATGATAGATGTTATTTTAATACTTACTTATCATACCAACATGTGTTGTGTTGTGGAGAGCTGCAGTTTTCTATCCCCCAAATGTGTGTCATAATTACTCATTTTGCTTTTCTAGTGAAATGAATGATTTTTCTCAATTCAGATTTTGTGATCTTTTGTTCTTGTGTGTTAAAGTACCATGTTTGACATTGATAATAGAGAAATGACAGAAATAAACTAATGTCCATTTATTGTTTTGTTATATATTAAAAGTTTGTATATTATTGTTTGTCAATATTCTCAATCTGAGCAAACAGAACAGTTATTTCAATTATAATTTTGATTACATTAATACAGTTATTAACAACACTTCAAGATTCTTATTGCTGGTTAGTTATATTTTTAATAAATATTTAAATAATCATCAGAAGAAATATATCTTTGTTTTGCTTAAGAACCATTTTTGTTAGCACATCAACACAACCATTTTGTTAAATCATGTAGTTCTACAGTTGAAATCAGAGGCAGAATAGCTAAAGCAGCACAGAATTTTAAAAACCTGAACAAAATATGGAAATAAAAATTACTAAGCAAGAAAACCAAACTTAGAATATTCAACTCAAATGTATTATCAACACCTATCTAAGCTTATGAAAGCTGGAAAATATCAAAAGAGATTGCGAAAAAAATTAATACTTTTGAAGGCAAATGCTAAAACAAATAATGTACAATGGAATGAATTCAAGATTAATATTGAAATAAGAGAAATGGCCATGCAACAGAGGATCTCATCTACAATTAAGAAAAGATGGACATATGTGGAACATGTGCTCTCAGAAGAGACAAGAGAATTCCAAAACAGGCTCTTCTATGGGAAACATCAGAATGCAGAAAAAGAGGAAGACTTAAAGAGACACTTAAAAGAACACTTACAAGAGAAGCAAAGTTGGCAGGCATAGATTCATTAAATAAGATCAAACATCTTACCCAGAATAGAGATGGGTGGTGAAAAACTAGACAAGCCCTATGTGACGTCTAATGGTGTGGGAAGGATCAAGCATCAAGTCCTACAGTTACTGCTGTCACATATTTTATTTACCAGTAAATTTTAAAAAATAATATTCCTTGGTATAGGGCAAGTATCTAAATATAAAGTACTCGTCTAGTACGGTTCATAATATAGAATTTGTGCAATTTGAAATTGTGTATAACTTTTTATCTATTGGTGATTGATTTAATTATGTACAAAGCAGAAGTCTGATAGTTTATTTTATTGTTGTCACTTAAATAATTTATTCTATCTATCTATCTATTGACCATCTGAGCCATAGCCGGCCCATAGAGCATAGACCCAGATACTCTTTCTCTTATCTAAATTTTTATTCTAGCAGTTTTCAATTCTTGTAAAGATCTGTTATCAAATCTCATCATTTGTCAACAAATTTATTATAAATAATAATTTTTTTTCCTACAAATTATTTCATTTTCAAAGTTCATCATGTCCTAGGGTTTCACAGAAAGAGTTCTTTGGACATATAATGAAAATTAAGAATCGCATCAGTAAATTAATTTTAATCCTTTTCACACATTAATTTTATCATACAAAGAATTCAAAATAATACAATTTTAAAATTGCACAAGTTATTTAAAATGACTGTATAGTTGTTAATGTTTAATATTTTAAAAAAGTTTTGATACTACAAATACTTACATATTACATTATAACATCTTCCTAAGTGTAAGAATTAAAACTGATCTTGAGTTAAAACTTCATCTTTCTCACTTGTCACTCTCTTGTTCCAATGCCATGAGGTAGAGCTGTTATCTCTTAGATCCAGGATGGTGAAGTGGTTCTCTTGAGTTTCCATGTTTTGCTGGAGACGTAGATCTAGATCAGCCTAGAGGCACTACAATACTAGGTCTTCTATATCCATAGACCCTATCACTTTGGGGCTTATGATGATTCAGACCTCGGTAACCAGTCTGATAAGACTCAAACTTTTACAAGGGAGACCAGAGACCAACTTGTGGGGGTGAGGTTTTCGTTATTTATGGGTCACTGGCCCTGCAGTGGTAACCTGAGTCGCCTATCTTTTTCTTACAGTAGCATCAAATCTTAAAATAAGAGTGTTCTAACTGGCATATGTGAACTTTCTTTTACATAACCTCCTTGGTGTCTTCTTATATTCCTGGTAGAAATTTGTTTTGCACATTAGTCCTGTCATTTATCTTCAGAATGATGTGTCATTTCTAAAATGACAGAAAAAATGTGAGTGTATAATTGCAACGGCAAGCATTTCAGTGTGACGCTCAAGACTTCAATTAATACATTAATTTGCTTTGTAATATCATTCATCTACCAGTAATTTTGTTTGCCTAATTTTTTTGGGGTATGGGAAGTGTATAGTCATTTACAATTTTATGGAATGTTTTTCTTTACTAACATTGAAATCATCATGTACTCATTAAAAATATTTTCAAAAGCAATGTTTTATCTTTGTACCAGTTATTATATAATAGCAATGTGCAATGTAAAACACATTATTACTTCTTTTACATAATTACATACATTGCTTTTTCCTCTCTTTTAAAAAAAAAAGCCTGTCCTAATTCTATCTCATCCTAAAAATGAGAAAATCATAAGAAGATACCAACCCTCAGATGCCCAAGCATACTAACATTTATATTTTCTTTGCCAGACCTAACATAATAATGTAAACTAAAGGCAGTTATAATTTTTATTTACTTATAAGATGTGTATCTCAGGATCCTTCAAGTCCTAAAAGTTTACCAGAATGTATTTTGGACTTTTCTGGCTGCTGGAAAAAATATACTCTGCTTACAACCTTCAAATAAGTCTATACACATCAAATGGTTATTTTCTTAAAATGATTTCAAAGTCTCTGCCAAAGATAGCTCTTCACTAGACCCCAGAAGACAAAAGAACTAGAGAAAAACCAAAGAAGACAGAGTGAAGAAGTGTCAAAAAGGAAAAGATCTTAGAACAGTTTTACTTCGGACAAGTTTAAGCGATTGGCTGAGGTCAGACAACAGTGGTGATCTCTGTTGGTAGCCTTTATGTCATAGACACAAGGAGGATTATTTGATTGGCTGGATTTCATATTTACGCTACAGTTGTTCACATAAACCACATTTTCAGACTTTTCAAGCCCTTTGCAATGTACCACTAATTTAGCAAATTCTTATTCTGAATAAAGAAAATCAAAACAAATATTCAGTGGATCTACAAATTAAATGGAAGAATCAGTTTTTCTGCACTTCCTCTTGTGCCCATTCAGGTGTCAAGTGAGATACAAAGTTCTGGTTTTCGCCCTTTTTGCGGCTTCAATCACTGTCAATTGATATTGTGGTAGCACTTCTTTGATATTTTCCATCCATCTTACTCTGGGTTTACCTCTTGCTCATCTGTCCTCTTCTCTTTTAATATATACTTTGTATGGTAAGGAATCACATGACATTCTTTCTAGATAGGCAGATCAGTTCATTTTGCTGTTTCTGTATATGTCTTGTCACACTCGACAAGAAATATAGGAAGCAAAACTCAACATGGTTAATGTGGAGGTCAACGGTCTCATCTAGATAACACTGATGAGGAAGATGCGATCATCTATACAGATGCATCTATAATACAACACCAAAGGAGTACATGGGCATTTACAGAACGCAGGCAGAATAGTCAAGGAAGACAGTGATGCATACGTTATGACCACGAGTAGCATGACAATGGAGGTGATGGCAGTGACCAGTGCATTCATCTGGTTAGAGTCACAAGACTACACCCACACCTGTATACTGAGTGATTCGATGAGCATGATAAGAAAAGTGGAGGCTGACTCTGTATGCAGGAAATGAGTAGAGTCGTTGCAGAAATCCAAAATACGTAAGGTCACCTTTGTGTACATCCCTGGACATGCGGGAGTATTGGGAAATGAAAGAGCGAACAGGTTGGCTAGCTGTCCTGTCGTTGAGGACGGTCAATCAATGGATCGGGTAGACATGATCAATGTCCTTCTAGATGTGGGAAGGGCACAGAACTTTGACAGCCATGAGTCCATGTCGCTTCTTTGGATGAAAGAGATGGGAGTTAAGATGGGCACAGCCAGAAACGAGAAATTTAGTGAGCATATAAGAAGACTTATCAACCAACACAGAAATGGAGTCGTCAGTCGCTGGACACTGTGGGACTTGCATAGGAGGGGATCTGAGCACCTAAGGACATGTTCAGAGTGCAATTATGATAACCCACAAGTAATTTTGTAACTAAATAGCTTAGGATTGTTCAATGCCTACTCTTCCTCTTATATCATTTTTGATTCTGCCTTTTCTGGTCACTCTTTTCTTAATGTTTTTAACAAGCGCTTTTCCTGGGCATCTTATCCCTGTGGTGACAAGCTTTCTTTTATGCTTAATCGTAAGTGACCTCGTTTGGCACTGAGAGCTCAATGTTGAAATGAATATACTCTGTATAGTATAAGATGTTTCTTGGTGGTAATAGGTATTGCTTTGTGTTGAAGTATAGAGGATGGCTGTCCCAATATTTAGTTTGCCTTGTTGCATCGTAACCATGTGTCTGTTTCTTTCTCTTTATTGTCGTCAGAAAATGTTGTTCCCAGACAACTAAAGTTTCTTATTTGTTTTATAACTTGATATTCTATAGCTATGTTTAATGTCTTCTTTTTTTCTTCCTATTCTTATAACTTGTTTTTTTCTGTACTTTTTTTCATGTAATTCATTTTACATTCCTCATTCAAGGAAAGCAGAAGATGAAGTTCTGTTTCTTCTAAAGCTATTTTCGGCTTTGAGTGCCTATGAATATACATTTCTGGTTCTTGTTCTTCAGGCAGCATCACTTATTGATATTTGATGCTGTTATAGTTTCTCTAAGGAATTGAAGTCAACGGTCACAACATAAATAATTTGCGATATGAGGATGACACAATCTTAATAGCTTACACAGAGAACGAACTACAAGAAATGATAGACATAATAGTAAAAGAAAGCAACAAGAAAGGTCTCAGTCTGAATAGTAAGAAAACAGAAGTAATGGTTATATCGAAGAAACAATCACCACCATCATGCAGCATTAAAATAAACGAGACAAATCTGAATCAAGTGCAACGTTTCAAATACTTGGGCACAATAATAACATCAGATGGGAGATGCACCACAGAAATAAAAAGCAGAATAGCTCAGGCCAAAATGGCATTTCAGAAAATGAAAAATATCTTATGCAACAAATACATGTCAATAAAAATATGAAAGAGAGTTCATCGGTGCTATATAGAACCAATTCTGACCTATGGAAGCGAATCATGGACAGTAGACAAACAAATGAAAAGACGATTAGAGGCCACAGAGATGGGATTTCTCAGAAGAATGTTGAAAGTTCCCTGGACAGATAAAAAGACCAATGAGGAAGTTCTAAAAGAGGCCAACACAAAAAGGGAGCTCTTAAAAAACATCAGAAAGAAGCAATCAACATTTTTCGGGCACATCATAAGAAGAGGAAAGTTGGAATACTTGGTTACAACTGGCAACATAAAAGGAAAGAGAGATCGCGGGCGACAAAGAGAGAAAATACTGGATAGCTTGGTGTCATGGCATGGAAAACAGTCAACAACAGAACTGATACTATGCACTGTAGATAGAAGATTGTGGAGGGACATGATCACCTACGCCAACCGGTATGGCACATGATGATGATGATGATAGTTTCTCTGAACGTATCACAACCACAAATATCTTCAGTAATCAAGAAAAGACGATGATCATATGTTGGGCATGTGATGAGGAGAGATAATAACCAAATAGCAAAGCAAGCCCTCATGTGGGAAACAACAGGTAAGAGGAAGACCTAGAGAGACACTGAGAACATTGATGAGAGAGGCAAGAGCAGCAGTAATCGGCTCCCTCATTGAGATAGAGCTGCTTGCACAGAACAGAGACAAATGGCGAGATTTGATAAAATATCTTTAAAAGAACTGAAAACTGCTAGAATAAATATGTTGATAAGAGAATGAGTATCTTGGTCTACGCCCTATGGGCCGGCTACGGCTCCGAAAGGTCAATAGATAGAACGTATCACTCCAATGTGATATCACTAAATATTCCCTTCAGGTGGGCACACCAATTTTGTGTTGTCTTTACAGTAAAATATAGTGATATAACTCTTAAGTAATGGTAGCAACAACAAAAAAAGACATCACCACAATGCACAATAAAGACAAGTGGTAAAATATTAAAACAGGTAAATGAATTTAATTATTTGGGAACAATGTTAAACTCATATGGTAGATGTGAGGTGTAGAATGACTTAGGCAAAAGCAGCTTTTCAAAAAACGAGGAAGATACTATGCTATCCATTTTTGACAATAGAAACAAGAAAAAAGAGAATATAGAGAATGCCATGGACAGCTAGGAAGAGTAATGAAAACGTTCTGAAAGAGGCCAAAGCAAAAAGAGAGCTAATTTCCAATATTGGGAAGAAACAATCATCATTTTTTGACCATGCAATGAGAAGGGAGCAGCTGGAATATTTTGTGACAACTGGGAAAATTGAGGGACGAAGAGATAGAAGGAAGTAAAGAGAAAAGATACTAGACAGCTTAAGAGAATGGCTTGGTAGAAGGTAATTTTTTTCAAACTTGATTTAGCCACGTAGCATGATAAAAACACTATAGTATAGATGTGAGTATAGCTGCATAGAACATATAAAATAAACAGAAAATGGTATGGAGCAGCTAAACTAATAGAAAGATAAGACAAATTATAACGCTTCGTAAAAACCTTCACCGAGCAAACGGCAGAGAGCATGGACAGAATACATTAAAGATCTTTATAATGATGAACGAACGGAAGTAAATATTAAGGATAATGGAGAAGGACCAGAAATACTAAAGAAGAAGTGGAAGACGCCTTGCGCAATATGAAAGCAGGCAAAGCTCCTGGACCAGATAATATAACTAAAGAAGATATTAAAATCATGGGTGATTTTGGAATAGGAATAATAACAAAAATATTGAATGATATCTACAACAGCGGATATATACCAGATGACATGCTCAAATCAATATTCATAGCCCTACCAAAGAAATCGAGTGTGATTTGTGCGATTATCATCGCACAATAAGCTTTATGAGTCATATGACTAAGATATTTCTAAGAATCATCATGCGAAGAGTGCGAAACAAAATCAGTCCAGAAATTAGCGATGAACAGTGTGGTTTTGTTAGAGATAAAGGAACAAGCAATGCCATTTATATCATAAGATCTTTAGTAGAAAGAGCCATAGAGGTGAAAACAGATATATACCAATGTTTCATAGATTACACCAAGGCATTTGACAAAGTAAAGCACCAATAAATAATCAAAATTTTAGAAAGCATAAACGTAGACAGCAAAGATCTAAGAATAATAATAAAGAACATGTACTGGCAACAAACAGCGGCCATAAGAACTGGAAACCAATTGGGAATGTTTCAACAAATAAAACAGGGTGTTAGACAAGGTTGTGTGCTGTCACGATATTTGTTTAATATTTATAATGAGATTATTTTAAGATCCATAAGGAACATGCCTGAATAACAATTGGAGGTCATAATATAAATAATCTAAGGTCTGCTGATGATACAGTCTTAATCGCTAAAGAGTGAAAATTAGTTACAAGAAATGTTGGACATTATAGTGAAAGAAAGCAAAAATAAAGGACTCAGCCTTAAGAGCAAAAAGACAGAGGTAATGGTAACAACAAAGAAAAAGACATCACATCAGTGCAAAATAAAGACAAGTGGAACAATATTAAAACAGGTAAATGGATTTAATTATTTGAGAACTTTGTTAACCTTAGACGGAAGATGTACAAAAAAGGTGAGATGCAGAATGGCTCAGGTAAAAGCAGCTTTCCAAAAAATGAGGAAGATACTATGCAATCCATTTTTGACAATAGAAACAAGAAAAAGAGTTTCTTAAATGTTACGTAGAGCCAGTCCTAACGTGTGGATGCGAATCATGGACAATAGGACAACAGACAAGAAAATCACTGGAGTCTGTAGAAATGTGGTTTTACAGAAGAATGTTTAGGGTACCATGGGCAGCTAAGAAGAGTAATGAAAATGTTCTGAAAGAGGTCAAAGCAAAAAGAGAGCTAATTTCCAATATTAGGAAGAAACAATCATCATTTTTTGGCCATATAATGAGAAGAGAACAACTGGAATATATTGTAACAACTGGAAAAATTGAAGGACGAAGAGATAGAGGGAAGCAAAGAGAAAAAATAACAGACAGATTAAGAGAATGGCTTGGCAGAAGGTCAACAACAGAAATGATAAATAGCTACCGAGATCGAAAGTTGTAGAGAGACATGATCACCTACGCCAGCAGGCCCGGTACTTGATGATGATGATATATTCATTGTTTTGAATAGGCAGTCCTGGCGTGGAAGTAAATCTTTGAGATTTCGAACAACAAACAAGGCAATCTTTTGATACCAAAGTAATATGGCTCCACAGAAGAATGTTGAGAATACTACATACAGTTGAATATTGTAACCTAGGCAGTTTTAAAGAAGGCATGAAAAAAGCCAAGATAAGGAGGAAACAATAATAATTTTGGGTCATATCTTGAGAAGGGAACAAGAATATATTGTTACAACAGAAAATATTGAAGGAATCAGATAGAAAAATTAAGACAGTTTCGGAGAATTGCTTTGACGAAGTCAATAGCAGAAACGATAAATAAGCCTTGAGCTGAGATGTAACGTTTAGAAAAAAAAATTACCTACTGCCAGCAAAGCTTGTTAAAAGAGATGGCTGCAAGGTTATATGCGGCCAGTTGCTGAATTTGACAAAGAAAATGCGCTAATACAGTCAGTAACTATCGTGTGATTACCTTGCAGAGTATACATAACAAAATATTAAATAGCTGCCAGAAACAGATGTAATTCATCATGAAGTTGGTTGCACTCTTGAAGTAGCTACACACTAACGGTGATGATTTTACGGAAATGCTGGAACTTTCGCTTTTGTGTTGGCTTATAGAGGATTTCAGTCCAAGCTGAAAACGATATAAGTGATCACTGATCCCGTGGATGCATTTTACAACAAAGCTGACTTTTTAAATAAATACATTACTAGCCGTGACACTCTAAAACGGTGCTTACGCGCATATTGTGTCAGATTGTCGTTCCGTACAATGAAGTGTTCAAAACGGGTGGTCCCGCCAAGTGGGAATAGGATATTTGGAAGTTTGGACTTTCGTGATCTTCAGCGGATCTGCTGTACCAGCAACGCAGAAGTTAAAAGCAAAGGCACCGAAGAAAGTTAATAAGCTTACTTCGAAGCTACCTGTAGTAGGCAATAGCTTGACAAAAAAGCTGTGCTAATCTATTATTGTGTTTATTTTCATTGATTATATACGGATTACATACAGACGGATCTGTAACACGACACCAAAGGAGTGCATGGGCATTTACAACACCATCGGCAGGCAGAATTGTCAAGGAAGACAGTGGTGCATACGTTATGACTACGAGTAGCATGACGATGGAGGTGATGGCAGTGACCAGGGCATTCATCTGGTTAGAGTCACAAGCCTACACCCACGCATGCATACTGAGTGATTCGATGAGCATGATAAGAAAAGTGAAGGCGGGCTCTGTACGTATGCAATGGGTAGAGTCGTTGCTGAAGTTCAAAATACGTAAGATCACCTTTGTCTACGTCCCTGGACATGCGTGAGTACGGGGAATGTAAGAGCGGATAGGTTGGCTAGCTGTCCTGTCGTTGAGGACGGTTAACCAATGATCAAGTAGACATTATCAATGCCCTTCAAGATGTGGGAAGGACACATGACTTCGACAACCATGAGTCCACGTCATTCTGATACACAATGGCATTGATGTGTCGAAATCTACATTATGGAGAACAATTATACGCGATGTACGTGAAGTACGCGAAATGCGCAATCAAGATTATGATATTGTGTATGTGGATGAAACTTGGATCACTGCTGACCATACAAATGAAAAGGAACGGCAGTTATCAGATGGAACGATTAAAGGAACAGCAGTTATCAGATGGAACGATTCAAAGATAATGTACCCAATGGAAAAGGACAACATCTGATTATGGCACATGCAGGCAGCACTCATAACGGGCTGGTAAAAAATGCGGAGCTTATTTTCACTTCCAATTTTACGGACAACCAGGACTATCATACCGAGATGAACGGTAAAATATTTAGAGAGTGGATTGTAAATACTTTTTATTCTTTCACTAGACAGACCATCCTGTGTGATAATGGACAACGAATCACACTATAACGCTTTGACAGATGAAGACAAAATCCCGACACCTTCGAGTACAAAAGATACAATAAAGATTTGGCTCAATAAGGATGACTTTCCATTTAACGAGGAGTGTCTGAAACATTAATTTTTGTCCCTTGTTAAGAAATCACAAAAGACTAAGAAATTCTATATCGACAAGTTGATTCAACAGCGTGGTCATATGTATTTGAGACCTGAATTATTGTCCCTTGTTAAGAAATAACAAAAGACTAAGATATTCCATATAGACACGTTGATTCAACAGCATGGTCATATGTGTTTGAGACTGCCGCCGTATCATTCACATTTAAACCCATTTGAACTCGTTTGGGCAAATTAAAGGACAGGTAGCAGCTGAAAATAAAACTTTCAAACTATGCGATATGAAAGAACTAACATATGCCGTTCTCTCACAGATAGACAGTGACTATTGGCATAAATGTGTTGAACATGTCTTGAAGGAGGAAAATAATTATTTGAATAATGATGGACTGTCGTTCGTTTAGCCGAGAATAGTCATCAATATGTTAGATTCCTCTGATTCCGAATAAGTAAGTAAATATATGAATGTGTATAATAATTATCTTTTACGATGAATATGCTTTGTTCTGCACTCAAATATTTTGATAAAATAAATAAAAAATACAACATATAGTATTCAGAAACCCCTTTAACATTCGAATTGTGTTACGCCTATGCCGGAATCTTCTTCTTCTACCCTTCCTCTGTTGCCGTTGGTGTCGAGGGGAGAAACAATCTGCGATTCTTTGCTCTTCTGTTGGCCTCTTCTGATGTTATTCCTCCTAGTGACTCTAGTATTCCCTTTATCCATCTCTTTCTCGGTCTTCCTCTTAATCTGGCGTTTTCGTAGCGTTTGTTTATGGCTCTTTGATTCATTGTTAGTTCTTTCTGTCTTGTTATGTGGCCGAACCAATTTATCTGTTGTTTCTTTATGTATTCGATGGCTGGTTCAATTTCGAGTTTCTTCCTCAGGTCAGTGTTTCTTACTCTGTCCCTTAAGCTGTATCCTGTCATTCTTCTGACACATTTCATTTCTGTGGTCACTATCTTTCTTATTGTTCTAGAGTCCAGCGTCCAATTCTGGCACTGATAGCACAGCGTTGGTAGAAAAATTGATTTGTATATTGCCCTTTTTGCTTCCGTAGTTATTGCTTTGTTTTTCAATAGTGTTGATACTTGGCCTATAACTTGGCTTGCTTTGTTACACCTTATATCTATCTCGGTCTCTTGGTTATTGTCTTGTGTTAGCGTGCTACCCAGATATTTAAAATTGTCAACTTGCTTCAAAGATGTATTATCTATTATGATGTTTAGTTTTTTCTTTCTTTCTCGCTATTGCCATTACTTCGGTTTTGCTTATGTTGATCTTCATGTTGTATTGTTTACAAGTGTTGTTTAGCCTGTTTATATGTTCTTGTAGGTCCTCAATTGTTTCATGTATCAGAACTTGGTCGTCTGCAAATAGTATTTCATTTATTTCTTCCTCTCTTCTGTAGTTTTCTGGTACGTATATTTCGTTTTCTTCTGTGTTATCATTTGTTGTCATCCGTGTTGGTATATTTCCTTTGATTGGGCATGCTAATTTGCATATATTGTCCATATATGTGATGAAAAGTAAGGGGGAAAGCACGCAGCCTTGTCTTACTCCGGAGTTAATGGTGAAATGTTTAGAGTAACCTGCTGAAGATCTTACTGTAGTGCGACTACTTTCATAGAGGCTCTTACATATCTCTACTAGGTGGTGACTCACTTCGTACAAGGGCAATACGGACCATAGTTGTTCCCTGTCCACCCTATCGAACGCCTTTTCTTGGTCAATAAAAGCTGTATACAGTGTTTTATTATGCTCTATTGTTTTCTCCGCTAGTTGTTTTATGATAAATAGGGCATCTGTGCAACCTCTGTTCCTCCTGAAGCCCATCTGAGCATCGTTTAGTTGTGGGTCTATAATTGGTCTCAATCTTTTTTCAACTATCTTGGCATATAACTTCCCTGTGTGGCTTAATAGTTGGCCGGAATAGGCCAATTGCTTAAATTACGGTAAACTATTTTCTTCAACCACAAAACAACTGCATCTGTCGAAAAGATCAAAGGAATTAGTCGTTGCAGGTGAATGAAACTATCTGCAATACTGCATTTTTATAAAAACATTTGGGACATTGAAAAAACAAGACCAAAAGCAAAAAATCATGTTTATGTGTGTAAAGGTTATGGACATATTTGAAGTCAAGCGTGGACAAACCATTTTGAAAATGACAATAGTAGATGGGTTTTAGCAATTTTTCTAATGTGATCAACACGACAGACAGCTTTTTCACAAGAAAAATATCTATAATACCCAATTAAAGCTGCAAAAGTAACTAAGTCTAAGAAAAACAAAACAAGCAATACTACAGATCAGAAACTGCTTTATGGTTGCTGGCGCCCTTTTTAATATTTTATTTATTATTTTCACTTTTTCTTTCTTTTTTTTTTTTTTTTGAAAAATCCTTGATAGCTCCCAGTGGAACCCGTCCTGTACAGACATGACTCAACTATGTGCTTAGGAACTATATTTAAGACCTATTAGAGAATAGTCAGACATGGATAGTTATTATGTCTGCGATATATGTCGTCTTCGGCCCGAGAAGAACTTAGTAAGGTTTCGTAAATCTAATAATAGGTCAGATTGGGGATGGAACCCAAACTCCAGTTCTTAGAAGATCAGGTCACTAATCATTTCTGTACTGTAGCGCCGGACAAAAATCTGTGAAAATAAACAGCAACACTTTCTCACTTCTCTTCTTACTTTCAAGTACAGCAGCAAACACGATCTATTTATTGCCTTACGTTTCAGCGTCAAGGGAAAGGACAGTTTCTGGTCGTTTGTTGTTTAGCCTCTTCCACTGTCACGGTTCCGACTGTTCCAAGAATATCTATATGCCCTTTTTTCAAGGAACACTCTTGGATGTTTTCATAGAGTATGTTGACGACGGGTTATATCTAGCTGTTTTCCTCAGTTTTTCTTTTCTGATCTTATCCCTCGGGTTGTTTCCTATCAGTCGTCTAACATATTTTATCTCGGTGATGGTTATTTTTATTATTGCATCTAGGGTCCAGTTGTTGGCATTGGTAGCACAACGTTGGAATTAAGATTGTATTGTAGAGTACCTGTTTTGCTTCTAGAGTTATTTCCTTGTTAGATAATAGTGGTGACAACTGTGCAATGATATTATTAAACTGCCGTGTTTAAATGACATATTTCCAAATGAAGACACTACGATGATCATTTGCACTAAAACTAAAACTTTTATTTTTTAGCCTTTCTCGTAGAACATTAAAATTAAAATTAAAAAAGAAATGTATCTGTCTACGTTGGAGTACAAGGAACATTACTGAAGGGTTGGTTACCTAGAGACTATAGTGTGTTATGACATTGTAAATATCTATGACGGCCTACACCTTGGCCAGAGGCCACTCAGATTTTTATGTCCAGAGCTTCCGCCTGACAAAGAGAGCCGCGATAGCTCAGTGGTTAGTGAACTGGACTACAAAGGATAAGAGGTAGGGTTCGATCCCAACCGACAGCTTTCTGGTTCACCCAGCCTTTAATAGGTACCTGATTTTTTTCCAGGGAAAGTGAAGCGGCACGGGCGTAATACCGACCACATTACCCCAAAAATCATGTGCCGAAGGTCTGTAAAATATATGGTCACTAACACCATATTCCCTATACGTGGCTTGGCGTGACTTTACTTTTTTTTACTTTCCGCATGACAAGCCTATAATTAAATCCGACAATGAACATCAGTCTCATTTACCAATTCTCTGCATACCTCATTTATGGGTGTATGTTGAAGAAATGAATCCCTAAGTATGTCCATCAAGTTGATAACTATGACATATTTGATCTATATATTTTAAAACATATGTACTGTTACATGACAGTTTCAACAAGGGCAGACATTTTCCACATTTGATTTTACAGTCCGTTTCATAAGTCGTGCCCAACTTTTAAAATCGATATCTTTTAAACCGCTTTTTATAAGCTTTTCAAAATTTGCATGTAAAGTTATAATGATTAGAACCCAACAGTGAATTAATTTCATAAAAAAAAACAACATTTGGTTATTATTGTTGCTTATTTGATTTATATAAATGTATAACGACCCATTAGGGTGTCCGGTTAGCGCAATCGATAGGCGGTTGGCTTACCACGGCAACAGCCGGGGTTCGTTCCCTGGCGAGGACACCTGGGTTTTACTAATTCCCTAAAAATTAGTGGGAGCCGCGATAGCTCAGTGAACTGGACTACTACGGACAAGGGGTAGGGTTCGATCCCAACCGACGGCTTCCGGGTTCACCCAGCCTTAAATGGGTACCGGATTTTTTCTGGGAAAGTAAAGCAGCACGGGCGTAATACCGACCACATTAATCATGTGCTGAAGGTCTGTAAAATATAGGGTCACTAACACCATATTTCCCTATACGCCACTTGGCGTGACGGGGGGTACTTTACTTTTTTACTTTATAACGACCCATTGATGTAGTCAAAACTTAATGTTTACAGTATTTAAGTTAAAAATAGCGATTAAAAATCCATACACGGTCAAATTGACGATTTTGCACGCTTTCAACGTGGGTTTTCTGACACAATTAGACACTTGTAGAAAACACGAGGCATTGTATGTTCCATTTCCGTTCATTCAGCGGCGAAGCCGTCCTCGAACTGAGCAGACAATAATTCTCCTGGTGTTTTGTCTTATCCAATTATTTCCCCATTACGGCCACGCCTTTACCTAGTGAAAATTAATCATAGACCAGCAACTACGGTAATTTCTATTCTTTAGGGCTTCACAATTTACAATTGTGACAAACATCAAAGAAATTCGCCGCTTTAAGAAAACTGCAGCTGCAAGATATTTGTTAAATATACATTTAAAGGGTCTTTTGCATTCTAATAACATTTGGAAAATTTCAACAGTCTTTAACAAATGTTTACTGCGTAATAGCGTTTTGAAGTTGGGCACATGATTTGAAACGAACTTAAAAACGAGAAATCTATTGTGAAATTTTTTTTTATCGTCTGCTTTCAATGAATTGGAATACACATATTGCCATGAATATTCCTTACGTTTCGAAGACATAGTAGTAGCCTCTGTCAGTCATAGTTGACTGGATTTTTTCAGCGCCCCTAGAAATGTTTTTTTTTTCTTTTCTTTTCTTTCGTCGTGTATTCTCTTTCTCTAGGAATCTGTCTGCATCTTGTTTGAGGTGAACCTTTAGAGTGTGTTTCCAGAGATTGCGGTCTGCAGCTTTGTCTTCCCATGCTGCAGGGTTTATGTTCAGAGTCTTCATGTCGCGTTTACACACATCTACAAAAGTTTTTGGCGTCCCCTAGTTCTTTTACAATCTGCCAGTTGTCCGTAGAGTATGTCTCTTTCATACGGTGTACATGGCCAAGCCAGCGTAACCTACGTTGTTTGAGCAGCGTGTAGATATTAGGGAGGCCTGTGCAAGCCATGACCTCCACGTTTGTCACTTTATCCTTCCAGATGATACCAAGAATATGGCGTATACATCGCATGTGGCCTTCTCTCCTGCTTTTCATAGGTTGTCCAAGATTCGCTGCCATACAGGAGCATACTAAATGTGCAGGCATTGTATAGTGCGGCTTTTGTTGTAATTGTCAGTTTGCTATTTTGCCAGACACGCCTAGAAACACAGGTAAATGTGGTTCGAAGAAAAATACACTCAAAAAACAAATGAGCTTCAGTTGTATCTTCTTTTTTTTCTTCCTCTTCTTCTTCTTCTTTCCTTCCTCATCTGCCTTTCAGCGTCGAGGGGAGATATAATTTGCGGTCTTTTGCTCTTCTGTTCGCCTCTGCTGCAGTTATATTTCCTCATCATCATCATCATCATGTGCCATACCGGTTGGCGTAGGTGATCATGTCCCTCCACAATCTTCTATCTACAGTGCATCGTATCAGTTTTGTTGTTGACTGTTTTCATTGCCATGACACCAAGCTATCCAATATTTTCTCTCTTTGTCGTCCGCGATCTCTCTTTCCTTTTATTTTGCCAGTTGGAACCAAATATTCCAACTTTCCTCTTCTCATGATGTGCCCGAAAAATGTTGATT
Source organism: Megaustenia siamemsis (assembly GCA_032433765.1). Classification (NCBI taxonomy): domain Eukaryota; kingdom Metazoa; phylum Mollusca; class Gastropoda; order Stylommatophora; family Ariophantidae; genus Megaustenia; species Megaustenia siamemsis. Next base: position 155,323,977 of record JAVIAB010000092.1, read on the forward strand.
GCTTCTTTCTGATGTTTTTAAGAGCTCCCTTTTTGTGTTGGCCTCTTTGAGAACTTCCTCATTGGTCTTTGTAGCAGTCCAGGGAACTTTCAACATTCTTCTGAGAAATCGCATCTCTGTGGCCTCTAATCGTCTTTTCCTTTGTTTGTCTACTGTCCATGGTTCGCTTCCATAGGTCAGAATTGGTTCTATATAGCACCGATGAACTCTCTTTCTCATTTTTATTGACATAGATTTGTTGCATACGATATTTTTCATTTTCTGAAATGATATTTCCTAGTGCCTCTAATATTCCATCGACCCATCTTTTTCGTGGTCGACCCTTTTGTCTGGTGTTCTCACGTTTGTTGAAGGCTCGTTGTGTTGTGTTTTGTTCTTTCTGCCTTGTCACGTAGCCAAACCATTTTATCTGTTGTTTCCTTATATATTCTATGGCGAGGGCTATTCCTAGCTTTTTTCTCAGTTTTCATTTCTGATCTTATCTCTCAGACTGTTTCCTGTCATTCGTCTAACACATTTCATCTCTGTAGATGTTATTTTCTTATTGTTCTTGTACCTAGGGTCTAGGTCTGGCATTGGCAGCACAACGTTGGGATGAAGATTGTATTGTATAGTGCTCGTTTTGCCTCCAGAGTTATTTCCTTGTTGGACAATAGTGGTGATAACTGCCCGATGATTTGACAAGCTTTGTTGCATCTTGATTCTATCTCTGCTGTTTGAGAATTATCGTTTGTCATTAGACTTCCTAGGTATTTGAATTCATCTATTTGTTTTAGTTGTCTGCCTTCTATAGTTATGTTGATGTTCTGTTTATTTTTGGCGATATTCATGACTTCTGTTTTGTTGATGTTGGTTTTTATGTTGTATTTTGTGCCTGAGATGTTGAGTTTGTTTAAGTGTTCTTGTAGGTCTTCTATTGTTTCATGTATTAGTGTCTGATCGTCTGCAAATAAAAGCTCGTTGATCTCCTCTGTCTCTGATGGGTTGGCTAGCTTGCATATATGGTCCATGTATGTAATAAACAGTAGGGGGGATAGTACGCACCCCTGTCTTACACCTGATCTAACTTCGAAGTGGTCTGTGTAGCCTGTTGCTGTTCTGACCCTGCAGCTGCTGTTGACGTAAAGACTTTTAATAAGGTTGGTTAGATGTTGGCTTACTCCGTATGTTGTTAGTATCTCCCACAGTTGTTCTCTTTCAGTTCTTCAGTTGTATAACAATGCATAATATGGCCAACGACTGAATGCTGTGAACATCTAATAGTAGGGGACATATCTCGGGTGTATCAGGCAATCTATAATGTGACTAGACATTGTGGTGTGCACCCATGAAAGTCACTTAAGATTATGGTTTAATTAAAATCAGAAAATAGAAAGAGCTGCGAGAACAGAGGTTCAAAACAAATCATATTGGTGGAAGTATGTGCAACCTAACAGTGTAGTGAAGACTAGTGACTATATTTGTGAATTAAAGAACAATCCATAAGGAGGGTGGGGGAGGGGACGACCTAGGACAAAAACAATGGAAATTTTGTCGGGACATTAAGGTCGATTTGCCTTTGGTACAAGCGAGATGAGAAGGCGATTTTTTATGTAAAAACCTTAAACCCAGTAAATGGGAACATGTTACAACATACACAGGAAGAATATGTCAGAGATGAAGGCTACTGGTACTCTCGTAAATTGAGTATTTAGAAATTGAGAATAGGCGTCTTTCATACATTAGGACTACTCATATTATCTGAAGCTTAAGATTGATAAATTGTGTCCTGTATTCTGTGAAAATGGTATGGACTTCAGCATATTGACATGTTCCATATATATATATATATATATATATATATATATATATATATATATATATATGTGTGTGTGTGTGTGTGTGTGTGTGTGTGTGAATTCACTTGTGTAAGTTTTAAAATTCTTTTTTCAAATTTGTATATAGAGAATCTTATCTTTGCAGCCATACCGAAGAAGTCAGGCGCCATTGATTGTGAAGACCATCACACTATTAGTCTCATGAGCCATATGACTAAAATATTACTAAGAATAATCATGAGACGTGTAAGGAACACAATAAAAGCAGAAATAAGTGAGGAACAATGTGGATTTGTGGAAGGAAAGGGCACCAATAATGCAATATACATCTAAAGAACATTGATAGAAAGATCTATAGAGGTAAAGAAAGATCTATATGTGTGCTATATATGTAATATTTATGTATATGTATGTAGTATTTATAGACTACACGAAAACATTTGACAAAGTAAAGCATGGGGAAATAATCAAAATGCTGGAGAAATTAAACATTGATGGCAAGGATCTGCGAATCATAAAAAAAACATGTACTGGCAACAAACAGCAGCTATACGAATTAACAACCAAACAGGACAATTTCAATTTATAAAACAAGGAGTCAGACAAGGCTGTGTTCTGTCACCGGATTTGTTTTCACTTTACAGCGAATATATTATGAGATCAATAGTAGACAATAAAGGAATTGAAGTCAACGGTCGCAACATAAATAATTTGCGATATGCGGATGACACAGTCTTAATAGCAGAGACAGAGAACGAACTACAAGAAATGATAGACATAATAGTAGAAGAAAACAACAAGAAAGGTCTCAGTCTGAATAGTAAGAAAACAGAAGTAATGGTTATATCGAAGAAACAATCATCACCATTATGCAGCATAAAAATAAACGATACAAATCTGAAACAAGTACAACGTTTCAAATACTTGGGCACAATAGTAACATCAGATGGGAGATACAACACAGAAATAAAAAGCAGAATAGCTCAGGCCAAAATAGCATTTCAGAAAATGAAAAATATCGTATGCAACAAATCTATGTCAATAAAAAATGAGAAAGAGAGTTCATCGGTGCTATATAGAACCAATTCTGACATATGGAAGCGAATCATGGACAGTAGACAAACAAATGAAAAGACGATTAGAGGCCACAGAGATGGGATTTCTCAGAAGAATGTTGAAATTTCCATGGACAGCTAAAAAGACCAATGAGGAAGTTCTCAAATAGGTCAACACAAAAAGGGAGCTCTTGAAGAACATCAGAAAGAAGCAATCAAGATTTTTCGGGCACATCATGAGAAGAGGAAAGTTGGAATACTTGGTTACAACTGGCAAAATAAAAGGAAAGAGAGATCGCGGACGACAAAGAGAGAAAATACTGCATTGCTTGGTGTCATGGCAATGAAAACAGTCAACAACAGAACTGATACGATGCACTGTAGATAGAAGATTGTGGATGGACATGATCGCCTACGCCAACCGGTATGGCACATGATGATGATGATAAAGAGAATACATTAGCTGAGAAAAACTAGAAGTGAGTACATTTTTTACAAGCTGTGATGAATTTGTAACAATTTAAGAAATACACAGGTTTGTGTAAAAAAAGCTGCAGTTTTGCTTTTTAAAATAAAATAATATCATGAACATACCCCCGTCTTCTTCAGGAGCATTAAATGGCGCGATCATAGAGCTAAACACGGGTACATGATACATTTTTGTGCTGTAGTCAGAAGCTTTGTGAATGATAATGAACTAAACAGAGATTGCAAGTAGGCGATAGCAATCTGATCATCAGAAGGTCGCCGAGCAAGTGTTTCAATTCTTTGGCAAAATCTGGCAAATAGATACATTGTGTAAACCAGACTGTTTATTTCAGTGACGTTAAGGTTGAGTGAGATACAAAATACTCCAACGATTTATTATTTTAGAACTCGTGAATTTATTGATCTTTAACGTCATGATACACGATACATGATGATGATGATGAATTCGTGCACGGATTGCTAAATCGGTAGTCTCCCATTGTATCAGTTCTAAAGTAAAATATTGACCAATTGACTGCTGTTTATTTATAGCCGATATTTTGGACCAATCAATGAGCTCAGTTCAGGAACCTTGTAAGTTTGTAGTAAATGTCTATAAATAGAAATCAGCCGGAATAGTTGCATTTGTTTTTCTCAATAGCAGAAATGACACGTTAAAGCTGTCGTTATTTATATATGTTCCTTTGACTATGACATAACTGTAGTTAGCTGTAGCCTCCAGAAATGTCTAGTCAAATTTCCAGAGGCAGGAGAAAATATAAAATTGTAATTTTAGGTGACGGAGGCGTGGGAAAGAGTGGTAAGATTGTTGTTGTTTCTTCGACACGATCCGATTACTATTATTGTACTATGAGTCAAATGACGGAAAGTCAGGAAGATAAAACACGGAGGTGTTAGTGTTATTATTTTTGATCGTGTGGCATTATTTTTATAAGTTATTAATTTTATTCAAATTCTTCATTTTAGTTTATCACGAAAGCTAATACTAATACACTCATACAGACACATTGCGAGGAAAAATGAAATTATTAATTTAATTATTTTTGTTAAATTAATATCATCGAGTGCCGTCTCCGCAACGAAGGTTCAAGGTGGCTACTTAGGCTACTATGGATCGCCATTCTGCTCTGTCTCTTGCTTTGATAGTGTGGGTTGTCATAGGCTGATTTGTCCATCTTTTGATGTTACTCATCGATGTTAGTCTTGGTCTGCCTCTTTTACCTTGTATTTTCCCCTCCAGGATTACTTTTAGTAGGCTGTTTCAGTGTTTTATTACTTTTAACATGGCCCAAAAATCTCATTTTCATTTGTCTTGTCTTGTTTGAATTGTGTTTAGTAGTTCTCTTTCTTTTCATTTTTAGTTGTTTTAATTTTAAGACTTTGTCGTTTGTTTTCTTTTCCTTCCATCCATTTCTACCTATTCTTCTATATATCCACATTTCAAAGGCTTCAATTCTCTGTTCTGTTTTCTTGTCCAATGTCCATGTTTCTGCACCATATAGGAATATTGAGAAGATGTAACATTTTGCTATTCTTAGTTTTAGCCCTGTTGTTATTTATGATTAACTTGTTAAATATAAATATGCGAATATTATTATTATTAATAACTTAACATTATAAACTATACACAGTCAATATTAGACAATATAATTATAAAATATATACATTATAATAATTTAATAATCAAATTAAATATGATTGTAATGGCTATAAAAACCCGTTGTGTGCCGCAGTTGAGTAAGCCAAGCATTATTTCTATTAGTATTATTATGAGTATCTATATGTGGTCATTAATATAATATAAAGTAGTATTAGTATAGTTAATAGTATGAAAGTTAGATATTTGTAGCTTGTTAGCGATACCGATAAGCCAAACATTTTGACAATTAGTCAATTAAAAAATGTAATGAAGACTCTTGTTACTCTTAATTCTAGTTTAGTCTTCATCTCTTCTTAGACTTAGACTCTTAGTAGTCTAAGTCATAGATCTATCAATCATTGTATCAATACGGTTCAATACCCATAGACTTGTTGGAACAGAGATGAAAAAATGTCAGGAGCTGAAGAGTAGGAGTGCACAGAAGTTAAACAAATAACTACAACTGGAAAACTTTAATAACTATATGGTGGAATTGAAAACAATTCAAAAAATTACAATTATGGTAAATGAACTTTAAGAACACTAACAGTTTTCCTATGCTACTGCAGATCGATCTAGCTACCCAAAATGAACCTAAAGATCACCTAACAAGAATGGTAGAAGTAGAACTTAATTGGTTTTCCACACAAATAAATAAGGAAAATGAGAGTCTGAGAAACTGGTTGAGGTAAACACATGCAACTATTCCTCACAGAGTAAACACAGAATGACAGAAAACAAAATGTAATTAAAGCAAAATATGAAATGAATGGAACAGACAGTCAATATCCACAAGATCCCACACATATCTGAGAGAGAATAGCCAACCATAATCATCAGACTCCAAACAGAACAATGTTGACTGAATGAACCTTCACAAATTGCAAGTAACTTAAACATGACGTATGTGCCAAGCCAGGCTTCAGACAACACAACAAAGATCTGTCTGGCAAGGATGTAAATTTTTTACATTTAATAACAGAATAATACAGAGCTAATAACAGAAATTTGACATTACAAAAAACATGTAACAGGCAAGCCACAGGACACTCATGAAGACCTGCTACATTTATGGAACCAACTCATATTTGTGTCTCCTTTTTTCGTAGTCTTCTTCTATCTTTCAGCTCCCTGTGGAGCATAGGTCTTCAACAAATACTTTCCAAGCCATTCTGTTTCTTGCCATTCTTTTAAGATCATTCTATGTCTTCCCCTTCATCTCTGCTTCCTTCTGTCTTCTCCAAGAATATTTTGTCTTCCTCTTTGTCTTTTTCCTTGGGGATTCCAAAAAAGGGCCTATTGTGTAATACTCATAGTTGGCTTCCGCAGTGTGTGTCCTATCCAGCATCATCATCTTCACTGTATCTCTTTATCCACAGGTATTTGACTGGTACATTTCCATAATTCTATGTTAGTGATTTTGTCCTGCCATTTCCATCCTTTTAATTTGAGTAATCATCCATTAATGCAGGTCTGTATTTTCATGATTGTCATTTTTGTTGTTCTCCATGTTTTACAGCCATATAGTAAGACTGACTTAACATTGGAGTTGAAAATTTTAATTTTTGTATTTAACCTAATTTCTTTGTACTTCCATAAGTTCCCCAGTGCAATAAAAGCTCCTCTTGCTTTTGATATTGATATTTTGGTATCATTCTCTGTTCCTCCTTTGATCATATTACTGCCCAGATATATGTAAGATTGTACGTCTAGTAGAGGTATTTCTCCTATTATTAGTTGGTTATTGCTGGCTACATTAATTCTCATAATTTTGGTCTTATCTCTGTTTATTTTCAGTTCCAGCTGTTGTGATATCTCTTCAAGTTTTCTCATTTTATCTTGCATCTGTTGATGATTGTGTGATAGGAGAGCTACGTCATCAGCAATTTTTTCTTAGTGCTCACCTATTATGTGGACAAAACGCAGAAATACACTCAAGGTGCAACAAAGCTTGTCAAATCATTGAACAGCTATCACCATTATTGTTCAAGAAGGAAATAACTCTAGAGGCAAAATGGGCACTCTACAATACAATCTTCATCTCAGCGTTATTCTACCATTGCCTGTCCTGTACCTTTGATGCAAGAACAATTAGAAAAATAATCTCTACTGAGGTGAAATGTGTTAGAGGAATGACAGGTAACAGCCTGAGAGATAGATCAGAAATGAATAACTGAGAAAAAAGCTAGAAATAACCCCTTAGAATATATAAAGAAACAACAGATAAAATGATTTGGCCACAATACAAGGCAGAAAGATTAAAACACAACGCAACAAGCCTTGAATAAATGTTGCGAGAGCACCAGACCCAAGGGCTGACCACAAACAAGATGGATTGACAGAGTATTAGAAACATGGGAAACATAACAGCAGAAGAGGCAAACAGAAGAGCAAAGGAATGTAAATTTTATCTCCCCTCGACACTGAAAGGCAATTAAGGAAGGAAAGAAGGAGTACAATATCAGTACTTTTTAACCAAACATATTTGTCTTTGGTATGGGCAGATTTGTAATTGTTTAATTATTTTGCTCTGGCAGCAGCCATTATGCTATATTATGGTCTGCTCATTAAACTTTTAACTGATAAGGGTTCATCCTGTGTTTCCACTGTTATACAAGATGGCTAAAATTGCCACAGCCTGTGGCAGGATTCAGTGTGAAGACCTTGTGGCAGGATTCAATGCAACACCTTGTAGCAGGATTCAATGAAAAAACCCTGTGGCAGGATTCAGTGTGAAGACCTTGTGGCAGGATTAAGTGTGAAGACCTTGTGGCAGGATTCAATGCAAACACCTTGTAGCAGGATTCAATGAAAAAACCCTGTGGCAGATTCAGTGTGAAGACCTTGTGGCAGGATTAAGTGAAGACCTTGTAGGAGGATTCAGTGTGAAGACCTTGTGGCAGGATTCAATGGGAAGACCTTGTGATAGGATTAAGTGCAAAGACCTTGTGGCAGGATTCAATGTGAAGACCTTGTGGCAGGATTCAATGTGAAGACCTTGTCAGAGGTTGACATCAACATCTAGACAAGCCAGCACTATTATATTAATACCCTAGCACTGTTAGAGCAAAGATAATCATTGAGACTGTCATTACCCCTAGTATTGGTTAGGGATTAGTGAGTGTCAATGATAATATTAGAGTCTTCAGTATTTGTTAGAGTTCATCATCATCAAGTACCGGGCCTGCTGGCGTAGGTGATCATGTCTCTCCACAACTTTTGCTCTTGCTAGCTATTTATCATTTCTGTTGTTGACCTTTTGCCAAGCCATTCTCTTAAGCTGTCTGTTATTTTTTCTCTTTGCTTCCCTCTATCTCTTCGTCCCTCAATTTTTCCAGTTGTTACAATATATTCCAGTTGTTCTCTTCTCATTACATGGCCAAAAAATGATGATTGCTTCTTCCAAATATTGGAAATTGGCTCTTTTTTGCTTTGACCTCTCTCAGAACATCTTCATTACTCTTCTTAGCTGTTCATGGTACTCTCAACATTCTTCTATAAAACCACATTTCTACAGACTCCAGTGATTTTCTTGTCTGTTGTCCTATTGTCCATGATTCGCATCCATATGTTAAGACTGGCTCTATGTAACATTTAAGAACTCTTTTTCTTGTTTCTATTGTCAAAAATGGATTGCATAGTATCTTCCTCATTTTTTGGAAAGCTGCTTTTGCCTGAGCCAAAGTTAGATCAATCATAATATCAACATCCTTATCCCTTGTTAGAGATAATTCAATCATATTATTATCAATACCCATAACAGTGTCTGAAATTAGCTGCCTCTATCATTACTGTCCAATGCTATTGATTAATTAACATACCAACCATCGGACAGTTATGAATTTTAATTCTTCATAAGCTTCCCACATAGCTGTAACTGTATCTTATTTTTTGTTTCTTTGTAAATATTTACACTACATTTGATCTATTCTTTTAATGTTGTTTACACTGTTTTATATTTTTATTTACAGCTCTAGTGATTCAGTTTGTTTGTCACAGATTTCTGGAGTATCATGATCCGACAATTGGTGGGTCAAGATCTTATGGAAATGAAACATTCATGTAACAAATCCCAGCATTTTAAATTGTTACATTGAACATAAAATTTGATTAATTTTAATACTAAATTTAATTATCATCATCATCATCATGTACTGTGCCGATTGGCGTTGGCGATCATGTCCTTCCACAATCTTCTATCCACAGTGCATCGTATGAGTTCTGTTGTTGACTGTTTTCCATGCCATGACACCAAACTATCCAGTATTTTCTCTCTTTGTTGTCCGCGATCTCTCTTTCCTTTTATTTTGCCAGTTGTAACCAAGTATTCCAACTTTCCTCTTCTCATGATGTGCCCAAAAAATGTTGATTGCTTCTTTCTGATGTTTTTTAAGAGCTCCCTTTTTGTGTTGGCCTCTTTGAGAACTTTCTCATTGGTCTTTTTAGCTGTCCAGGGAACTTTCAACATTCTTCTGAGAAATCCCATCTCTGTGGCCTCTAATCGTCTTTTCATTTGTTTGTCTTTAGTCCATGATTCGCTTCCATAGGTCAAAATTGGTTCTATTAAGCATCGATGAACTCTCTTTCTCATTTCTATTGACATAAATTTGTTGCATAAGATATTTTTCATTTTCTGAAATGCTATTTTGGCCTGAGCTATTCTGCTTTTTATTTCTGTGTTGCATCTTCCATCTGATGTTATCACTGTGCCCAAGTATTTCAAACATTGCACTTGTTTCAGATTTGTCTTTTTTATTTTTATGCTGCATGATGGTGATGATTGTTTCTTCGATACAACCATTATTTCTGTTTTCTTACTATTCAGACTGAGACCTTTCTTGTAAAATTTAATTATAATGAATTTTATTATATTGGTAAAGTATGTAGATAAACTGAAAGAATATTATGACTGCATTGAGTGCTTAATTTTTTTTTTTTTTTAAATTTAACCTAGTATTAAACACTTTTATTCTTATAAGTAGATGGTTGTGATATGTCTTTGAATTGCATAGTTTTGTTTGCTTTTACTGTCAGTGAGATTTTATTTTTAGCTTTCAATTTAATCACAATAGACTTACAGCTTGTAGCAAGTGCCTTATTTTTATTTAAATAATTTTTTTTTATATCTTCTTTCCTTCCACATTTGCCTTTGAGCATCATGGAGCGATATAGTTTGCAGTCCATCTCTTTTCTGTTGACTTCTCCTACTGTTGTGTTTCCTATATATATATATATATATATATATATATATATATATATATATATATATATATTGCCTTTGGCATCTTGACAAATGGTTGGTAGCAAACAATTATGCTATGTCAGTAGTTTGGTAAAATATCAGTCTCTTACGCTGTTTTGGTGAACAGCATCTCTCATGGTTGAGTCTGCCAATATTGGATAGACAGATTCGACTGCAGAATGAACAAGATATATTTGTGGTGCCTGGCCTCGTCTCCTTTCTCCTGCACCTTTTATTCTTTGAATGTGAAATCAATGATGCTGTGTCATTTTTTTATTTTTGTTCTCCATGTGCTATGATCTGCAGCCAGATTTTTCCAGTCTCTTTCACTAAAAGGGAATTCACTCAAGGAAACCCTGCAAACATCCTTATATCTCATCACTGGTCTGCCTTTGGTCTCTTACTGTTCCTAAGTTCGCAGTACAATATTTGTTTGGGAATATGATTGTTTGCCATTCTTCTTACATAACCCAGCCACCTTGGTCTCTGAATCCTAAGTGTTGCCATGATGGATGGGAGTTTGACTTGTAAGTTATTAGTTTTGGTTACTTTGCCCTGCCGTTTTATGTTCATAATCTTTTGAAGGGAGAGCACATAAAAAATTTTTCTCCTACCCTGCATAAGTAGTCCAAGTTTCTGATCCATATAGAAGTGTACTAAGCACACATCATCATCATCGAGTGCCTTCTCCGCAACGAAGGTTGGCTACCATGGATCGTCATTCTACTCTGTTTCTTGCTTTGATGGTGCAGGCTGTCATAGATTGACTTGTCCATCTTTTGATGTTACTCGTCCATGTTAGTCTTGGTCTGCCTCTGCCTCTTTTACCTTGTATTTTTCCTTCCAATATTACTTTTAGTAGGCTGTTGTGTCTTTTAACATGCCCCAAAAATTTCATTTGTCTTGTCTTAATTGTATTTAGTAGTTCTCTTTTTATTTTCAGTTGTTTTAAAACTTCATCGTTTGTTATCTTTTGTTTCCATCCAATTCTACCTATTCTTCTATAAATCCACATTTCAAAGGCTTCAATTTTCTGTTCTGTTTTCTTGTCTAATGTCCATGTTTCTGCACCATACAGGAATATTGAGAAGATGTAACATTTTGCCATTCTTAGTTTCAATTCCGTTGATATTTGTTTTGTTAAGCACACAACTTTGGTAAATTTTAATCTTATCCTCAGTGTTAGTATGGTGTTTTTCCATGCTTTATCTTTAAGTTTACCAAATGTCGAAGCTGTCTTTCTGATTTGGGAATTTATATCATTTTCAAGGGAGACAATTGTTGTGACCATAGAACCGGAGTAGGTGAACTTTCTCACAGATTCAAAGGATGTGTTATTTAATGATATAATTGTGGGAATGGCCACACCCTGTTGAAGCACTACAGTCTTCTGGATACTTATTGACAAGGAGAATAAATCAGATGATCTAGCTAGATTGTCAGTCATCGACTGCAGGACGTGAGCAACCAGTGCTGCATCATCAGCAAAAAGAAGCTGCTTAATTAGGGTCTCAGTTTTAAATTTTGACCTCATACGTGCTAAATAAAATAAGGAGCTGTCAGATCTTGTATGGATGTAGATGTCCCCAGAGACAGTTTCAAACATATTGTTTAGGAGGGCAGTGAAAAATACCCTGAATAGGGTAGGGACAAGACAAATCCCTGTTTGACTCCACAATTAATCTCAAAGGGCTGGGAAGGTCTGCTGTCGAACTGGATGGTGACAGACATATAATATTTCCTAGTGTTTTAATATTCCATCAATGCATCATTTTCATGATCAGCCCTAGGGTCTGGTGCTCCTTGTGTTGTGTTTCAATCTTTCAGTCTTAAAATTTTGCCAAACCATTTTGTCTGTTGGTTCTTTATATATTAATCATCATGTGCCATACCGTTTGGCGTTGGCTATCATGTCCTTCCACAATCTTCTATATACAGTGCATCGTATCAGTTCTGTTGTTGACTGTTTGCCATGCCATGACACCAAGCTATCTAGTATTATCTCTCTTTGTCGTCCGTGATCTCTCTTTCCGTGTATTTTGCCAGTTGTAACCAAGTATTCCAATTTTCCTCTTCTCATGATGTGCCTGAAAAATGTTGTTTCTTTCTTATGTTTTTTAGGAGCTCCCTTTTTGTGTTGGCCTCTTTGGGCATGTCCTCATTGATCTTTTTAGCTGTCCAGGGAACTTTCAACATTCTTCTGAGAAATCCCATCTCTGTGGCATCTAATCTCTTTTTCCTTTGTTTGTCCACTGTCCATGATTCGCTTCCATAGGTCAGAACTGGCTTTATATAGCACCAATGAACTCTCTTTCTCACTTCTATTGACATAGATTTGTTGCATAAGATATTTTTCATTTTCTGAAATGCTATTTTGGCCTGAGCTATTCTGCTTTTTATTTCTGTGGTGCATCTTACATGTAATGTTATTATTGTGCCCAAGTATTTGAAATGTTGCACTTTGTTTCAGATTTGTCCTGTTTATTTTTATGCTGCATGATGGTGATGATAGTTTCTTCAATATGACCATTATTTCTGTTTTCTTACTATTCAGACTAAGATCTTTCTTGTTGCTTTTTTAAATGTATTCAATAGCTGAAATTACTCCTAGTTTTTTTTCTCAGTTTTTTATTTATAATCTGATCTTTTGGGCTATTTCCAGTCACATTTAATTTGAAAGTAAAAAAGTAAAGTACCCCCGTCACGCCAAGTGGCGTATAGGGAAATATGGTGTTAGTGACTCTATATTTTACAGACCTTCAGCACATGATTTTTAGGGTAATGTGGTCAGTATTACGCCCATGCTGCATTACTTTCCCAGAAAAAAATCCGGTACCCATTTAAGGCTGGGTGAACCGGGAAGCCGTCGGTTGGGATCGAACCCTACCCCTTGTCCGTGGTAGTCCAGTTCACTAACCACTGAGCTATCGCGGCTCCCTTCATTTTGAAAGTGATTATTTTAATTATTGTTTTTGAGTCTAGCATCCAGGTCTGTCATTGGTAGCACAATGTTGAGATGAAGATTGTATTGTACAGTACCTGTGCTGTTAAGCCTATTTAAGTGTTTTTGTAAGTCTTGTATTTTTCCATGTATTAGTGCCTGATCATCTGCAAATAGAATAATTTTTTTGTATATGTTTTTAATAATTTTTTTTCCAGAGGATTCATATGAGCAACAATGCCGCATTGATGATGAGCCTGCACATCTTGATATTCTGGACACAGCTGGACAGGTAGAGTAAAGGTCACCTTATATGATTGACAACCAAGCGTATTTATTGTTGTGCATATATTTGTTTGTTCTGTATAATAGTTAGTAGTCCTGAAGGCCATTTAAAATTAATGTTTGTGCATTTCTTGGCAGCTTTACTTCTTCTGGGAAATGATGCAGTAATTTAAAAATAATCTGTTAGATCTCATATACGATACTAGATGACAGTGGGGGAGAGCAAAAAGAGTGTTTTCTCCTCTTCTTTCCTTTAACTTTTGCCTTTCAGCATCGAGGGAAGGTATAATTTGTGGTCTTCCTTTTCTGTTGGCTGCTGTTATATTTTCTAGTGTTTCTGATATTTCACCGTCAATCCATCCTTTTGTTGGTCGACCCTTGAGTCTGGTATCTTATAACATTTAATAAAGGCTCGTTGTGTTGTATTGTGTTTTGATCTCTGTGTCTTATCATGTAAAAAAAGTAAAGTAAAGTACCACCGTCACGCCAAGTGGCGTATAGGGAAATATGGTGTTAGTGGCCCTATATTTTACAGACCTTCAGCACATGATTTTTGGGGTAATGTGGTCAGTATTACACCTGTGCTGCTTTTACTTTCCCAGAAAAAATTCGGTACCCATTTAAGGCTGGTTGAACCCGGAAATCACTCCCATTTATGTGCAATATTACACAAACTAGTTTTGTTTTGTATGTTTTACAATTATGAAATTTTATTTTGTTGTGATTAATAGACAGAATTCACAGCAATGCGAGAGCAGTACATGAGAAATGGAGAGGGCTTTGTTCTCTGTTTTTCCATCACTGACAGAAGAAGCTTTGATGAACTTATAACATACAGAAATCTTATCAACAGAGTGCGAGCAGGGATGATATTCCAATTATAATTGCAGGAAACAAGTGTGATTTAGAACAGAAAAGAAAGGTAACATTATTTTTTGATGTTTTTACTTTAATTTTAATATTTTTAAATTATCACAAAAGCTTTGCTTGAGATATTTATTTGTTTAAATGTCTTTTTCTTTTGTGTATCTTTGGCTACAGACTGAGAAATCAGAAATTGGCTAGCACACATGACATTTTCTAACTGTAGAGTAGACTTCACTTTTCATATTTTGTAAACATCTTTTTTTTAAAAAAAGGATTCTCTGAGTCTGGCCCACATTATAATTTCTGACTCCATAATTGAACCCCCCCCCCCCCCCCCCCCCCCCGATTGTCTTTTATTCACCTCTCTTTTACCTTCCCCCCCCCCCCCAGGATTCACCAAATGTTTTTATTTATGTCATAGTATTTGGATCTCTGTTTAGCATGTTTCCTATCTTATCACAAATGAAAAAGTTTGCAAAAGAATACAACAAGAAATCAGAGTACAGGAAGATCTTTTGACTATTATAAAGAGATGCTAAATGAAATAGTTTTGTCACATATCTTGATTATGAAGCCTGACAAACATTCTGCGAGAGACTGAAAGGAGGGACAGACAAAGAAAGAGATAAGAAAATAATATCAAAGAATGGACAGGCTTCTGCTTAGCAGAGTATTAAAGAATGACCGCAGATAGAGAACGATGGAGCGGGTTGATAAAGTCTATCATCTGCTCAATGACCTCCATAATTGTGAAATGAAGCAGGAACGAAGGACACATCCAATGTTTGTCTTTAAAACTATTTATGAATTTCTTCATGGCTGTACATGGTGAGTAGTTTTTCTAATATGTGACATCCTTCATGTGTCTTCAGAAGCCACACAAGACTTGCAATGAACTCTATTCTGGACAAGCTTGTCAATCTCAGCAAAATAGTCAGTGCCTCATATTTTTGCATCTCTTGTCAGTTTTATTCTCAATAATATCTGATGAGATATATCCCTGACCCCAAACCTCCCGCTTTTTGCCCCCCACCTTTCCCTTTTTTGTGCCAGTGACAGACAACACAATACTATAAAGCACACGGGCTTTATGCATAATGCAACAAATATGATTCCTCAGAACTAGTTAGGCAACAGTAAAAAGTCAGCACGGTTTTAAATTATGGGTTATTGCATCACTACTCTTCTGTATGCCAGTCACAAATACTAACAGATATACACTACTGCCTTATTTCTGTTTTATTGAAGATTTACTATGAAACTATTCTGTTATAGCTGAATAATGTTAAGTTGTTGCACCAATCATATTCTGCCTGTCATTCACAGATACAGCTAGAAATGTCTCTGTAATTGTATAGGAATCATTGTACACTCATTGAGGCTTGGGTAATAGCCATGATGGAGTTTAGTCACTTTCTGTGCTCTTCTTTATCAATTTTCTACACTACTTGTCTCTAACATTACACTTATCATGTGGTGAATCAAAGGCTGATACATCTTTGACCAGTATTATAGACTCTTAGATTTAATTATTGATTACTGTGTCTTTATCTCAATCTTCTCTCCACTCACTGACAAAACTCTCAGCTCTAGCTGTCAAAAGTGCATGCATCTACCTGGGTGGTGTAAGGGGGGAAGCTGAACCACAGCTTGGTCATTGTTTATGACTAAACTCTATAACAGCCAAATATATTACATGAACTAGCTAAAGAGGCAGAAGAAGCAGCAAATAAAGGGAATATGAAAGAACTGTACAACAGCACAAAGAAATTAAGTGGAAAATACAAACAGATCAATGCCTTTATTAAAGATAAGAAAGGAAATCTGCTTACTAATATAAGGGAAAAAATGGAGAGATGGAAAGAGCACTTTGAAGAACTTTTGAATAGACCCGGCTCAAATAATTCTCCAGATATACTACCAGCAGAAGAAGAGTTACACGTTAACTGTGGAAAACCAAGCAAAGAAGAAATAATTAAAGCCATCAAACTATTAAAAAATGGTAAAGCCACAGGACTAGATGAAATTGCTTCGGAGGCCATCAAAGCAGATATTAACACCTCTACCAAGATGCTACATAATCTATTAGATACAATTTTGGAGAGGGAAGAAATACCTAAAGACTGGAAAGGAGGTTATATGATTAAACTACCAAAAAAGGAAGCAGGAGTGCACAAATTATAGGGGAATTATGCTACTATCAGTACCAGGAAAAATATTAAGCAGAATCATTTTGGAGAGACTACAAGAGGCCATAGAGAAACATTTGAGAGATGAACAAGCATGTTTTAGGAAGAACAGATCATGTGCTGATCAAATAACTACTCTACGTATAATAAATAATTGAACAAAGTTTAGAACTAAAATCACCACTTTATATTGGATTCATAGATTACGAAAAGGCATTTGATAGTTTAGACAGAAGAATGCTTTGGAAGTTGCTGAGTCATTACGGAATCCCCATAAAGTTTATTAACCTGATAAAAATAATGTATGAAGGAACGAAATGTAGTGTGGTGCATGAAAGACAGCTTACAGAAGCATTTGAAATAAGAACAGGAGTAAGGCAGTGATGCCTTCTGTCTCCATTTCTCTTTCTACTGGCCATAGATTGGATTATGAAAATAACTCAAAACAACAGAAATGGAATTCAGTGGTCACTGACCAAACAACTTGATGATTTAGACTTTGCTGATGACATAGCTCTCCTAT
Source organism: Megaustenia siamemsis (assembly GCA_032433765.1). NCBI lineage: Eukaryota > Metazoa > Mollusca > Gastropoda > Stylommatophora > Ariophantidae > Megaustenia > Megaustenia siamemsis. The sequence goes on from JAVIAB010000092.1 coordinate 155,341,024, forward strand.
CACACAGCCATCAACAGATGCAGGATAAAATGAGCATACTTGATGAGAGATCACAACAGCTAGGACTGAAGATTAATAGAGATAAGACCAACATTATGAGAATTAATACATTTGGCAATAACCAAATAAAACTAGGAGAAATACCTCTATTAGATGTACAATCTTACATATATCTGGGCAGTAATATAGATAAAGAGGGAGGAACAGATAATGATACCAAAATAAGGATATCAAAAGCAAGAGGAGCTTTCACTGGGAAACATGGAAATCCAAAGAAATTAGGTTAAATACAAAAATAACAATTTTCAACTCAAATGTTAAGGTGGTCCTATTATATGGCTGTGAAACATGGAGAACAACAAAGTTGACAATCACGAAGATACAGACTTTCATTAAAGGATGCTTACGCAGAATAAAAGAATGGAAATGGCAGGACAAAATCACTAACATAGAATTATGGAAAGGTACCAGTCAAACACCAGTGGATAAAAAGATACAGCGAAGACGATGGCACTGGATAAGACACATGCTACGGAAGCCAATTAAGAGTATTACACAACAGGTCCTTTTTTGGAATCCCCAGGGGAAAAGACAAAGAGGAATACCAAGGAATTCTTGGAGAAGACAGATAGAAGCAGAGATGAGGATGATGGGGAAGACGGAATGATCTTTAAAAAAATGGCAAAAGACAGAACGACCTGGAAAGTGTTTGTTGAAGACCTATACTCCACTGGGAGCTAAAAAGGTAGAATAAGAAGGAGAAATATATTACAGCCTATCTTTCTCAACTCTTCGTTCTTTTCACAGTACATTGTTTTTTCAGCGATGTTGGTCAGTATCATGTCAGGCTATTTACTGCTTTTTTCCAATGCAGTTCTCTTGATCATTTCAAAGCCTGAAGTCCAGATGCCATGATGGTCAGAGACAAAAAAAATCGTCATGGTTGTAAATTGAACTCACCCACCTGGTTAGCAGACATGCACACAAATCACCTTTTCCTAATGAATGATTTAATTTCTATTGACCTTTCGAGCCGTAACCGGCCCATAGGGCGTAGACCAAGATACACCTTCTCCTATATGAATTTTTGTTCTAGCAGTTTTCTTTAAAGATATTTTATCAAATCTCGCCATCTGTCTCTGTTCTGTGCAAGCAGTTCTATCTCATTGAGGGAGCCGATTCCTGCTGCTCTTGCCTCTCTCATCAATGTTCTTCTCAGTGTCTCCCTGGGTCTTCCTCTTTTTCTTTTACCTGTTGTTTCCCATATGAGGGCTTGCTTTGCTATTCGATTATTATCTCTCTCATCACATGTCCAACGTATGACCATCGTCTTTTCTTTATTACTGAAGATATTAGTGGTTGATTGGCGATTTCTCTCATTTCCTCGTTTGTTTTGAATTCGTTCCATTCTATACCAAGTATTTTCCTTAGACATTTATTTTCGAATGCGTTCAACTTTGTTTCTATATCTCTTGTTGTTTTCCAGCTTTCACACGCATACGTAAGGGTTGATAGTACATTGATTTGAATAGCCTAAGTTTTGTGTTTGTGCTAATGAGTTTTGATTTCCACAACTTTTCAAGGCTTCTGAAAGACATTGCTGCTTTAGCCAGTCTGATTCTAATTTCTTTGCTCGTATCCCCTTCTCGATCAATGTGACTTCCAAGATAGATGAAGTGATCGATCTCTTCTACTGGTTTGTTTTCCATGTATATTTTGTCACTTGTTGGAATTAAACTTTTCATGACTTTAGTCTTTTCATGATTGACCTCAAGCCCAATTTTGCTGGCTATTGATGGTAGTTCATTTGTGTTTTCCTGCATCGTTTAATTTACCTGATATATATATGTGATGGTTGTACTTGTATCTTGGCAAACACTTCAATAAGATTGTTAAAACCATCCTCATGGCATACTCAACACTTAGCATGTCTCTTGCCTTTGTTTGAATGTGAAAAAGTGTTGAAAATATATTTGTTACCATAGTTGATGTTCAAACTGACATCTGCAGTGTTCACACTCAAACCACAACTGACAAAAAATTCCTACAAAAAAATTATCTGCTTCACCTACCTAGGAAGCAGAATGTCACTGAATGGTAACACAACTAAAATTATGATCCATATTATGGTGGAACCAAGTGAATTTAATAAACTTACAAGTACTTAGAAATTGAAAATACATAGCAAGTACACAAAACTTAGAATGGTGAACTCCTATGTGATACCCATTCAGATATGAGAGCTGGAAATTTATTCATGCTCTAGGAGAGTCTAATTGCCTTTGAAAATAAATGCTCCAAAGATTCTCAAACATAAATTGGAGAGACTTTACAGTAAATGAAACTATAAGAGAAGAAACCAAACAAATTTATGTATCACACTATACATAGTTAATATGCTGAAAACATATAAGTCATGCACTCAGAATGGATATGAATAGACAAAGAAGACTCTTGTGCCAGACCTCCATGTAGACATTGGGTGGCAAGCGAAAACAAGGAACACCTTTTAAGAACAATTAATAGTGAGAACTCAACTATGGGCTTAAGAATAAAACAAGACCTTGCAATGAATGGCCAGACATGGAAAGTTATAATTGCTGCCCATATGCTTGAACCTTTCAAAGCATTGACTGAGATCCTAACAGAGTAATTGCCCATTCATATGGTCTTTGAAACCCCCTTGATGGCAGCAGTAACTGCTTTAATCTCTATTCTTACACTAGAAGTTGTTGCAGTGTAAACTTCACTTGCTCTGTGATGATTTTATCCTTGACTGTAGACAGAAACCACATCCTGTCTTAAACCTCACATCTCAGATCCATCAGTGTGTATCTACATAACTTTCTATAGAAATGTAAGCTATTAACAGACAAGACACTGGTCTTGAGACAGAGAAGTTATGAGTGCAAATCCCAGCTGCACCAGGATTTTCTTTTATTGATTTCGTTCTGCGGCAACCACCCCTGGTCTCAGTAGCAAGGTCCAGCTTGAAACATAAATTACTCATCAACAGATAAAATATGAATACCTCAGAAGACGGAGTTATCTGCCTGTGTAACTTCACCAGAGGTGAAAGCTGGCTAATGCAAAAAAAAAAAAAAAAAACTTCAGTTTTAAGACATACTGTAATAATGAGATTTTAGAGTAATGATAACTTTTTGATAGTGCATAAAATAAATGCAGTGATCTCCCCCAGAAAACATATTGCTACATCTTAAGAGGCTGCAGCTATTTGCAAACCACTATTTTATAACTTATTGACAGTAAAGATCTCATTTATTTTAAATTTTATTCTATTCAACAGGTGAAGTACGAAGAGGGACAATCCTTGGCACGCCAGTTAGGCTGCCGTTATTATGAAACCTCAGCATATCTAAGGAAATGTATAGATGATGTTTTTCATGGAATAGTGAGAGAAATAAGAGAAAAGGAGAAAGAAAAGCTTGAACAAGGACAAAATCCTAAAAAGAAGCAAGGAAAAGTTAGGAAACTTCTTACTTCTCTACAGCCTGGCCACCTTTTTAAAAGGGGATCTAATGCAAAACAAAATAAATAATTATGATACAGATGTGCTGACATTTCTAAACAATGTTTGCTGAATGTGAAATTTGCAAACAAATAGAATGCATCATATCTTCATACATAAATTATTATGTTTTTCAATGAAATTTTGAGCTGTGTCTGTATTCCATGTATGTAAGTGAATGTGTGATAGTGTTTATTTATTTGTATCAAGCAACACATTTACATAATGCAAAATATTGAGGCTTGTTTGTATTAGTCAATTACACCTGATTTGGTTTTAAAAATTTGGATATGAATATCCAAGATTACAAGATTTGTTTCTAAATTGTGGATTTTATATACCATATTTTTTTTTTTTAAATTGTAGATATATATCGTGCAATAAAAAATGAAGCCTTGGAGACTGAGTAATTTGTGCACTCACTACTTAGCAGAATGTTCCAAATTAAGTTCCCAATAGTTGTAAATTTTTTTAGACCAACCAAGTTTCAGGGTGCGCCAGCCTTTGAGAATGGGTACCAGAGGATTTTTCTGGGAAAGTTGGATTGCTTGTCATGATACTGACCACATCATTCATAAAATTTGCTTTTAGTCATTGAAAATCATGTGAAGTAACACCAAATTCCCCAAACTCCTTAAGGCATGGAGGGAACCCAATATTTCTTTTTATCACTTTTGCAAAAGACAATTAAAAAATTGTGAATTCAGTTCAGACATAAATACAAACTTGTTAATCCTTACCTCATTCGTTCTATGCTATGCAAAATAATTTAAATAAGTAGCTCAAAATATGTTTAATTATTTTTTAATAAGTGAAAGCAATTGTAATGACATTTACTAAACCAACTGTCAAACTTACATTATTAATTATTTGTTATAGGAAAAAAGGAAGATGGAGCTATTTTGCATAATTGGAGGTCATGGGCCTTCATGTCTAAGTTCAAAGTAAGAACAGTAAATGAGGAGAGTGATGCTTTTGTGACGAGTATAGTTCAACTATAGAGATCATGCAGTAATTAACACAATGGCCTGACTAGAAACACACATTTTTACTCCTGTATGTTGTCTGAGTGACTCGATGAGCATACTCAGGATAATTGAAGGATGCTAAGTTCAAAGGCAGTGGTTGGTGGCACTAAAGAAGTCTGGACCGACTGGGATCTGTTTCATTATGTCCCTGGACACTCTGGCAATAAAAGAAATGAATGAGCTAACAGCCTGGTTGGAATAACTGTCATGGGTGGCAGACGTGCAATGGACTGGGCTGACATTGATTTTATGAGTTATCTTGAATCTGCAACCATATCCTGATTGCACAAACATCAGGTCCAAATTTGAGATGCCAGAAATAAAAAATATGGGAAAAGCAGAAAAATAACCAATCAAAACATAACTGGAGTCACCGGTCTCCACAAAGAAGATGCTGTGGAGAAGTCTGAGCATCTTATAGACTTGTCAGACATGCAATAAGGATAATCCATCAACTAAACTAAACAAAACTAGGAAAAAAAGGCAGAAAATTAAAGAACACAACATAGAATTAAATCAGGGTTATGAAGATTGCCTATGACAAAACAGTGGACCAGTGTACATTTGAAAAAACTAAAAACATACTCTCATTGACAAGTATTTTGTTTATCCCTATGGTATATCAACTTCACCTTATATGTTGTTTCTAAAAAATAAAAATAGATATATGTATAATCAGTGCTTTTTTTTTTTAAAAGAAAAGTTTATAGAAACTCAATTATCATCCCATCAAACAAGAAACTCATTATATACGCAGCTTCTAAAGCAGTAGTGTACTTATATATGTTGAATGAAGATTGTATTTATCAAATTATATTGTTGCTTTTATATATATATATATATATATATATATATATATATATATATATATATCAAAGTGAAATTTCAAACAGGGGCAGTAGGTGACTTCTGAAGTTCAATTATTGTTAAAGTGTTCTGGACAGTTACAGCTGAAAAAAATGTCCTGATTTTATATATGTATATATATATATTTTAGTTGCATTTGGCAAAATAAAAGATACAAAATAATTGATAAATTTGTATGGTCCTTTACATCTTGTCAGATGGTCTAGTGGAGGCTATTGTGTATTTTTTTTGTTTTTGTTTTCTTGTGGCTAATTCTACCAATGTTTGACAAACACACACGGCCACAGAATGAACAAGTCAGGCCCACTGATCCACAGGGTTTTCCATCCTTTTTCATGAGTCTTTTCTTTTCTAAGTGTTGCCTTAGCACAGTCTCAAAAGATGTTATACCCTTCCTTATACATGCTCTCCATGATGTGCGATCACTTGCCAGATGTTCCCAGTCATTTTCACAGATGGAGAAGTCATTCAGAGATGATTCACAGATATCTCCATATTGTAGTTTAGGTCTGCCGATTTGTCTTTTTTCTTGTATTGACAGATTTAATCATCTGATAACCGAGTAGCTTCCCTTTCATTGTGAACAATTTTCTTGTGAATGGTATATTTTGCCAAATGCAACCACTATTCTGGAAAATGGTAAAGGGTTATGAATCTAACTGTAAGAAAGTATTTATTGTGGTTCATACCTATTTGTCTGTTTCTGAATAGTTTCATCTTTGCTTACAAATGTGGCTTTTTTTTTCATTATTAATATTTTGCTAATTATATTTGCCTTGGCTGCTTGAATTGTGAAATTATAAATTTCTATAACAAAGTGAATTTAATCACTTCAAAAATATATGTATGTATTTCTGCATTTTAAATAAGATGAAGAAAAATGTTCAATTACAAGCCAAAAATTTTCATACCATTTCAGTTTTCTCTAGCACTTTTTTTATCAGCAATTTAGAAGATGTAAGCAAAGAATTTTTCTCTTTTGTTCAAACTAATTAATAATTTTGCTTGAAAACAATTTAGTTGCTACTTAGACAATATTTATTACAGTAGAAAATGCTTTATATTTTTTATTCATTAAGTGAAAATATATGCAAAGTAGAATTTCCATGAACTTATCATATATTATATATATTTATATAATGATAGATGTCTTGGAGGTCATACTCATTTTCTTGTTTCTGGTGGCATAAATTAAAATGGCTAAAAAAAAAAATACTAAGAAATATAATTGCAAAGTTAAGTTGTAGAATAAAGTAGAAAAATGTATTATTGTTATGTTGGACATGTTTACAATCATCACCCAATAGTATCCATCAGAAAGCCTTAACACTCAGGAAGAGGGAGATAAGGTAGACCTAGAAAATGGATTAATTAGCAGATGATCATCACCAGACAGCATCTCTTAAAAATGCTAAAAAAAAATTAATTAATTAATTTACAAATAAAAAGAAAGAAAGAAAAATATGTACCTAGAAGATGATTGCTGAATGAAGTAACAGACATCATGATGTGCACACACTACAAAGCATTGATCCAAACACTCCATTTTTGCTTGACGCCAAAAAGCAACAGAGGAAAGTAAAGTAATACAGTATTGTTATGTTTACATTTGAAACCACATTGCCTGGTGCACTCATTACTGACCAGAAGTGTTCCAGTTCAATTCCCAAATAATGAGTAAATTATATTCCCAGGACAACTTTGAGATTCATCCAGTATCTGAAAATGGGTACCAGTGCATTTATTTTGGGAAAGTAGGGCAACTTGGCATGTTATTAATAACATCACTCATAAAATGTGCAGTTGGGTCTTGCAAAAATAAGGGCAATAACATCATATACCTATATGTCTTAATGTTTTAGGGGAAGCCTTACTTACTTTGCTTATTTACATTCAGGTAGTTGTTTTAAAATGCCTGTAATATGAACATATTTTACATTTTAGTGCCATCATTAGGTCGCATGTCCTTTGCAGAACATTGCATTCACCAGTGTCCTTCTGAAAGAATCTCCATCACTAGCAAAGACACCCACTTCTTCTGTTGCCATGTTCAAAGTCTCTTTGATGTCTTGAAATTGCTTTTTTTCTGGTCTGTTCCTGTTTTGTCTTCCTGGAACCATGCCATCCATTATTGTTCTTTCCGGCCCGCTGTGTAATTTGATGTTGTTATAGTATTTTAATTTCTTATGTAGAATGGTGTTTATGTCTTTTAATATGTCTTCATTGCTCTTTTTTCATTATCCGAAGTAGCTTAAAAGATTTTTCTGTAGCATTTTGTTTCAAATGAATTGATTTTCTTCTTTGTTGTTTGCGAAATTTTCCATGATTCACAACCATATGTTGCTATCAGGAATATACATGCTCTCAGAAATTTTAATTTTACAGCCTTGCTAGTATAATGCCACCTATTCTTCATAGCATTTATTAATTTGTGTGTTGCTATTGCTATCATCTTTTGATCTCCTTCTGAGAGTCTCTATTGTTAGTTACTACAGGTCCCAGATATTCATCATTTTGGTACGGATTAAATATATAATTAGGAACAAAGTTACATTTTTGAAGCAAATAAGATTGAAAGATTAAGTGTAGACATAAAACAATGGACACATTCTAAAAAAATCCCTTTTTCATCATAAAGTATGATAACCAAAATAAGTAGTGACCCATCATGCCAAGTGGTGTAAAGGGAATATGGTGTTAGTGACCATAAGTTTTACAGACCTTCAGTACATTATTTTTGGGATAATGTGGTCAGTATTATGCAGTGTCACTTTCTTTCCCAGAAAAAAAATCTGGTACCCATTTAAGACTGGGTGAACCTGAAAGTCATCAATAAGGATCAAAACCGACCTCTTGTCCTTAGTAGTCCAGTTCACTAACAACTGAGCTGTTGCAGTACCCCTTTAAGTATAATGCCTGCTGGTATTAGGTGCTCATATCTGTCTTTACAACTCTTTATCTATTCTGTTGTTGACTTTCTACTAAACTATTATCCAAAAAAAAAGTCTGATCCCCATTTTCACTATGTGTACTTTATTTAATTTTCTAATTATCATTGATTATTTTAGAAGTTTCCTTCTAATTATGTGATTTAAAAAAATGATAGTTTGTTTCCTACAGATATTGGTAGCAAGCTTTCTTTTTGCTTTGGTCTCTTTTAGAACAATCTCATTACTCCTTTTAATCATGGTATTTTTAATTTTCTTCTCTGACCTCCATAGATTTTCTTGCCTGATCGTCTAGGATTCACTTCCATATGTCAAAACAGACTCTACATAACACTGAAGAACTCTTTATTTTATACTTCCATTGTCAAAAATGAGTTGCATAATATCTTCTATCATTATAAAATGCAGCCTTTGCCTGGCTGTTGTATAGTTTACGTCTGCTGTACATTACCATCCAAAGTTAACATTGACTTCTCTATAAGGCACCTAATTTTGAAATTATAGAATGATCAAGTATCTAAGTACATCATTTGTGTTTATAGTCTAAACAAATAGTAAAATGTCAGTATCATACTTATGTTCAAATAACATATTTTTCAAACAGCAGACTACAAATCACAAAGTACCACTTAATCTATGCAAGCATAGAAGAATCTTTCATAGACCCACCTTTGTTTAGCAATATTTATATATATTTCTTCTAAAAAAAGAAAGGTAAGCTTGGTAAATACTAAAAAGCAATGACTACAATTTTAGCAAAATGAATGAATGCTGTCTATTAAAAGCTATTGAATATTTATTAAAGGATGTTTGTTACTGTTTTATTTGCAAGCTAAGTCAAAATAAATTAAATATTTTATGTACATTACATATTTATGATTTCTTTACCTCCAGATATGTGACCTTATGAAAGGTGTGTATATTCAATTTGGCTTGTATTTATATTTAACAATAGCTTCAGTGTATTTTCTCACAAAATTGTGTCAGTTATTTTGTATGTATACTTCTGCTTGACCTATTTGTTAAATGCAAAAGCTGATATGCAGTAATTATTATTTTGTTATTGGCTGATGTTTATATTCAAGGATATCAGGTTTTGATTTTTATTTTTGATTGAGACAAGACTGAAGATTTGTTATTAGCATGACCTCGTTGAAAGTTTATCATTTAATTTTTGGGGCCATTATTTCAGTTATTTGCAAAATAGAGCAATTTATTTACTACCAGTGGTTAACTTTCATATAATTTAGTTTTGTAGCACCTTGTATTATTCATTCTCCTTATTTCCAATGACAAGTATTTTTTTTTTAATTGGATACCTTTCATTTTCTGCAATTTGTTTTTAATTTGATCAAACCTATTTTTATTTTATAACTCTATATATATATATATATATATATATATATATGTATACCTATTTGCTATATGTAGATTGACAAGGTGTTTAATTGTATATCTTTTCAAAAATTGTTTTATTTGCTTCCTTTATCATCATGTTTAATGTGAAAACTTTATTTCTTAGACTTGGACCATCATTGCTATGTTGTCTTTAATTTGTTTTCATTGTTTATTTACAAGTTCTTGTAGATTTAAAAATAATGTTGCACTATTTGAGCATGTTATAAATATGCAGCCATACTTTTACTGCAAGTTGTGTATGTTATGTTCACCAACTGATATTCCTAGCATATCCACATTGGATCTCAAAATGTTTTCCCTGTTTAAAGTGAATAGGCTATGCCTGTGCTTCCCTGTTTGCTCTACTCACCCATTTCTGATTGACAATTTGTATCACTGGCTATTTTTATTTTCTGCCTTTGGGAGTTTTGAAGAACAATAAACTTGCCTGGATGCAATGAAATAACAGCACAGCTCATCAAAACTGGATGAGAACAGAGCATGAACGTATACTATGAATTATATAAAAAGAAATGGCCAAAAGACTCAAAAACCAAAAAAAAAATTTCAATTAACCTAAAATAATGCATCAACTACAAATTTTTGCATTAATCAGTCAATGGCGGAAGATCATGCTTAAGATTGTCATGTAAAAAATATGTGGAAGACTTGAGGATGAAATGAACATAGTTCAGACTTGATTTTTAGTAAGTCTTAGAACAAGAGACTGTATTTAATATGAGAAGCAAAATTGAAAATTGAAGAAAAATCAACATAAATCAGCTCACACACTTTGCTGACTACTAAAAAAGCATTTGAATGCTTACAATACATGCTGTAGAAAATAATGATAGCTATGGTGATTTCACCTTGCCCAGTGCATATGATAAATGTTCTATAATGCAACAAGCAGCTGTATGCTTTGAAAATGATACATCAGACTAGTATGGTATAACCAAGGAATTAGACTGGAATGCATCTTATTACCTTCAGTTCAATCGAATAGAACAACGCCTGTATCTCAGTGTTACAGAAACAAAATTTGTATAACCAATAAAACACTTGAAAGACATGATATATATATATATATATATATATATATTTTAATGGGGGAAAAAACTGGAAAGAGGAAACATTTTTTTATGTATAAGTTAAGTTCCAACAAGGATAAGCTACATAGTGAAGATTGTATCTTTAGCTGTCATAGGAGTTAGGTTCCGACAAGGGTAAGCTACATAATGAAGATGATACCTTTAGCTGTCATAGGAGTTAGGTTCCAACAAGGATAAGCTACATAATGAAGATGATACCTTTAGCTGTCATAGGAATTAAGTTCCAACAAGGATAAGTTACATAATGAAGATGATATCTTTAGCTGTCATAGGAATTAAGTTCCAACAAGGATAAGCTACATAATGAAGATGATACCTTTAGCTGTCATAGAAATTAAGTTCCAACAAGGATAAGCTACATAATGAAGATGATACCTTTAGCTGTCATAGAAATTAAGTTCCAACAAGGATAAGCTACATAATGAAGATGATACCTTTAGCTGTCATAGAAATTAAGTTCCAACAAGGATAAGCTACATAATGAAGATGATACCTTTAGCTGTCATAGGAGTTAGGTTCCGACAAGGAAAAGTTACATAATGAAGGTGATACCTTTAGCTGTCATAGGAGTTAGGTTCCGACAAGGAAAAACTACTTAATGAAGATGATACCTTTAGGCCTTCATGAAAGAAGCGTTGTAACTTTGAATTGATAGGTTAATACATAATTCACTGACTACTACAATACTCACTCTTGTTAGACATTTTCAGATGAGTGCATTGAGTTATAGGGTGAGAAAGCACTAATAGGAGCATGGTGAAGTAGGTGAAGACCATTTATAAATCTCTTTGATTCCAATATTTAAACAATTTGAACATAATCATTTCCTAGATTTTCCTATGTTAAAATGAATTAATGTTTTATTTTAATACTATTGCTTAAATCAGTGCTAACATACACTGGTATTATAAAAAAAACATTTTGTGTGACTTATCAGTAGTATTCTGTACTGCTTGTTATCAACAAATATTCCAATGTTTGTAGCTGTACAATGAGCATGGCTTATTTCTGAGATTATGCAAAAAATAAGCAATAATTTTTTTTTTTTTTCAGATATACAAACTGTGAAATTATGCAAATATTATTTGAAGGTCCTGTAATAGCATTAGCTAGTTACTTCGTTGATGAAATGTTCAAGGACATTTCTTGCAGTGTATTTTTTTTTTCTTGTAGAATGCTGTTAGTAAAAGCAAATAATTTATCAGTTCTGTGGTGCAAAATATATTTGCACATTTAATTTAAAACTGGAGCTTATTATATTTCAGTTTGAGTCATGATTAATTCTTAAATCTACGTACTATTGTTTAGTTTGGCCATGTTTGACCTATTAAAAATATATTTAAATAATAAAGATGGGAAAACCCTTTAGGAGCCTTTGCAAGGATTTTACTCCTTTTTGTCATCCACCAAAATGTGTATTTTTAGATTATGTTTTTGAAAATTGTATTTTTATTTACAGTTTGTATAACTTAAAAAATGTTTTTTATAAAAATAAAATCCATGTCTAATTAATTCATTATATTAAGATTATAAAGTGCATTTTCATGACAAATTTAATGGCAAGTAAGAGAAAAAAAAACATGATACAACCTTGCATAACATTTGTAATTAGACTGAGTTCTCTGAGTATAGTTTCTATTTGCAAAGATTATTATTATGACTTTGGTTCTGCATGATTTTCTTCTTGCTGCAGTTGATCAGCTCATTAAAATGAACATGTAGTAGTAAATTGTAGCTCCATCACTATCTCTTTTACAACCTTTTCTATTCTTACATTTTTATCACTTCAGTTGTTACCTTTCTATTTATTAATTTTTGTAGATCTTTATTGGTTTTATTAATTGATTATAAATTTCCTTACATATGCCATTAACTAAAAAAGAACAACTTATTATGGCTCTAAGGCTGTTTGTTTACTAATCCCTTGGACTACCAGTACTTGCCCTTTTGCCCTGTGATAAACATGTCTCCATATAAGGTACAGGTACTAGTGTCTACAAGAAGTCTGAAAGCATCAACTTCCTCAAGATTTTAGTTGCATGTTTCTTTTTTAGTTTACAATTATTGCTACAATAAGACGAGTGAGTTTTTCTAAGTAACATTATAAAAATGTTATATGTGAATCTGGTGTTATAAACTTTCACAAGGGGCTGTAAAAGTACCAGTCATTCATTCAATTAGAAAATGGGGTTATAGTGTTCTTCCTGATCAAAGTCCAACGAGACAGCCAATAGCCAGCACATCTGACAGTTTTCCTGGATCTCTTCTAAGTGTATGGTACTATCTGTTTCTAGTGTATACCTGTTATTACTGTTTTCAGTTCCTATTGTTAGTTCCCATATTTTTTTTTAGCATCAGCACATGTAATTCTCTCAGGGTGGGTAGGGCAAGCTAATGGTTCAGTCAGAAATTATGAGTCTACAATCATGTTCAGACTGCACAAACATCAGGTCAGAACTGGAGATGCCAGATAGGAGCATTTGTGGGGAGTCACAGAAAAATAACAAATCAACACGGAATTGGACTCGTCACTCTCCACACACTAAGGGACATAACTGGGGTGGAGATCTGAGCACTATTGGATGTGTTCATCAACTAAACGAAACTAAACACGTAATTCTTTATTTTCTCTGCTTCTTGCAGCTCTAAATCTTTGTCCCATTTTCAAACATAAAATGAGCTCCAAAGTCATGATAGTCACCGTAAATGTATCATTGTTTAACATTCGGAGGAATTAAAAAATGTAGAGAGAATCTGTGTTATATAACTATTTATTCTATATTCGTATGCTAATCAGTGTCTGTCTATTACCTTTTTAAACATTGACTGTGTATAAATGAGTGACTACAGAGTATATTATCTTCATCAATATTATACTATTGCTGCCACCAATGTTATTATAATGTATCATAAAGGCTATCAGTATATTCATATCATTATCATACACATAATCAATGAAGCAATCATCGCATAAATTATATTTTTTTACAATCTCAGATATCATTATTGTGGTTTATTTGAAACATTTGTTATAATCTTCAATAAATATTACAAATATGTCTTTCCATACTTGTGAACATATGGAGCTGTGAGTGAAATCATAATAAGCTTTCACATGAGCTGTAATAATTTCTTTCATTATAGTTCTATATATCAATATAAACTCCTTTTAGTTATAAATATTGTTTAATTTGTTCCCATAAGTATGGATATATATATATATCAATTTTTCAAATAGTATTTACAATTATATTATAATAATTAAAACTTTAAAAAAAAAACCTTGTCACATTGCATAGATCGAAATTTATTATAGTGTTTACATTTTGTTATTGTTTACTAGCCTCTTTTGCCTTTCAGCACCAAGGCAAAATATTTCTGAAGAGAAACTAAAAAAAGAAACCACAATACTGTCATTAGTTTATACATCGTGCCCGAGAAAAGAATGAGAATGTTTTGGTCTAACAAAATAAGTAACCAAAAATTGCTCAAGGCACATTCAAGAAGAAACACTCACAGTGATCACAAACAAATACTGGAAATGAATAGGTCATGTTCTTAGAAGTTCAATAACAATATAAGAACAGTTATACAGTGAATATTGGAGTTGAAAGTAGGGGTTGCCAGATAATACAAAATAAAAGCAGTACATTTCATCTGAAAAAGATGGATATTTCATACAAAAAAGCAGGACATGATAATGTAGGACACATTTTATAACATTATATAATAAGGTAAATGTCTGGCTGATCACTGTACACACATCTAAAAAGTAGGGCATATCCAGCAAAATCTTGACTTCTAGTAATCCTAGATGAAAGCAAAAAAGTGCCAGGTTTAAGGACAACTTGGCAGAGATGAACTATGTGGGCCAGACTTGGAATACCCCACAAAAGATGACCATTAACTGTGCAAAATGAAGGATCTTTGTTGTTTCTCTGCAAGATGCTTAAACCACTGACAGCTTTGTTGTGCTCTTATCTTGGGCAAAGACAAGAAGAAAAAGACACATAAGTATGAAGGTAGACTCCCTAACTGAAAAAATACAATAATAGACTTGTAATATTTTAACATATAAACTTTTCAACTTTAACTCTGTCAAAACAGTTAATGATTTGTTGTTATTCAACTATCTGTTGTGGAAGTGTTGATTTAAATCAAAAGCAAATAGATGTAATTATTATATTTTTATTGATTCTCCTTTGGAAAAAAAGAAAAAGCAATTTCTTGTTTGTATTATGAATCCATCACAGAAGGAGTTAATTAGTTTGAGTAATTTTACTAGTTTATTTCTTCTTGTTATTTGTTTAAAGTTGAATACAGAATGGAGATGTGTGCACTGTGACAATTGTTAGGTTTTTGCTTTATAATTTAGGTGTGTAGTTTCATTTTTAACATCTGTCTATAATTCTTTTGTGCTAAACTATGAATACTTAAATCTTGATTGCAAATGAAGTTTGTCTTTACTTGTCTTTGTGACTTCATTGAAGTATGACTAGTATGAGTTATTACTCTAGTGCAACCCTTGCTTTTTGTTATTCTTTAGGAAACAGTGAATAAGGCATATAGAGTAATATTATTGTTCTCATATTATATAATGTCTTAGGGCAGTAAAATTATATTTCTCTGACTCGGCCACATCATTTGGAAGCCATTGCCCATCCACGCTGTCATTGTTTTTCCTTTCCTCATTGAGCCAATTACCCCTTCTTTGTTTCAGTTGGAGAGCATTCATGTTCATGATATGTCAAGCCAGCATGTTAAAATGCACCACTGAAGCTGTCATAGAGATGTAGGGTAATATATTTCGGTGCTTCAAATTTTCTAGTGAGGCATATAAATGATGTTCACTGTGAATGTTTTCTTTAGACAGGAAGAAAAATAATCATTCTTTCTTTTAGGTGAATTCATTTAAAATTAACTGCTTTGTTTGTTTTTTTTTTTATCTTATTCACATTATGACTTTATTAACATGGTGAGAGTAAGTGACCCAGGTGAGCCCAGTCACAATCAGAGAGTACATGCCCTATTTCTGATGTTCATATTGCTTCTTGTTGCATTGTTCTGTAGACAGTTCTTATTAGAACAATTTGCTATTTTATATTCAGAAAAATATATGTATTGTACTCTTAACACAGCAAACTGTGCCGATAACACATATTTTACTAGAAAAGAAATAGCAAAACTCTCTACATTATATTTGTGATATTACTGCGAGTTCTGCTAAAGTAATACAAATAAAATATTTTTTTTGTAAAAGTTGTATTACATAGGCCAAAAGACCTTCACCAAGAGCAGCTAAAATTACATTTTAAGACTATTTTCCCCCAGAAAGTTCAAATTGAACAAACACTACAAGTTGTGCTGTCTAGTTGATAATAAACAAGCAACATGTAGTGTGCATTCAAGAATGTAAACGACAACATATAAATCTGTGTAGCTCACAGATAAGAGATTTTTTTTTTCTATTTGCTTACTTATTTGTATAATTTATTCAGTATGTAATCGATTTATCAGTTTCTCTAGTTAATTTGTTTGTTCTTCATTTTGTTTGTTTCCCCACAGAGGCTTATACTGGGACACATTGAAATATGTCCATTAAGAAAAATGTAATAATACTGCTAGTGATGCATTAAATAACATCCATGAGATATCTAACTATAAAGTTGTAGGATTGAAAGCTATTTATTTTGTATTTTAGACAATTGATTTAAGGTTAGAGAAATGTTTTGTCATGTCCTCAATACTTTGTTTTTTTTATTCATATATTATTTTGACAGTGGTTCAAGTATATACAGGGTGTAATTTTTATTTATGAGCATGTAATATATTCCTGTCTTTACATGAAAGAATGTATTCTTTTTCTTTATGCAACTGCAATTGATAGTCACAAAATTTGAAAAAAAAAATGTTTTAGTAACCAATGTCACAAAATATACACATTCTTTTTGGCATATTTCGGCATTGTGTGCTGCTTCTAATGCTGGGTGGTTGTATTCTGATCAAGGTCTTATTTTATGTTAACAAGTTGCTTTCTACATTCTAAGATTGTTTTGTGCAAATTCAGGAAGAATGACAGAGGAACAACAAATCTTCCAATAGTGAATTTAAAGATACAAAAGTAGAAGCATATCTGTAACCAATATATATTTCGTTCAGCGATTTTTCATGTTTACATTTGCTCTGAATGTGTAATTATTTTGTGTCTGTGAGTAATGCCTACATGTGTTTTAGTTTTCAATACTTTAATCTTCAGCTGCATTGCTGAATTCACCCATGTTTTTGCTTCTAACCTTCCATTGCAAGTTTTTGTTGGGACTGCAGAATTTCTACTGCATGTCTCATTTCTTTACTTAATATTTGCTTGTTACAAAAAAATGATTATGCTGATTGAAATATCAGATTTTGTTTTAAGCATATTGTTTTACCACTGATTGAATGTGATGTGTGTGTCATTAATATGACAGTGTATGGCACACACATATATGTCACTATTATACCAATGGCTTGGCCCAATAATGTAATATTGTGTGTGTCATTGACTGACCTCTAAATGTCTTGCTTTTGAAGCCATAAATATTTATGCAACTATACTTTTTACATCATGATGCAAATCTCTCAGCTAGTTTTGGCTTTAGATATAAGAATTCTAAGTTTTCGGGAGCGTGTATTAAAAACTGATCAAGTAAATCTGACAACTGCTTTCTTTTGTCTTTAACTAAGAAATAGTGCACACAGTGTTATTTTTTCAAATGATTTTGTTCTCTAATTAATGCAAGAATACTATTGATCTAGAATTAAGTATTGTTAGTTTTGCTCAGAACAATTACTAGGCTTCCCTAGTAAAGTTAGCTCAACTATGGAACAACCAAGAACTAGCAGCAAATCATCACTCATTTAGAACTATGACTTCCAGCCGTCTTCAGCTCGAGAGAAAAGTGAAATTAAATGAAATGTTAGTTCTCATGTGCTGTTTCAATAAGTGTAAGTAATCATATCCCATTGCATCATACTATCCCCAATTCTTATTAATTTTAGGATTCTTAGTCACTATTTCCATCCAAGATGTCTAACTGTCCAATACTATTAGCTACAATTGACAAAAACAACTTCCATGAATGGATTTTAGTTCATGATTGTTTTATATGATCTTTATTCTTGTGTTGTATAAACATGATGATATTAGACTATCAGTGCTGTATGTGTTTTTAGCTTCAGTTACCATGTAATTTATACTTTAAATAAAAGATATGCTTCATTCTTACAAGTTACAAGAAAGGTGTAGGGAGGTTTTTGTTTCAGTTCCAGTTTGATTTATAGATGCCTGAATGTGTACACATCTGCCAGTCTTAATCATGTAGTATGTTGTGGTTGCATAATCTTGTTGATATTTGCAGAAAAAAAGCTGTCTTAGTTTAAAATAAAAGTGACAAGGGATTATCAGCCCATTGTTGACATCTACATATGCCAAGTTTAAGTGGAGACACAAATTTATATTCAATTAAATATAAATTTTCTGGCCTATTATATATATATATATATAAATTGTTTAGATATTGCTAATTAGTTTATTGATGTATTCTGGAGATGAGATGTAGGAATTTCACAGGCCGAGCCAGTACTGCTCTATGATTTCAAATTATGAACAGTAAAAAATACAATAAAATAGAATATGATAGAATCAGTTGAGTTATGTTTTATTTTAAAGAGGTTGCTAAAAAGAACAGCAAAAAAATACAATGAGGTTCTAAATAAAAAGGTAGATGTGCAAGGAAGATTATAACACAAATTAGGAAAAGGCATGCCAGATTTTTAGGGCATGTGTGGGAAAAGTTGTAAGTTGAAATTTTTAATTAATAACAATAGGAAAAATAGAAGGTAGGAGAGATAGAGGTAAACTGATTTGATAAGAAAAAAAAAAAGAAACAGTGGAACTACTGTACTGTATACATGGTTGAGGATTATAATGAGATATGATATCCAGCGCATCTTGGAATGCACTATGAATGAATGAGTGCAGTTATATTGATCTAAATAGAAAAAATAAATTCCCAGAAATCTGCTTTAGCATGAATTTACTGCTGTCTGTTTTTAAGTTGAGTTTATTGTTTTAACATACAATGACTTGGTGAGTTACTGGGATATCATCTAGAATTTTGTTCCAATCCCTAAACAAAAGATACATTTTCTAAAATACTTCAAATAAATTAGAAGTTTATATTTTTATTTTGAACATCCATTTATTTTTGCTACCAAACACAATAGACCATTTTTTGTTCATTTGAAATGTTAAAGGAGCTACACTCATGAAAACATATGTCACAAATTAGTCTGAATAATTCTTAATAAAATCATAATGAACGCAATTTGTTTATCACCAATGACTTCACTGCAAATTATGTACTTGATTTATACATCTGGTGGCTTTCTGATGAATTAATTAATTTTCTATGTATATCTTTTAGCGGTATTCACTAATGCTTTATGATGATTATGAGATAGACTTTGGCGCCATTTATGTGCTGTTATTATAATTGTTAATAATGTTATCAGTTTAAAGGTCATAGTAGATTGTTCCTATAAATGCAATTTATCTTTTCATATCTGAGATGACCCTGTGACTATCTAACAGTGTAAATCATGTGAACTGAAGTTTTATTTTTAGATCTTACTAGAAACATTACCTTCAGCTGGAACATTGTTAAGAACATATCCCTTTTGTGCTTGCTTATTTTTCAGGTTATAAAAGTAGCAGTTCATTTTCTTGATGACATTTGTTTAAATTCACAATTCTCGCTGATTTTAAAATGTATTATTCTAAGCTTAATCTTATTTTAAATTGTCGAAATTTGAAAGAGCAGAACTGTACTTGACCTTTAAGATAATATGTACTTAAAATGCAGTAAAGTGGTGTTACACTGTCCAAAGTCCATTAAATTTTAATTCAAAAGAACTGGTACTTCAGAAACAGAAAAGTTTAATAATCACCATCATGTTAAAGTCCTCACCACGTGAATTAAATAGTATCAAGAACAACACCAAATGAGCTTGGAGAGAAAGAAATGTAAACTACAGTCAATTGTTTGAACGGATCATCCAAGCTTAAACAGACAGCTGGATGTTATTTACCTTAAACATACAATTGTTATTTGTAGTTCAAAACAGCATACCTACAAATGACAAGTGAATCGCTGCTTATAAAGAAATAGATTTAAACTTGTGTGCTAAGATATTATTGTTTTTAGCAGACTTGTTATAATTATATTTGGCTGACGTATAAAAGAATGACGTATAAATCAGTTATTAATCATATATTGTGATTTATTAAAGAAACGTTTTATAAAACTATTGACATATTTGTGTTGTTTTCCTGTTGTGCTATAGTACTATACATATACAAATAAACATAAAATCAATGATCATATTACTAATGAAGATGACCACTACATCTTTCATCTGACATGTCGATTGTTCTGTTACAGGAGGATCAGAATAAGACCATAGAGCATTTATGATTAAACAAGAAACAAGCGATAAATGTACCATTGTGTAGTGGCAAATAATTAAATCAGAACCACGTTGATTGTTTATAGTCCTTAGCTTGAACTGTCGTCACACAAGTGGGGCATTTTCTCATCAGCGTCATCGATTTTCAATTGGTGCTTATACAACGATATTTTTTTCCCATTCATTGTAACTTGAGAGAAGCGTGGGCACATTTATACTGCCATAATAAGGGTTTCATCCACACCTTAAGGCGTATGGACCTAGCTGCTGTGGACGGTGTCACGCCAAATCGCCCTACTTCCCGAGAATAAAAATCCCAGATACCAATTTGTAAAGGATGTTTGAAAAAATTAGCCTCGACTGGAAATTGAAGCCATACCCTTCAGGTGTGTGGTGAGTGCACTAACCACGCGGTTTACACGTGACTGGATATGTGGGTTTAAAACATGCGTAAGGATGTTTGGCGGAACTCTCTTTTGAACAGATGATTCAGAGTTCGTGCAGCAACTTACAGCGGCGAAACTTGGATTTTAACGTAAGCAGCCGAAAATAAAATCCAGAATTTAAAATGAAATACTACGGAACAATTCTACGGATATATCATGGAAAAAGAGTATAGCCAATTCAAGCAGTTTAAGTGAGAACTGGCTTCAGAAATCAATTCACCTAAGGAAATTAACTTTGATGACACGCCAAATGATACATCATTATAAAGAGAACATTAGTGGAGGGCGTAGTTCCCAGAAAAATAATGAAAGAGGGTGACCCAAAAGACAATGGGCTCAAGGCATCGAGTGTCAACTACATGTAACCTCCTCCGAGACTGGTATCATGGCCAGATAACAAGAAACATTCAGACAAGTGAACAATGCCCACTAACATGCAGGCTGCTTGAAGAAGTAGAATACAGAGGAACTATTTCATTCAGTAATAATACGTTGTCTCTAGACCTAGCTGTATAACTTCAGCAACAATAAACATAACAAAGACATTTGTAAACAAAATTATAATAATCGGTACTCAAGATAGAGAATTGGAAGGATGAGGAGAAAGAGAGAACGGAGAAAGATGTTCACTATTCTGCAATACAAAAATGGCTCCCAACTGTTTTGGACAAATAGTTTAGATAGAGGATTATTATTCTGCTACCTATGGAAATGGTAACTTCAAAGAAAAAGACATCACTGCAATGCACACTAAAGACAAGTGGAACAATAATAAACCAGTCAAATGAATTGTAATATCTTGGAACAATGTTAAAACCAGATCATCATCATGTGTCATACCGGTTGGCGTAGGCGATCATGTCCTTCCACAATCTTCTATCTACAGTGCATCGTATGAGTTCTGTTGTTGACTGCTTTCCATGCCATGACACCAATCCATCTAGTATTTTCTCTCTTTGTCGTCCGCGATCTCTCTTTCCTTTTTATTTTGCCAGTTGTAACCAAGCATTCCAACTTTCCTCTTCTCATGATGTGCCCGAAAAATGTTGATTGTTTAACCTCAGAGGGTTGATGTATAACAGAGGTGAGATGCCGTAAAGCTCAGGTAAAAGCAGCTTTCCAAAAATAAGGAAGTTACTGTGCGATCCATTTTTGATAATGTAAAAAGAATTATTAAATGTAATATAGGACCAGTGGATTAACCTATGGATGTGAATCGTGGACAATGGAACAACAGATAAGAAAATCACTGGATGCTGTAGAATTACGGTTTTACTGAAGAATGTTGAGAATACCATGGGCAGCTAAGAAGAGTAATGAAACGTTCTGAAAGAGGTGAAAACAAAAAGAGAGTTAATTTCCAATTTTAGGAAGAAACAAGCATCATTTTATGGTCATGTAACTAGAAGAGAATATCTGGAATGTATTGTTGAGATCGATGGAAGCAAAGAAAAAAGATACCAGACAGCTTAAAGAGACTGGCTTGGCACAAAGTCAACGGAATTGATTAAACAAAAAAACTGTCGAGATAGAGAGATTCGCGAAGAGACATGATCACCTACTCGAGTAAGCATGGTGCTTGATAATAATGATGACGTACTGAAGTCTTGAAATCTGCAAACAAATTTTCCTCGGAAATGCTCAAAATGTGATTAATTTCGGTTACATTTTTATCCGCATCTTTCTCCCTACAAGAATGTATAAATTCACAATGCGTGTTGCTATTGCCAATGACAGATGGATAATGCATTTGATTGTGGATCTATTTGTTACTGACAGCTGGAGAATGGATTGAGGTGAGAATATATTTGTAACTGACAGCTGTAGAATGGATTGGGGTGAGAATCTATTTATTACTGACAGCGGTAAAATGGATTGGGGTGAGAATCTATTATTTACTGACAGCTGAAGAGTGGGTTGAGGTTAGACAAAATCTATTATTTACTGACAGATGAAGAGTGGGTTGAGGTTAGACAAAATCTATTATTTACTGACAGATGAAGAGTGGGCTGAGGTTAGACAAAATCAGTGTCAACCTTCTAACCATTTCGTCAGCAAGCGAGTATGTTACTTTCTCCACCATCGCAACTTTATCTTTGAAATACAAAGAATGATTGCATCATTTTCTGTTTATAGCTGATGTGATAATCTGGTTATCTCTGATGTTGTATTTCATTGTCGTTATGGTAATGAATCCCTATCTAAGTGTCTCAAGGCTAGTCTGTTAACAAAATTATAGCATAATCTGGCTACTCTCACAGCCAGGCTTCTAATCATTCTTCGAATTTGCTCCAAGCAATAATTTAAATGTAGAGCAAAGAAACGTTAGAAATATTGTTATAATTTGTTTGTATGAATGTATGATACATTATATAGGTAACTGGTATCATGCTGTCGTATGAAAGTGGAGTAATAAACGTTAAGGTAACGGGCCTCAACATTTGAAGTGAGACGGGATCAACGTTAATAATACCTTTCTCAACAGCGAGTCAGTTTTTGTTGTTTTTTTCTTCATCTCACCTTGGTCGACTAGAGAGCGTCAAGCTAGAACTGAACCGACGTTCACTTTATCATCAAATCAGTGCGCTAACCACAACGCTATCGACTTAATAATGCTGCTCCACTTCGCCCCCCTCCCCCTTCCCCCCACAAACCCCTCAACAAAAACAAATTCTACAAATGAGTTAATGCACAAAATCTAAAATATGCGGCTTTTTTTAAAAAGCAAACGTAAGGAGGGGGGGGGGGGAGGGGGGGTGTGGTTGCGCATTTACAGGATCAGTTGATGAAGATGAATGTTATCTCTTGACCATTGTACCCGTTATCAGGTCATGCAGTTGTCCTCATCTATTTTCTTTTCCCTTTTAATGTTGGTTAGATTATGTCTGTCGCACTAACACACACACATACATACAGAAAGAATAATTGCGCTGGTTCGTACACATACAAAGAGCATCATCATCTGTCCTTCCGTGTCTATTATTACCCCCCGATCTCCTGTTTGATTACACACTGAAATGCTAGCACACGCCTGATCAGTATTTCGTTTTTTTAAAGGAATATATTGCTGTCATAATTAAAGCTAAACCCAAAGAGCTAATGTGAAAACGCCCTGTGGTGTATTTTAATGTCTTGGAAGGGGGGGGGGGGTGTAAATTATTATACTTGAGCATACTAGACACAGTGAAGCCGCGCTGGACTACAACGGCTTCCGGATTCACATAGCCTTAAATAGGTACTGGATTTCCTCTAGGAAAGTAAAGCGGCACGGGCGTAATACCGACCACATTACCCCACAATTCATATGCTCAATGTCTATACAAATTATGGTCACTAACACCATATTCCCTATACACCACTTAGCGTGACGGGGTTCTTTACTTACTTATACTAGACTCACCATTTAGAAATGAAAGTACCAGTGCTTTTTCTATCACTGTTTTTTTCCCTTCACCAATTATTTGAGTGAGGTACCATTTTTTTCAGTTGGACTGACAGGAGAGCGTGAAACTGCCATCGAAACCATGTTTACTATATTGCAGAGACAGCGCGCTGCTAGTGAGTCTACTATGATGAGCAGCTTCACGTGTAGGAAACTTTAATCATAGCCAGACCACCACGAAGTCATCAAAATCTCAATATCTGATGTTCAACGGCCATGCTGGCAAACTTTCAGGTTATTGTCCACCAGTTCTCTCAAAAAACTTCAACAACAAGAGAACATGGTCAGAAAAGGGTCTTCGTTCCCTACACACCTTAACAAAAAAAAAACAAAAAAAAAACGAAACAATTGATGCTATATAAATATAGTATGAAAGTAACATAAAGAAAAGTAAAAGGTTCACTGCCCACCTTGAGTCGTTTTGGAAACATTGTAGCGCCATATATTATCCAAAGACCAACGGCATATTTTGTTTGGTGATGTAGTCGGTATAACACCAGGAGCCCTAGTTTTGCCCACAAATCTGGTACCCATTTATGGTGAACCTGGTAGATGGGCTTGATCCCAAACCTTATTTGTATGGTTGGTTCACTACCCACTGAGCTACCACCGTTTCCCAGCAAAACAGGAAATCATGCTAGAAGAATAAGAGAGATCGCGTAAGTGCTGTTTATTTAAAAATTACAAATGTTAAAAAATTAAAGGGGAGACTTGCAGAACACTTTGTCATGAAACCGTGTGAGATGATGTTGTACATTTTAAAATATTTATAATTAGGATTGTCTACCTCATATTTCATAATTCTTTCG
Organism: Megaustenia siamemsis; assembly: GCA_032433765.1. Lineage (NCBI taxonomy): Eukaryota > Metazoa > Mollusca > Gastropoda > Stylommatophora > Ariophantidae > Megaustenia > Megaustenia siamemsis. Next base: position 155,366,110 of record JAVIAB010000092.1, read on the forward strand.
AAGTAGATTTATGTCATGTTGTGAGATTTCTCTGAATCGTCTTATCCCTATTCGCAACGTTGAAGTCAACACCTGCTGAAGATTTACTCAAATACCATGAACCTTTGAAATCACCAGCTAAACACAATGTCTCGTAATGCCTTACCCTTTCTGAATCTCATCATCAAACTACTGACGTTGATTCAGAAACTGAACACAGTTTCAATACTTTATACATAATTGATGAACTTGAGATTAATTATAACAATTAATAGAAGGAAGGTAGCAAGAGAGAGACTGCAATCAATATAGGGATATTTTTCTTCTCAGCCATTTGGAAAGTTATGTGCCAAAATTAGCCGATAACTAAAACAAGTGGAAAAATGTTAATATCTATGAAGTCTAGTCTCACTAGAACAGCAAGATTGCAAAGTATTTCTCCCTTCGGACCGCTGGAAGGCAAATGAGAAAGGAAAGAAGAAGAATACATCTTCTATCTAAAGAGAGAAATCGATATGTCATTGTAGGTCAGTCAACAGCGATTACAGTAAATGCTATAACTAAATAATGTTCTGCTATTCTCAGTAGTAGTTATGTTTACTTCTGACGGGCGGATGGATTATGAACTTTATTGATATTTCAACGGAATATTATTATTCTTCTTGTGTCGATGTGTTTCACCTACTGTAGATTAGCCATCGTGTGTTCGAGTTTCGACGGACACACATATATTTTGACAACAATGACGCCTAGCGGGACTACAGCTACCTTTCTTTTTTTTTTTTTTTTTTTTTGGGGGGGGGGGGGGAGATGAGTTAGTAATTCGGATGATTCCACTGGCACGGGCGGTTGAGCAATTATGGATTTTAATTCGTTTGCAGCGATGCCGGGGCCTTCCATAACCAAAGAACCAATGAGCCTTAACTTAATATTAAGACTACTACGAATTTGTGGATAATAAAATGAGCATCAGGAGATTAGAATTATATTGTCCTTCCGAGCCGTAGATGGCAAATAGGGTGGATTTTTAGGTTATTTATGTCCGACCACCTTTGTTATCAAGCGTCAGACCTTGCTCAGGACCCGCATTGTATCTCGCCGTGTTCCTGTTCTGGGCGAGCCGCTATAGGAGCTCGACAAGGGAGCTGTCAGTGTTCTTTTTTGATATCAGAAATACATGTTAAATATTTTAGTTAGGATAGCAGATGTTGAGTTGATTAAATAGGCTACTTATTTATTGAACGAACGATGTTTTAAGCACTGCTAATGCAGTGTGTTTTCGTATGATAACATGCCTGTTCAGAAAACTCTTGATCGGATAACCTGGCTGAAAGGTGCTAACACTGCACGAATCACCACTGACGACATACGACGAAGATATTCAGAAGAATGGTTGCAGGAAGTTAGAATAGCTTGTAACGACAAAAGGCTTTGGTACGACAATCCCAAAAGAGAGTAATACCGTCGAGATCTCAGTGTCAATAGCACTCTTTACTGAGTCACGTTCTACGGCCTAGTGAGATCCTCCGAAGGTTATTTCTCCAACTATTCTCGTTATCACGTGACAGTATTATCTTATATTCTGTTACTAAATCTATAGGCCTACTAAGATTGAGGATAGCTGGAGGCATTTCAATGTTTCTTGCTTATTCTTTACTTGATAATATATATATATATATATATATATATATATATATATATATACATGAATAAAATGTAAAAAAAAAAAAAGGTCACAAAGTATAACAGGTATATGCTATGTTTGTCATCATTCTTAGCCTATGACAAAAAATAATAATAATAATAATAATCGCCTCCTTATCATTTACATTTTTGGCAATAGTTATATTGTTGTTTTTTTTTCAGATAAAATGTTCTGCCTAAAAAAAAAGATCTGGTAATCCTAATCTAGATGTGTAAACAGTCAGCTGTGAGTCGGTCACCGCTCTCAATCCAGTGGCTGTGGGCTCCTTGGTTATTGATTTCAGTCGTCAGATCTGTTCGGAGACGGAACTTTCCCATGGTACCGTTATATTTTCCCGCTAATATTTACTTTTTGAAGAGCTCAGGTGTAGAATTTGATTACCTGGAGCTTTCTTAACTCCAACAAACTATAAACACACCGCCCCACTCCGTCGTCACGACGTGGAGTCAACAGTTTTCCTGTTCTGACCTAAACAATATTGGAAATTTTGCCCCGTGATAGCAAGTCCTTGAACCCAAATCACTAGTCGCATGACGTTTATCAAAGTAAAACACGAATGTAAATTGTCTGCAACCTTTTTGACTACTGCTGATAGTGACGGTACGTGGTCTACAATTGCGTATATTAGAGATAGCAACAGGAGAAAGGTCAAGGGCTCAGTCCATTCATACTGTAAAAGAAATGTAGAATTATTTCATCATCCTAATATCACATCCAAGTATAAATAACAGTTTTGCTTTTGTTTTGAAAATAAAATAACGTAAACAAATAATATTTATTGCTCGAAACGTGACAGTAATAGGAAAACATAAAACTATATTTATAATCATCATCATCAAGTACCGGGCCTACTGGAGTAGGTGATCATGTCTCTCCACAACTTTCGATCTCGGCAGCTATTTATCATTTCTGTTGTTGACTTTCTGCTAAGCCATTCTCTTAAGCTGTCTGTTATTTTTTCTCTTTGCTTCCCTCTAATCTCTTCGTCCCTCAATTTTTCAGCTGTTACAATATATTCCAGTTGTTCTCTTCTCATTACATGGCCAAAAAAAAAATATTGTTTCTTCCTAATATTGGAAATTACTTCTCTATATTTATAATAAATGTTACATTTTGCTGTCAGCGAGCAGATTTAGATTTGCTTAATCATCACACCATCATCATGTTTCATGTCGATTATTATTAAAAGAATGTGACCAGATAGAACCTCTCCATAGTAATGAAAGACTTATTTTTCCAGTTTTCTCTCTCTCTCTCTCTCTCTCTCTCTCTCTCTCTCTCTCTCTCTCTCTCTCTAAAATATGTTTACTGAAGAAAATCAATCACCCGGCCCCAATCCATAAAAAATGAAAAGCTAAATAAATAATAGAGTAGAATTTTAAAACGCAGGTGCATTGATTGACATTTGCTTTGAAAGTATTGTCTCTATTAACCCTGGAACTTCTAAGAATGTAAACATGCAGCAGTTATAGTTTCAAATTATTCTAAAGAAAATATGTATCATTATTTTAAAGACAATATGTATCTCCTGACTTTTACAGTAAACAAAATTAATTAATAAATAACAGAACGCGTCCCGGACCGTCCCAAAAAAATCTGAAATCAAAAAATCCTCGCAATTTTCTATATCGTAATCTCAAACTGTCCAATTTATGTCACTGCTGTCCTGTTTTATTTTAGATTATACATACCACCCACCCATCTAATCGTCTATTCAAGCAGAAGACGACAAAGGACAGAAGTTCAAGACCCTCTGTGTCCGTCGATCGTTGTTATCAGGCATCAGTGCTTCCACAAAACCCAAATTGTGTCTCGCCACACGAATCTGTTCTGGGCAAGTTGCTCAGATTCGGCCAGGGAGCTGCTGTTGCTGCCTCTTGCCTCAGTATTCTTTTCAATGTTTCTTTAGGAAGGTATCTTTTTCTCTTACCTTCGAGTTCCCATTGTGGGTCTGCTTTGAGGTTATCTTATTGTCTCTTCTCATCACACGACCATCTTCTACTCTTGATTATAGATATTATTTTTGGATGCTTTGTCATTGTCATCTCTTATTTCTGCACCAGTCTTAAATCCATTCCATAGTATACAAAGATTTTCCTGAGGCATTTATTTTCAAATGCATAAAATTAATTTCTATTTCTTTCTTTCTTTTTTCCAGCTCTCACATGCATATTAAGGGTGGATAATAAATTTGATTTGAAAATCGTGAGCTTTGTTTTTCTTCTTCTTCTTCTTTCCTTCCTCATCTGCATTTCAGCGTCGAGGGGAGATATAATTTGCAGTCTTTCGCTCTTCTGTTCGCCTCTGCTGCTATATTTCCTCATCATCATCATCATGTGCCATACCGGTTGGCGTTGGCGATCATGTCCTTCCACAATCTTCTATCCACAGTGCATCGTATGAGTATTGTTGATGATTGTTTTCCATGCCATGACACCAAGCTATCCAGTATTTCTCTCTTTGTCGTCCGCGATCTCTCTTTCTTTTTATTTTGCCAGTTGTAACCAAGTATTCCAACTTTCCTCTTCTCATGATGTGCCCAAAAATGTTGATTGCTTCTTTCTGATGTTTTTTTAAGAGCTCCCTTTTTGTGTTGGCCTCTTTGAGAACTTTCTCATTGGTCTTTTTTATGTTTCCTAGTGCTTCTAATATTCCATCGACCCAGCTTTTTCGTGGTCGACCCTTGGGTCTGGTGTTCTCACAACGTTTGTTGAAGGCTCGTTGTGTTGTGTTTTGTTCTTTCTGCCTTGTCACGTGGCCAAACCATTTTATCTGTTGTTTTCTTATATATTCTATGGCGGGAGCTATTCCTAGCTTTTTTCTCAGTTCTTCATTTCTGATCTTATCTCTAAGACTGTTTCCTGTCATTCGTCTAACACATTTCACGTCTGTAGAGATTATTTTTGTTATTGTTCTTGCATCTAGGGTCCAGGTCTGACATTGGTAGCACAACGTTGGGATGAAGATTGTATTGTATAATGTTCGTTTTGCCTCCAGAGTTATTTCCTTGTTGGACAATAGTGGTGATAACTGTCCGATGATTTGACAAGCTTTGTTGCATCTTTTTTTAAAGTCGCAGTGCAGTGAATTTCTACTCTCGGAAGAAAAACGTCACCAGAAATGCGGTTAACTAATGCGTCACACAAATTGTAAAATAAATGGTATTATTCAAATATACTTGACTGCTATCGGCGAGCTTATAATGGGTAATGTTGGTATTAACACAATAAAGTTGTGCCTAAAGCATATGTTGAAAATGTCCACCACGGGCCTCAAGACATGTCGTGATTCGTCTTTCCATATTTGCGAAAACCTTCAGAATAATGTCTGGTGATATTTGTTTAATCTTGTCTACTATTTCAGTCTTTAGGTCATTAATTGTCTGCGGATTATTTTCATAAACTTTCCCCTCAATGCCCCCACAGATAATAATCTGGGGGTGTTAGATCTGGTGAACGAGCAGGCCAGATTCCACGTGAAATAATGCGATTTGTAAATATGCTTTCTAAATAATTGAGTGTTGTTGTGGCTGTGTGTGCTGTTGCCCCATCCTGCTGAAACCAGGATTCCATAATTTCCCGTTCTGTAAGATGTGCTATGAACGGTTCCAGAATTAAAGTACGGTAACGTTCTGCATTTATTGTTTCATTAAAAAATAAAGGTCCTATTATCCGCATACGACTTATAGCGCACCACACTCCGACTTTTTGATCGTAAAGCGGCACTTGATGAAATTCATGGGGTTTTCACTGCTCCACAGCCGATTGTTCTGACTGTTCACATAACCGGATAAATGAAACCAGGCCTCAGCAGTGAAAAAAGTGACGTCAAGGATGGCAGCGTCATGTTCATAAATAAAATTCTGAAACCACATGCAGTAGTTTAAACGGGATTCATAATCTCTTTCTTGGAGTTGAGACACTTCAGTTAATTTGTATGGACGATAGTGTAGTTCACTTCTTAAAACCTTGTGAACAGAACTCTTAGATATTTGCACCTGTTGAGACAAGTGGTTTAAAGATGCATTTGGACTCATTGTAATTCTGTCTTGGAGTTCCATAATTTGGTCTTGTGAAATTGAAGGTCTTCCAGATCGGTGGGTGTTTCTTTAATGACTGTGCATTATTTGAAAATCTAGTTGTTCCAATTTATTTATGTAAATCACGCATCATGTACTGCTGTAGCTTGTTCCTTTTTCGGTAAAGTTAAACATATAACATCACTATTCACAAAAGGTATTCGAAATATCCACCACGTTTTAGTTGGCAAATGTTGATACGTTTTTTCATATTGTCAAAAACCTTACGCAGTATGGGCTGTGTAACATTATTAATGTTGTTGGCGATTGAAACCTGCAGCTCATCGAGTGTGTGGGGATTGTTTTCGTACACTTTTCCTTTCAGTTCACCCCAGAGATAGTAGCCCATGGGAGTAAGACCAGGAGACCGTGCAGGCCAAATTCCGCGAGAGATTATACGATTAGCAAAAATTTCATATAAAAATTCCAGTGATTTTACAGCAGTGTGAGCAGTTGCGCCATCTTGTTGAAACCAAGCTTTTTCAATCTCTGGCTCAGAAAGTTGGGTTACGAATCGCTCCAGTATGTTAATCCTGTATCTTTCTGAATTTATTGTGTCATAGAAGAAAATTGGGCCGATTATCCGCTGACGACTCATTGCACACCACACTCCTACTTTCTGATCGTGGAGAGGCACTGGGTGCAATGCATGTGGATTTTCATCACTCCAAAGACGATCATTCTGCCTATTCACGTACCCAGACAAATGGAACCATGTTTCATCTGTGAAGAAAGTGAAATCAAGGATTTCCTCACCTTCTTGGGCTAGAAAATTCTCAAACCACATACAATAATTAATTCTGGATTGGTGATCTAATTCTTTTAATTGAGGAACGACGGAAAATTTGTACGGATGTAACTTTAATTTTTTTTTCAGAACTCTATGAACAGTACTGCTTGATTTGTGTACTTGTTGAGCCAGCTTTCTTATTGATTTGCCAGGACTCATTAGAATGCTATCCTGGATGTTGAGAGATGTTACTTCAAGAACAGATGGTCTACCAGGACGGCTAACACCATGAACACTACCGGTGTTTTGAAATTTGATTATTAAATTACTCACAGTATTTCGATGAGGCACTGGTGTATCAGGAAATCTATTCACAAATTGTTCAACAACCCCATTCGAATACTTGCCGCCGTTACGGAACACATGCTCCACTATAAATACTCTTTCTTCAATCGTTAACACCATTGTAAACCAGATCTATCATGTAGCAGTGATGTTTAAATGAACACGTAAATGGTGCTTGAACTATTACGTCATACATAGATAAAATTTAGGTGCGTAATTATTTCAACAACAAAAAAATGCACAGTCATTAAAGAGACACCCTATATCTCTGCTGTTTGAAAATTATCGTTTATCACTAGACTTCCTAGGTATTTGAATTCCTCTACTTGTTTTAGTTGTCTGCCTTCTATAGTTATGTTGATGTTCTGTTTATTTTTGGCGACATTCCTGACTTCTGTTTTGTTGGTGTTAATTTTCATGTTGTATTTTGTGCCTGAGATGTTGAGTTTGTTTAAGTGTTCTTGTAGGTCTTCTATTGTTTCATGTATTAGTACCTGGTCGTCTGCAAATAAAAGCTCGTTGATCTCCTCTGTCTCGTCTCTGATGGGTTGGCTAGCTTGCATATATGGTCCATGTGTGTAATAAACAGTGGGGGGGGGGAATAGTACGCGCCCCTGTCTTACACCTGATCTAACTTCGAAGTGGTCTGTGCAGCCTGCTGCTGTTCTGATCCTGCAGCTGCTGTTGATGTAGAGACTTCTGATAAGGTTGGTTAGATGTTGGACAACTCCGTATGTTGTTAGTATCTCCCACAGTTGTTCTCTGTTTACTCTGTCGAATGCTTTTCCTGGTCAATGAAGGCTATGTATAAGTTTTGATTGTGTTCTGTCGTTTTTTTCTGCAAGCATTTTTAATGTGAATAGTGCGTCAGTACATCCTCTGTTTTTTTTTCGGAACCCCATATGAGAATCGCTTAACTGTAGTTCTATTATTGGTTTTAGCATTTTTTCCAAGATTTTGGCATATAGCTTTCCTACAAAGCTGAGAAGAGATATAGCTCTATATTGATTGCAGTCTCTTTTGCTACCTTTCTTTTTCCATATTGGTATGGTGATTGCCTGTTGTCAGTCTTCTGGGGCTTGTTGTGGTACCATGCTGCATTAAATATTCTGTGCAGCCATTGCACTCCTGTTTCTCCTGCTGCTGCTATTATTTATATTGGTATGTTATCTATCCCCGGTGCTTTATTTCTTGGTGCCTATTTGATTACTTCGATTTCCTCTTTCATGATGTTGGGTTCAGTATTTGTGAGTTCTGGCGTGGTTTTTGTTGTCTTATTGGTAGTTGGTATGTTTAACAGGTCTTCAAAATATTCTTTCCATCACTGTTGCATACATTGGTTATTTGATATTGGCTGTCCGTCTTTGTCATTTATCAGCTCAGTAGGATCATGGTTTTCTTTTCTCGCTCTTGTGGCTTTTACTGCTTTGTAGAAATCTCGTGTGGCTGTCTTTAAGTCCTTGCTCATGTTTTGTCCGAATTCTGCCCAATTCTTTTGCTTAGCTTCTTTGATCAACATTTTAACTCTTTTTCGAACTAAGGCATATTTTTCATATTTTTCTTGGTTCTTGTTCTCCCTCAAATTTTTAAACAGTTTCTTCTTTTCTTTAATTGCTTCTCTGATTGTTTCATTCCACCACGGGGTGCTCTTTTTCCCTTCTCTTGTTCTTAGCTACGTTCCACAAACTGTGCTTTGTTTTTGTGCTTAGTTATTTTGATTTCCATGTTTTATCAAGGTTTCTGAAAGTCATTGCTGCCTTTACTGTTGATTCTAATTTCTTTCTTTATGTGCTCTTCTCGATTATGCAGCTTCCAAGATCTACTTCTCCCACTGCTTTTCCTTCCAGGTATATTTTGTTCTCATGGGTGAATTTATTTTTAATTACTTTTGTCTTTGTTGATTGATCTCAATTCATATTTTTCTAACCATTGATGACATGAAAATTTTATCTTGCATTATGCTCACAATGCAACAGATAAGAACTATGTCATTCACAAAATCAAGGTCTTCCAACTGAAATCCATGTGTCCATCCAATGCCTTTAAATACATAGGCTTACATACATATATGTATACATTACTACTAACATATAATTGATCATAATTAAAAATATGTCACCCATGGGTATATGGTGGAATGGCGGCGGGAACTATTGAAGGCTATGCATGAAAAGTGTTCCTTGTTGCAGTTTCCTCATATTCCAAGTCCGGCTTGTTGCAGGAGCTACTTAGTTAAGTGCTCTGTGCACACCGTGAGCCGTGTTGTCTCATCCGTTTTGATTAATGATGATATCGTATGACAGGGAACAGTTGGCTGTGTTCACTTTCTGCACGGTTTCGCCTTATGTCTTTTGGCGTGTGCTGAGACTGCTACGATGGGGACTACAGTTACCTTTCTTTGTTTGGGAGATGAGATATTAATTCGGATGATTCCGCTGGTACGGGCGGTTGAGCAATTATGGATTTTAGTTCGTTTGCAGTGATACTGGGGCCTTCCATAACCAAATAACCAAATGTCACCCATATTGATGTAAATAGAAAATAGAAAAACTACAGAGACATAATCATTATTATTGTTAGAAATGGCATCACTGCACTGTAGGCAAACCAGTAGCTAAGTTGCTTTCAGTAAGACAATGTGTGTTCAAACATATGGTACCAAAAGCTTGCTGACTGCTCACACCTTTCTCACAACTTTAGATCATCATTTCTTTTATATGGTCACTGATAATTGCTGAAGGAATCGGTTTGATCATCTTTGTAATTGTGCTAACTCAATCTCAGACCATTTTAATGTTGTGCTATTATTGTGTATAGGCTATCATAGCTAGGGAAAACGTTACATTCCAAAAAGATAAATATATTATGCAACCCATTTTTTTACCAAGAGAAAAATAATTAACAAAAATAATTGTTAAGCTTTATATGGAGCCAGTCTTGCACAATGGATGTGAATTATGGATAATCAGACAACAGATCAGAAAATCGTTGGAGGTCACAGAATTATGGTTTTATAGAAGAATATTGTGAATTCCATGTACAGCTAAAAAGAATAATGAAAGTACTCTTAAAGAAACCAAGTAAAAAAGAAAGCTTATTTTCAACAATGAAAGAAAACAGTCATAATTTTTTGACCATGTTATGAGAAGAACACAACGGCAACATTTGTGACAACTGGAAAAACTGAAGGAAGAAGAGATAAAGGAGACAAAAGAAAAGATAAAAAAAAAGACAGTTTAAGAAAATGGTTTGTTAGAAAGTCAACAACAGAATTAATAAATAGCAGTAGAGGTAGAAAGTTGTGAAAAAACATAATCACCTATGTCTTTAGGCATAGCACTCAATGTGTATATAAATAAATGTAATATCATTAACATGCATTAACTTTGATCCTCCACAACACTACATTCTGACCACTAGCTTTGTATTTTAATGCAACAATTCTCACCAAAAGGCAACATTCTTAAAAGTGAACACAAGCTATTTCATTCTTTAGCTCATAGTATTTTATTTATTTTAACAAATTTTCTGATGTGCTAGAAGGAAATTGGAATCTTAAGGGGAATTCATTCACTGTAGTGGAGGGAATACTATTATTATATTGTGTAATTTCAAAAAGTTAATTTGTCACATTCAGTTCATCTTTTGCTTGTATTTTAGATACAATGAAACAAAGGTTAAGTGAATAGATTGAATGGCATTTTGTATGTTTGTATTGCAACTGTTGATGAAAATTTATTGTGTGTAGCTTTTAAAAAAAAATTTCTGATAAAGATAGATTACTTTCACTCTAGGACTAACAAATGTCAAAGCTGTATTTATCACGTGCTATTGAAAACAACACAAGTCATATCCTGTTGTGACGTTTCACACACCTGTCTTAACATCAATGCTATCTCTAGTGTCTGATACCAATTAAGTTAGTTTACCATAAACTTTTGTGGAAGCTAGTTAGACACAATGTCTCGTACTATCATTACTCTTCGAAATGTTTCATCTAAACTACTGCAATTAAATCAGGTATGTTTCTCAATTGTAAACACTCAATATTTAATTGTATCAGTTGTAAATTTTTGTTTTTTGTGTGTAACATAATCATCATATTTATATAACATAAGTGATTACACAAGTAAATGATACATCATAAAGATCATAAATAAAACATCAAACCCTCCTATGAATAAAAATCACTGCTGTAATGACCATAAATTGTATATATAATAAACAAACCTTGTAAAAGAAATAACAAAACACATGAAAAGAAGAATTTAGCATACATTATTATTAATAACTTATATCTAGTTTCAATGTACTAGACTGTGGCTGCAAAGGTTTTGTACTGATCTTATGATATTTAATGAGTATTCATTATTTATTTCTGATGAACTACAGATTTCTTATGTAATGTTTCACTATTCAAATTATTTTGGACATCAATAAATATGTATGCACTAAAAAAAAAAAACTTCATTGTAATAATTTTATGACTGAAACCACAGCTTCAAGTTATCATTCTTCCTCAACCTGTCAATTTTCATCACATGTGCTGTTATAAGTTTTCACAATAAATTACACAATAAATTTTGTGTTTGCACACATTGTGTTTTTCTGTTTCCCAATCTTTCTTGTTGGATTCTTTGTCATTACAGGAAAATCGCACTTATACAAATAGTAGTTCTGCTGCTACAAATGATATTTGATTTAACCTGCATCGCTCTATATAGCCACAAATGCTTTTTTAAATAATGATACAAGAACACTAAATATTTTTTTCATTTAACTTTGATGTAATAATGATGTACTACTAGTTTATTGTAGTTTAGCTGACAGATAATTTTTATTGTGCATCTCCATAATGCTCAGATCCCCTTCTCAGCACCTTGTCCCAATGTGCAACTACTGTCAATCCCAGTAATTGCTACTACTGTCAATCCTAGTGATTGCTGCTACTATCAATCCCAGTAATTGCTACTACTGCCACATGCTAGTGAAAACGCTGAAACTTCATAGTAAAGACCCTGAAATTAGGGGGGAGGGGGTAGATTTAAAAAAAAATGTTTTTTATTAGAACAGCGATAACAGGCAAGAGTAAAGGTTCACAGGCAAGAGTAAAGGTTCACAGGCAAGAGTAAAGGTTCACAAGTAACCATGGATTTGAAAAGGACAAATTTCCAAATTTGAACCTGGGACCTACTTGTCCAGATGATAAAGTCTTACCTCTAGGCCACCCAGCCTACTACTATTACTATCACGTTTAAATTAAAAGTAGTGGATTTTGTCAGACCTATCAAGCTCCAAGGTTTACTCAGTGTCTAATAATTTATTCCAGAGATTTTTCTGGAAGGTTAAGGTAGCTTGGTGTGATACCGACTACATCACCTAAAAATGTTCCATTGTTCATGGAACAATGTCATCACTAATACCATATTACCACACACCTTGCAAAGCATGGAGGGTTCCATTACTTTATTTGATTCATTTAAATTATCTCTGTGCAATTACTATAACTCATTGACTGTTTATGTATATGGATGAATAGCTGTGGTATCTGCTTGTTCAATTTTTGTCATAAACATATGAGCTGTCTGGAATTTTAGTTTTAAAAAAAGTACTTTTACATTGTCTTCTAGAGTACAGTTTTGCCTTCAGTGCCTGTAGGTTGCAGACATGTAAGCAGCACAGTAAGTATTAATATTGAGGCGATAAGTATATGTTCCCAGTATTGTTCATATTTTAAACATAGATATTTTAGACAGGTCTTATGGATTATATATAAAGAAGAAATGTAGATTTATGTACAACAAACTGGTTATTAATTGTATTATTAATAACCCAACTAGCAATGAAAAGTTAAAAATGAAATGTCTTGTTTATCTTTTTCCTAAGAATAACACTGTCACTCTTATCTTTTCTTGAGGCTTTTTAAATGTCATGTTCTATTGTGTTGTTTTGAAACCTTATCATAATAAACCAAGAGAATCATAACTTGGCAAATGTTAATTTTTTTAAAATTGTTATTAAAAAAATGTTAATTATTTATTCCTCAGAATTTGAAAGATGTTTTGGAGGCCATTATACCTGAAAAACAAAAAGAAGTTGCAGATTTTCGAAAACAGTATGGCAGCTCAAAAGTTGGTGAAGTTACAGTTGATATGGTAGGCAGAGTGTTTTAATCAGTTGTTGAAAAATTACGTTATTGGTCGAATTTTAAGATTATAATCATAATGTACATATAGTACAAAATGAAATCTTCATATACTAACATGTTTCTTATAATGAAGACTACAATTATTTTATTATATTATTTCATATATAATGAAGTAATTGGTTTGTATATTATCACATTTTATGTAAAAAAATATTATTTTCGTACACTATCATATTTTTAAAAGGTAATTGTTTTTGCATAGTATCACATTTCTTATAATGAAGTAAATTTTTCTATATATATTATCCTATTTCTTTGTAATGAAAGAATTGTATCAGTATTTGAACTTGCAAAATAGAATATGCTTTATGTCATCAATGTTGTTGCATAAATGGAACAAATTCTTTGATAACTATAAAGAACTGAAAGGTTGTTTAATGTTATTGTGACTTAACACATGCCTGCTTTTAATATTGATTGTAATTATCCTTCAACCCCAGATGTATGGAGGAATGAGGGGTATACGTGGGCTGGTAACTGAAACATCAGTTCTTGATCCAGATGAGGGTATAAAATTTCGAGGGTATAGCATTCCAGAATGTCAGAAGTTGCTTCCTAAAGCACCAGGTGGTGAGGAACCTCTTCCAGAGGGTTTATTTTGGTTGCTGGTGACAGGTCAGATTCCAAGCCAGGAACAAGTTGCAGCTGTAACTAAGGTTAGTTTCTTACAAAAGTGTAAAATGTATTGTATTATGAGTGAACTGAAGATTTATTCCAATTTGTAACAGTTATAGGCTTTACTATCCCAAAATTCAGAAGAAAGAAATGTGACCTCCATTGAACTTAAAGTAAAGGATGATGTTTTTATTACTCATTCTATGTTAAAGTGAAAACATTGATCGTCATCAATATGTGTTATGTCTTGTTACATTGGCAACTATCTGTTTGGAGCATTAATTACATCATATGACCTTTATTTTTTTCAGCTACTTTGTTATTCCTTTCAGTTTGCATTTTGCAACATTTTCTATTCTTGATCTTTTCTGTTATCACTAGTTTTCCCTGAACTATTTTAAAATTAATTTTGCCACTTTTTAAAAGAAATGTCAAATTTATTATTATAGTTTTTTTTATCTCTTTCTTTGCAATATTTCTTTGGTGAGGGTTGAGATTTAAAAAAAAATGTAAATTAAATAAAATAGAAATATTAAGTTAGGTTAAAAAAAAGTAAACCCATGATATATTCACGTCATTGGGGTGAAATATTGTATTTCAAATATATCAGCATCAAAGAAAGGATCAAATAAATAGTAAAGTGATTGATAGGCTGAAACATGAAGACCATGACTAGTTTCTGGTTAGAGCTAAAAAAAATGTTTAAACTTGACATGAACTTGGGCCCAGATAATAAGAAAAGCAATTTTAAAAAGAGATATCTGTGCTGTCAGTAGTGAAATATGTTTACCTGCAGTATCAACTAATCTTGTTTCATAAATAAAATGTTCACTTTTTTGTATTGTTTTGCTTGAGTCATTGTTTTGGTTGTATTATCCATTGTCCATTGTTAAAACCTCTGGATTTATAAGCCAATCTTGTTGATTGTTGTGTGCAATAAATTTAATGTTATTTATAACTGTTATTATTTTCATTGCACCTAATGTAAAAGTTGCTCAATACAAACATTTATGTTTGTATATGTGTATGTAAGAATAATACAGGCCTTGGAAATGAAGTGTTATATAAAGTTATCACACATAACAAACAGAGAACATATCACCAATGGAGAAGTGTGCAAAATAATCCAATAATTCACTAGGCCAATGAAAGATCTATTGTCACTAGTAGAAGAGCTGAAACTGACCTGGTATGAATACATCACACAGTCCATAGGCCTTGCCAAGACCATTCTGCAAGGCACAGTGTCAGTCAAAAGAAGACAGAGAGGACAAAAAAAAAATTATCTCACACATCTGAGATAAATAGTAATGTTAATTTATCTGTGTTGCAAATTGTCAGATACTAATTTATCTGTTACAAATTGTCAGATACTAATTTATCTGTTGCAAATTGTCAGATACTAATTTATCTGTTGCAAATTGTCAGATACTAATTTATCTGTTACAAATTGTCAGATACTAATTTATCTGTTACAAATTGTCAGATACTAATTTATCTGTTGCAAATTGTCAGATACTAATTTATCTGTTACAAATTGTCAGATGCTAATTTATCTGTGTTACAAATTGTCAGATACTAATTTATCTGTTTCAAATTGTCAGATGCTAATTTATCTGTGTTACAAATTGTCTGATGCTAATTTATCTGTTGCAAATTGTCAGATGCTAATTTATCTGTTGCAAGTTGTCTGATGCTAATTTATCTGTTGCAAGTTGTCAGATGCTAATTTATCTGTTACAAATTGTCAGATGCTAATTTATCTGTTACAAATTGTCTGATGCTAATTTATCTGTTACAAATTGTCAGATGCTAATTTATCTGTTGCAAGTTGTCAGATGCTAATTTATCTGTTACAAATTGTCAGATGCTAATTTATCTGTTACAAATTGTCAGATGCTAATTTATCTGTTACAAATTGTCTGATGCTAATTTATCTGTTACAAATTGTCAGATGCTAATTTATCTGTTGCAAATTGTCTGATGCTAATTTATCTGTTACAAATTGTCTGATGCTAATTTATCTGTTACAAATTGTCTGATGGTAATTTATCTGTTGCAAGTTGTCAGATGCTAATTTATCTGTTAGAAATTGTCTGATGCTAATTTATCTGTTGCAAGTTGTCAGATGCTAATTTATCTGTTACAAATTGTCAGATGCTAATTTATCTGTTACAAATTGTCTGATGCTAATTTATCTGTTACAAATTGTCTGATGCTAATTTATCTGTTACAAATTGTCAGATGCTAATTTATCTGTTACAAATTGTCAGATGCTAATTTATCTGTTGCAAGTTGTCAGATGCTAATTTATCTGTTGCAAGTTGTCAGATGCTAATTTATCTGTTACAGATTGTCTGATGTTGATTTTATCTATATTAAACAGGAGTGGAATGACCGTGCTGAGATTCCCAACCATGTGATTACTCTGTTGAATAACTTCCCAGATAAGTTGCACCCAATGTCTCAATTTAGTGCTGCTGTTACTGCAATGAATTCTGATAGTAAATTTGCCAAAGCTTATACAGAAGGAATACATAAATCCAAGTACTGGGAGTATAGCTGAATATTTGGAAACTGCATTTTTCTCATAAACAATTTGTTTGATGTTGTAAAATGGTGCCTTACAAGTTTCAAATTAAGCAAGATATGTTGAAACAAGGCTATAAGTATTACATAAGGATGTTAGCTGAAGGTTATAAAAGTAAATATAGAATACCAAAAGCAAAAGTAGTAATTCAGAATATGTAAGAATTTGCAATAAATTTTTATCAACTGAATTAAGAGATAATTTACTTGGATGTTTTGTAGTGAATAAATCTTGTGATGTTGATGTGAATCAAACTATTGATTATGTATGAAACAAGTGAAGCAGCAGATGCAGAAAATATTGCATGCAATACAATTTTAAATGTCCATTTGACTCTAAAAATATGTCCAGAAGACATATTTGTCATTCCTTCACAGTAAGAGTACATATAGCCTGCTAGATCAAACAAAACATTATAAGGCATAAAAAAGGAGAGGCAATTACTTTTTTTAGTATTAATTTCTTCATAACTGAAATTTTATTTTATGTTTAGCATAACAAAAGTTATACATCTTAAATTTAATTAATCTTGCATGAAAGTTCCTGATGAAACATTCAGGGAAATACAAAATTGTCAGTTTTATTAGAAAATTAGAGTTAGAAAATTCATTAGAACTTAACACAGTTTAAAAGTTGTTTTTCAGTAGCATTTCTGTTTCCAAGTAAAAGTATCTAATAACTGCATTACCATATTAGTTAAATCAATTCTTTGTGTTATTTTATTGTTGTTTAATTGCAAATGTTATTATTATCTATAAAAAGCTAAAAAGCTTTATGGCTTTGTTTTAATTTAAAGGACTTTTAATTAATTAATTTATTTTAAGTATGAATATTAGTGAAAGTATTTGTTATTGATTTATTTGTGGGTCATCATCATTGCACTCCGAACATGTCCATACGTGCTCAGATCCCCTCCTCAGCAATTCCCGCAGTGTCCAGCGACTGACGACTCCAGTTCTATGTTGGTTGATAAGTCTTCTTACACGGTCACTAAGTTTCTCATTTCTGGCTGTGCCCATCTTAACTCCCATTTCCATCATCCGAAGAAGTGACATGGATCTGTGTTTGTCGAAGTCATGCGCTCTTCCCACATCTTGGAGGGCATTGATGATGTCCGCCTGATCTATCGGTTGCCCGTCTTCAACGACAGTGCAGCTAGCCAACCTGTCTACTCTTTCATTTCCCTGTACTCCCGCATGTCCAGGGACATAGACAAAGGTGACCTTACGTATTTTGGACTTCTGCAATGACTGTAACCATTGCATGCGTACAGAGCCTGCCTCCACATTTTTTATTCATGCTCATCGAATCACTCAATATACATGTGTGGGTGTAGTCTTGTGACTCTAACCATTTGAATGCCCTGGTCACTGCCATCACCTCCATTGTCATGCTACTTGTGATCATGACGTATGCACGACTGTCTTTGCCTGCCGAGCGTGCTGTAAATGCCCATGCACATCTTTGGTGTAGTCTTACAGATCCGTCTGTATAGATGACTGCATCTTTCTCATCGGTGTTATCGCAGATGAGACTGTTGACCTCAGCATTAACCACGACCGGGTTCTGTTCCCACTTTTCCTGTCTAGTGTAACAATACATGAGAAAGTCCCATTAAATGACGTAGGCCCCGGTATCCACTCCTCACCAATGCTGATATTATTAAGCCCACAGACCTGTTTGATGACATCTTCTGCTCGGCCCGAAAGTATGAGTACTATTACTTAGTACTAATTGGGAGCCGCAATAGCTCAGTGGTTAGTGAACTGGACTACAAAGGACAAGGGGTAGGATTCGATCCTAACCGACGGCTTCCAGGTTCACCCAGCCTTAAATGGGTACCGGATTTTTTTCTGGGAAAGTAAAGCAGCACGGGCGTAATACCGACCACATTACCCAAAAATCATGTGCTGAAGGTCTGTAAAATTTAGGGTCACTAACACCATATTTCCCTATATGCCACTTGGCGTGACGGGGGTACTTTACTTACTTTCTATCTATTGACCTTTCGAGCCGTAACCGGCCCATAGGGCGTAGACCAAGATACACCTTCTCCTATATGAATTTTTGTTCTAGCAGTTTTCTTTTAAAGATATTTATCAAATCTCGCCATCTGTCTCTGTTCTGTGCAAGCAGTTCTATCTCATTGAGGGAGCCGATTCCTGCTGCTCTTGCCTCTCTCATCAATGTTCTTCTCAGTGTCTCCCTGGGTCTTCCTCTTTTTCTTTTACCTGTTGTTTCCCATATGAGGGCTTGCTTTGCTATTCGATTATTATCTCTTCTCATCACATGTCCAACGTATGACCATCGTCTTTTCTTTATTACTGAAGATATTAGTGGTTGATTGGCGATTTCTCTAATTTCCTCGTTTGTTTTGAATTCGTTCCATTCTATACCAAGTATTTTCCTTAGACATTTATTTTCGAATGCGTTCAACTTTGTTTCTATATCTCTTGTTGTTTTCCAGCTTTCACACGCATACGTAAGGGTTGATAGTACATTTGATTTGAATAGCCTAAGTTTTGTGTTTGTGCTAATGAGTTTGATTTCCACAACTTTTCAAGGCTTCTGAAAGACATTGCTGCTTTAGCCAGTCTGATTCTAATTTCTTTGCTCGTATCCCTTCTCGATCAATGTGACTTCCAAGATAGATGAAGTGATCGATCTCTTCCACTGGTTTGTTTTCCATGTATATTTGTCACTTGTTGGAATTAAACTTTTCATGACTTACTTTACTTAGTACTAATTAGTACTAGAAAGTATTATCTAACTTAGTACTAGAAAGTATTATCTAACTTAGTACTAGAAAGTATTATCTAACTTAGTACTAGAAAGTATTATCTAACTTAGTACTAGAAAGTTTTAGTATTATTACTGTAAAACTCAGGAAACATAATAACTTGCCCGTGTACATTTAGTGATTACACTGCCTATTTATCTCAATGACACAAGTCAAGTGATAAAGAAAGTT
The DNA here is from genome assembly GCA_032433765.1 of Megaustenia siamemsis. Classification (NCBI taxonomy): domain Eukaryota; kingdom Metazoa; phylum Mollusca; class Gastropoda; order Stylommatophora; family Ariophantidae; genus Megaustenia; species Megaustenia siamemsis. The sequence goes on from JAVIAB010000092.1 coordinate 155,385,331, forward strand.
CAACAAGATAACAGGATAACTACATACAGTGATTTATCAGCAAGAAGATAGTTCCTTAATTAATTATTTGCATTGAAATTTAGCAATTGTAGTTATTTTCAAATTGTATTCTTGTATACAAATGAATTTCCCGTGTGTTACCTGGGTCTCATTATGAGGGAGGTAAAGAATAGTGACACTGTGAGCTTCCAGGCATGTCGTAAGAGGTGACTAAGGAGGTTGATCGATGGCTTGACAAGCTGTCATTGTAAAAAGTATTGTTATGGAAACAGCGCCATAGATTTTAGAGCAGTGATCTCTGCAATATGTGCCATTTTGGCATGCAAGGTTTCTGTTTGAGATTGTGGTTCTGCCCTATGGTGCCATCTTCGGCTCGAAAGTACAATAGATAGATAGATACAAATGAATACAGAACTCAAATATCCATATCAATTTACTTTTAGTATTCTACATTAGTTAAAGGATTGAAAGTAACATATTAAAAACAGCTTCATATTTTCAAAAAAGTAATTTTAACTTAAATGAGAAGAGGTTTTCTAATAATTCATCTCATGTTCACACACACACACACACATGCTCAACACTAAAAAAACATAGTTATGTGATATTTGTTTATAATATATGTTAAACCAAGTACTTGGTTAATTCTATGCACAGTATGATGATTTCCTAGTAATGCTTGTTTGTTTTTGTTTTCCACTGCATGTTGCTTGAAAAATGTAGTGTCCTTAAACAAGGAAATCACAAATACTCACTCATGCCCCATAATTGTACATTTATTTATTGAGTATCTAAAATGGTCTATTTCATTACAAATTTTATGAATTTAATTAGTTATGAAGGCAATATTCTTATTATAGCCAAGACAACATATACACAATTTAGAATTGCAACAATTCTGAAAGTCATAATTAAGGAAATGACAAAAATACAGTTTACCATATACTTTATTAACATAGTTTCTTGTATTTGTAGCTCTGTTATGAGGATGCTATGGACCTAATTGCCAAGCTTCCTACCGTGGCAGCCATTATTTATCGCAACATGTATCGGGAAGGTAACCCACCAGACTCCATCGATAAAAAGAAAGATTGGAGCTGGAATTACACATCAATGTTGGGGTTTGACAATCAAAACTTTGTGGATCTTATGCGGCTTTATCTTACTATTCATACGTAAGTAATTATTATTTTATTAAGTAATTAATATTTTATTCAGTATTTAGTAACTTTATTAAATGTTATGTAATTCTGGATGTATATTAATTATTTCATTAATTCAGTAAATATGTTGCAGATGATCGGGTACTAATGCATGGAAAAATAGAAGACCTACAAGAAAACTTAAACAGACTCAAAAGCAAAGGCACAAAATACAACATGAAAATCAATATCAACAAAACAGATGTCATGAATATCGCAAAAAAAATATAGAACATCAACACTACTATAGACAGCAGACAACTAAAACAAGTAGAGGAATTTAAATACCTAGGAAGTCTAGTTAAAAAAAGCAATTCACAAACAGCAGAAATAGATTCAAGATACAACAAAGCTTGTAAAATCATTAGACAGCTATCACCACTATTATCCAACAAGGAAATAACTCTATAGGCAAAACAGACACTTTACAATACAATTTAATCCCAAGATTGTGCTACCAATGCCAGTCCTGGATCCTTGGTGCAAGAATAATAAGAAAACTAACCATACCAAGATGAAATGTGTTAGACAAATGACAGAAAACAGCCTGAGAGATAAGATCAGAAATGAAGAACTGAGAAAAAAGTAGAAATGACCACCACCATAGAATATATAAAGAAGCAGCAGATAAAATGGTTTGGCCATGTGACAAGCCAGAAAGATCAAACCACAACACAACGAGCCCTCAATAAAACATTGTGAGAACACCAGATTCAAGGGCCAACCACGAAAAAGATGGATTGACAGAATATTATAAACACTAGGAAACATAACAGCAGCAGAGGCAAACAGAAAGGCAAAAGACTGCAAATTATATCTCCCCCCTATGCTAAAAGGTAAATGAGGAAGGAAAGATGTAAATATGTTTGGATTATATAAGAATATTCACCATACATTATGACACACATGAAGTATGGTATTACTGCCCATATTTATTTCATGAAAGCGGCAGATATATACATGGGTAATGGGATTAGTTTCACACCAAGCTGCTCTACATTTTAAAGAGAATTTGAAAACTGAACCTGGACTTGTTTGATCAGACAATGAGAGTACCATTCCCTGCCATGAATTTGTTTAGATTATGTAATGTCAAAGTATTAATTTAGAGCGAGCTCTTGTGCAGTGATTTCACATTGATCTAATCACGAAAGATCACTTGTTCATTTGCTAGTAGATGTGCTTAACTTGACCTTGTTATAAAAATTGGTAAATGATGAGAATGGGAACAAGTTCCCATCAACACAGACATTTGAATTAGTTCTGTATGGTTGAAATATTATATAAACTGATTAATCTATTTCTTTTACTTCTGTTACCTTATTTTAAATATGAAATAATTCATATATAATTGACTGAGGTTTAAATGAGCTGAGTTCTGATCACGTTTGTGTTGTTTCTTTTTTCTTTCAAAATGTTTAGGGATCATGAAGGAGGGAATGTTAGTGCTCACACTTGTCATCTGGTAGGCAGTGCATTGTCTGACCCTTATCTCTCATTTGCAGCTGCTCTCAATGGTCTTGCTGGTCCACTTCATGGTTTGGCCAATCAGGTAATATAAAATCTATTTATATATAGGCCAGTTAGTTTTTTAATACTATTAAAGCTTGATGAATTAATGATAAAGATGAATGTTTTAAGAATTTTAGCTTAAAATGAACATTGAATAATTTGAAACATTCTTGACTTCTTCCTAAATCAATGCATCCTGAATTATTAAAAATCTTGAGTTATTGTTCTTTATCATGCATTGCAAATACTTTGTTGTATTTAGGAAGTGCTTGTTTGGACCAACAAACTTCAGGAGTCTCTGGGAGGGGAAGTGACTGATGATCAGCTCAGAGAGTTTATATGGAATACTCTCAAATCTGGACAGGTATGATTTGTCATGTGTTACATTTTTATTTCTAACTGCTATTGTTATTCTGTTATTCTAATTCTTTTCTAATGAGTCACCAGAAGTTGTTCATTGAGCCCTATGTTTCTTTTTTTCCTATTGAAGCTATAATGACAATTAGCACACTTATCTGCTGACTATATGGTTGAATGCTCAGCACAATTTTTACATCATTACAGATTTGAGGTTTACTTAGCCTGTAAATAATGGGGAATAGTGACTTTCACCAAGCAAGTAGTTAAAAAAAAAATTAAAATACCCCCGTCACGCCAAGTGGAGTATAGGGAATATGGTGTTAGTGACCATAAATTTTATAGACCTTCGGCACATGATTTTTGGGGTAATGTGGTCGGTATTACGCCCGTACCGCTTTACTTTCCCAGAAAAAAATCCGGTACCTATTTAAGGCTGGATGAACCAGGAAGCCGTCGGTTGGGATCAAACCCTACCTCTTGTCCTTTGTAGTCCAGTTCACTAACCACAGAGCTATCGCGGCGCCCACCAAGCAAGAAGGTAGACCTAAACTATACAGACCACATCCATCAAATGTACCAATGATCATAGAAATACCGTGGGCCCTAACATACCATATTACTTATATGGCAATGGTGAGAAAAGTATCATATACCTTCCTGCTTTCAATTTTCTAAATAAAAAATTGTGCCACACTTGACCTTCATTCTATGTTTATATTCCTTAATTGATAGCGGATGAATTGATAAAAATATGTAATTCTCTAAACAAGGTGGATGCAAGTTTTGATCCGCAGTAGGGTCAAAATGATTTTTCTATCAAGAGTGAAATAAAACTTTGACCTGTACAACAGATGGTCACTCCACTTGGGCATGCAACCATTATTCTCCAACCCCTACTAATATCTTCTAGCTGACCCTAAAAATTGTTTAAATGCTGTAAAAGATTTTTAGTTATATTTTTTTAAAATCCACAAAAAGGTGTCTTAATTTTACAAACAAGAAGAGAATAGAATGTTTACAGTTTGATGCCTTTCATAGAGTAGAAATATGAGAAGTAGAAAATGTGGAGAATAGAACAGTACAACTCGGTAATAAGATTTTTAGGTAAGATTAATGAGGAACATTTGAGGTATCTTGAAAAAAGAAAAGAAAACAGAAGAATCAATCGTTTTTTAAAATTGTATTTATGCATTAGAAATGTACAAATTTAACTTTATGATAAATCTCTTGTATATGACACTGTAAAATGATACCCCAACACTTTTTAAAAATTAATTTTTGCCGTCTTATTATAATTTTTGGCATTGTTTACATATAATATCAATTATCAGCAAATAGTTTGAATATTCATAAAACTGTTTTTTTTTTTTAATCAATGAAATATTTTTTTTCTCTTGCAATATGTTAAGCTAACAATCTTCAGCTTGTTTCATAAAAGATTTACACAATTTATTTTTGCTAGTGTTTTTGTAATTAAACACATTTTTTGGGTACATACACATTTCTAGCAATTTGTCAGTTATTGTCTATTTTCTTAGCTTGTTTTAGCATAGATTCAGCTTTTTGATGGAATTTTTTTCCCCACAATCTGTGTGTTATCTGTGTTTAAGCAATTTTCTGATATCAAATGTTCTTAGCAAACATTGTCCTAAATTTAATTTTCAACTTTCAGCTTCAAACAAATTCTATAAATGGAGAAAAAGAAAATCAATGCATGCTTTATGGTTTGCTTCGTTTCTTTGGTTACATTTCCACACTAGGTTTTGATTTAACTAATCTAACACATGGAGAATAGAATAATGAAGGAATCATATGTATCTTGCTGATCAGAAATTGAACACTACAATTTATATTAACAAATATTATATTTTGTATTACTGTTTTAACAGGTTGTTCCAGGTTATGGGCATGCAGTTCTTAGAAAAACTGATCCCCGTTACACTTGTCAACGTGAATTTGCCCTAAAATATTTACCGAATGACCCCCTCTTCAAGCTGGTGTCTCAGATCTACAGAGTTGTTCCAGACATTCTTATTCAACAAGGAAAGGCAAAAAATCCATGGCCCAATGTAGATGCTCACAGTGGTGTTTTGCTGCAGGTAAGGCACAGACATGCATTATATGAGAAGTGCTCCTTTGTTCATGTGTTGTGCAGGATGCAATCTTAGATAAATCAAGGATTTCTTCATCTAAATATTGGTGGCTAAAGCAGCAGTTATCACATTGTATGATATGTTGTAATGCATGCTAAAGACAAGTAATTCTTGGTCACAGTAAAAAGTAAAGTAAAGTAAAGAGCCCTGTCTCACCAAGTGGCATATAGGGAACATGGTGTTAGTGACCATAATTTTTATAGACCTTCGGCACATAATGTTTTGGGTAATGTAGTCGGTATTACCCCTTGCTGCTTTACTTTCCCAGAAAAAATCTGGTACCCAATAAAGGCAGGGTGAACCTAGAAGCCGTCGATCAAGATCAAACCTGACCTCTTGTCCTTTGTAGTCCAATTCACTAACCACTTAGCTATTGCGGCTCCTTTGGTCACAGTAAGCAAAAATTATAATATTGGTTGTACTAAATGACATCAGAAACATGGCAAGCACATAAGTAATTAAGCATTTAGATTTACATGGAAGACAGTCATGTGTAAGGAGGATATAAAAATATTTATGTTGTATGCTCTGTTTTGGGTTAATTTGCATATGACAGTTGCAAAAGCAAACCCAGTGATTGAACAACTGGCTTCAATATAACATAATAAACATGTAACATCTTTTTAAAAATATAACAAAAAATAACACAATATTCCCAACACTCTGGCACAAGAACTAAACTTTGACACTAAGAGCAATAAAAAAAAAAACATCATTACCACAAAAGTGAAGTGACTAAGAAGTATACTGAATATGATAAGAAGAGACAAAATCAGAAATATGATATAAAGGAGGAGTTGGAATATCACCAGGGCTGAGGGATTATATTATGAAACAACAAATCTGATGATTTAATCGTTTGTACATATAATACAATCACCACCAAATGACATCCTTCAGAGAGATTTAACACTCAGAAACAATGGGAACAAAGGAAAAGGTAGACTTATAAGATGATGGGGGGGGGGGGGGGGTTTGCTGATTGGTCTAGAGGTAAGACATTGACCTGCAGACAAGAAGGTCATGGATTCAATTCCCATCATAGGCAGTGGAAATTTTAAAAAATTGACATAAAATGGAATCAGTGGCTTTACCTTTACCTGGTCTCTGGGTTGTGAGATCCGATGTCTAGCCCTGTCGGAAAACGGCAAAATGCAGGAGGTCCAGTGTGCCTTCTGCACACGTTAAATAACCTTGGCATTTGGAAATAGAAAATAGTAGGCCAAAAATGGCCGCTGATGAGGCAAAATTAATAGGAAAAAATCCACACAAAACATTAATACTCTCGACGATAACAATATATAAAAGTACTTCTGAAGTTAGAGGATATCTGCCTGTATGGTGGGGGACACCTGAGCACATGACTGTCAATGTGAAAAATAGGAAAAAGTTATATTCATGCAAAATTCAGTCCCTCAGGACTTCACTAGAGTTATAAAGCTGATGAGCGCAAACAACCTTAGATGATAAATTAATGACGCAGCAAATGAGTACCATGCAGGAGATACACTAATGAACATTGACCTGAACACTCCATTTACCCTTGATGCAGACAAACAACAGACCCAGAAGAAAGTAAGAGAAGTAAAAATATGTCTCGTGATATATATTGTTTAGGTTCAATGCTAGATAAAGAGTAGTTAAACATTCTTTGTTGTATTTTTCCAGTATTATGGATTGAAGGAAATGAAACTATTACACAGTCATGTTTGGAGTGTCCCGATCACTGGGTGTTTTAGCTTCTCTCATCTGGGACCGTGCTTTCGGCTTACCCATTGAGCGACCAAAGTCCTTTGACACTCCTCATCTCAAGAAATTAGTGGGTGTCAAAGCTTAAGATGCTGCCTATCACGTCACGGAGATCACTTCATCCTGCCATAATTTAATTTAACCAAAAATACCTGTTGTTTTTGTTGTTTTATACCATGAGTAGTTGTAATTCCTTGGAATATTTAATTTTTGCAAAATACTTTCTTCAAATGAATGTGTCATTTCATTTTATGAAGTTTTATTTATTTTTATCTTTATATATAACTGGGGACACAAATTAAAGTCCTCTAAAATTATAAGCTGTCAGCTTTCATAACGTTTTGTCACATTTCATGATTTGAATAAAATATGTATGCATTCAAGTAGGTATAGATTTGAGGTACAATGACAAAGATTGTTTATTATTTTTGCCACAGATTTAAGTCAAAATATTTTAGAAAAAATGTTCTATAAGAAAGATCAATGCATGTGAGATGCGATGTTTGAGAAAAGTAACAAACAACACAAAAAGAGATGGAATACCAAATGAAACCATAAGGAAAATGGTAGGAATAAAACCCTGCCAAGAATATATAGAGCAACAACAACTTAAATGGTTGGGCCACCTGGTCAGAATGAATCCTCACCAATCACCATCAAGGGCATTCTTCTCGAGAATGCATGGAAAAAGACCTAGATGAAGATGGATAGATGCAGTGACAAAGACATGTAACAACAAAGGAAAATCACTAATTCAGACAGTTTGAGCAGCTCAAGAACGACAAATGATATAAACCACGACACCTTTTCGGTATCAGTGAAAAGAGAAAAGAGAAAAAGAAATATTAATATAATTTAAATGTATGTCTTAACAATCAAGCTCTGATCAATGAAAATTAAATTTATATTTTGCTACTACTTTTCACAATATGTGCAAAATTATTGTATTGGATATGGCAGTAATGCTTATAAAAAGTGGTATGAAAACTGTATGCATTAAAATATAAATGAAAATGTCACTTTTTATGTTTATGATTGCATCTTATTCACATTTGTGGTTTGTTTAATAATTCAGAGCCTTTGCATTTCACAATCATAGACAAATACATTTGATTTCATGGCCTTCAGTTATTTTTTAGAGTGTACAGAATCAGGGAAGGATGTCAGCTAGCATGTATTTTTCTGAATGATAGTGATCTTGTCACCAGGACTAACTTGGTTGAATCTCGTGTGTCTGATGCTTCATATTTTTAAAATGTTTATTTGAATGATTTCGGATTCATGAAAAAGCACATGCTATATCAGTTAAAATCAGCTTTAATACAATGTTTTTGTTGTGGCATTATAATTTATTGGGAGCCGCGATAGCTCAGTGGTTAGTGAACTGGACTACAAAGGACAAGGGGTAGGGTTCGATCCCAACCGACGGCTTCCAGGTTCACCCAGCCTTAAATGGGTACCAGATTTTTTTCTGGGAAAGTAAAGCAGCACGGGCGTAATACCAACCACATTACCCCAAAAATCATGTGCTGAAGGTCTGTAAAATATAGGGTCACTAACACCATATTTCACTATACGCCACTTATCGTGACGAGGGTACTTTACTTTTTTAAAAATTATAATTTATTAGTCTATCTGGAAGCACTCAAGGTTTATATTATTGTTGTGAGGATGTTGAATATGTTTACAATCTTAAGCACAGACATTGTTTGAAAGTGTATTTATGGGAATATAGAGGACAACTCTGTACCAGTAGGTTGAGGGAATTGTAAGACCAATTATAAGTGTGTACAAACTAGAGCCATAAAAATAATCAGCAAAACACCAAATAAGTTGCTAAAGAAAGGTTTCATAAGAAGTTTGTTATGAAGAACACAGAACTGGAGTCGTCAGTCGCTAGACACTGCGGGACTAGCTGAGGAGAGGATCTTAGCACCTACGGACATGTTCAAAATGCAATGATGATGACCCGCAAATAACTCAATAAGTTGCTGAAGACTTTGCATTTATGCTTCTGCTTAGAGAGCAACAATATTGGTTTTGTCAATCAGTAACTACTTCAGAGCTGAGGTCTCTGGAGATTATGTGTGTGTGCATGGGTGTTTGTGTGTATGGTGTGTTGTGAGTGTAGGATGGATGGGTGTATATGTTTATATAAGATCACAAATCAGAGCATAATCAAAACAGTTCTGCCTCCTTGCTGTAGCTGTATGTAATTATATACAAGATACATAAATTGGTTGCTACATCCATTTCTTTGTAGGAATATATTAGTATGAGATTGTAATTGTTACTGGTATTTTTGTAGCCAGCCTGATGCATTTTTTGGGGGCTTAAATGTATACTAAATACTAAATGTCTTTCAGAAGCCTTGAAAAGTTGTGCAAATCAAAACTCATCAACACAAACACAAAACTTAGATTATTCAAATCAAATGTACTATCAACCCTTACGTATGCGTGTGAAAGCTGGAACACAACAAGAGATATAGAAACAAAGTTGAACGCATTCGAAAATAAATGTCTAAGGAAAATACTTGGTATAGAGTGGAACAAATTCAAACAAACAGGGAATTAGAGAAATCGCCAATCAGCCACTAATATCTTCAGTAATAAAGAAAAGACGATGGTCATATGTTGGACATGTGATGAGAAGAGATAATAACCGAATAGCAAAGCAAGCCCTCATGTGGGAAACAACAGGTAAGAGGAAAAGAGGAAGACAATGAGAGACAATGAGAAGAACATTGATGAGAGAGGCAAGAACAGCAGGAATCGGTTCCCTCAATGAGATAGAGCTGCTTGCACAGAACAGAGACAAATGGCGAGATTTGATAAAATATCTTTAAAAGAATTGAAAGCTGCTAGAACAAAAATTCAGATAAGAGAGGGAGTATCTTGGTCTACGCCCTTTAGGCCGGCTACAGCTCGAAAGGTAAATAGATAGATAGACAGAAATATATACTCAGTTAATCTGCTAAAAAAACAAAAACAAAAAAAAAAAAAAAAAAAAACAAATAAGCAACAAAAAATTGTTCAGTGGATGCAATCAATAGTGAATATACACAGTTATAGCAGGGAGCACAGGATATAGATATGTTCAAAGAGATAAAGTAAACATCTTAAGAGCTGATATGCAGTGAATTCCTGAGAAAGGGTGACATACATGCACACAAAGAAAAAACTTATAAAGAACATATATATATATATATATATATATATATATATATATATATATATATATATATGACTCATGTTAGGTATTGTACTATAGTACTTGTATAAGGTATTGCCCTTTATTACTCTTGTTAGGTATTGTCCTATATGACTCATGTTAGGTATTGTTCTATGTGACTCATGTTAGGTATTGTCTTATGCGACTCATGTTAGGTATTGTTCAATGTGACTACCATTAGATATTGTTCTATATGGCTCTTTTTGATGTGAAGTTATGTAAAGTATTGTTATAAGTGACTAATGTAAGGTATTATACTGCATGCCCCTTCTGATCGAATCAGTGGGCCTGACTTGTTCATTCTGTGACCGTGTGTGTTTGTCAAACATTGGTAGAATTAGCCATGAGAGAAGCTGTTCGACAAAAAACAAAGCCTAAAAAAATACACAATAGCCACCACTAGGCTGTATAACAAGACGAAAAGGGCCATACTTATATATAATGCCATCAAATGCATTCATATTAAAATACACAGTTTCATGCATACAATTAAATAATGTATATATTTATTCTGGGTCAAAAGTGAATGATTTCTTTGAATATATCATAACTGAATTGTTAATCTGTTTAACAAAATGAAAAAGGACAAAAAAGCAGTTAAAACCCATATTTTCATACAATTCCACTATGGTTAAATGTACAACCTCTGTTTTTAAAATACCTTATAAAGTTTATTTATGACCTCATATCTCTGCCTTCCCATATATGGCCTGACTTTTAGTTTGTAGTGTAATCGTTCTGCTTTTTGTTTGTTTTGTTGGTAATTATATTTTCAGTTGAAATTAAAAAAATAATTTCTGCAGTAAATTTTATATTCAAATAAGTGTACATAATAAGCAATATTGTGATGTTTATGCAAGATTAAATTTGTTGATTGTTTATTGGCAAATTGTAATATTTATAATAGTGTGTGTTTATTTGATAATATTTGTTGATTTGCTCAACAGAATTCTGTGATTGAACATGTTGCTCAGGACAGACAAATAAATATGCTTTTTTTTTGTATTTAAACTCGTGTATTTTCCACGTGACATTAATATATGAGAAGTGTATGTGTGCATGATATATTATAAGTACAGGCACAAAATACAGCATGAAAATCAACATCAACAAAACAGAAGTCATGAATATCGCAAAAGAGAAATAGAACATCAACATAACTATAGACGGCAGACAACTAAAACAAGTATAGGAATTTCAATACCTAGGAAGTCTAGTGACAAGCGACAATTCACAAACAGCAGAAAGAGACTCAAGATGTAACAAAGCTTGTCAAATCATTGGACAGCTATCACCACTGTTGTGCAACAAGGAAACAACTCTACAGGCAAAACAGGGACTCTACAATACAATCTTAATCCCAACGTTGTGCTACCAATGCCAGACCTGGATCCTAAATGTAAGAAACAATAAGAAAATTATAACCACTACCGAGATGAAATGTGTTAGACGAATGACAGGAAACAGTCTGAGAGATAAGATCAGAAATGAAGAACTGAGAAAAAAGGTAGGAATAACCCCCCCCCCCCCCCTATAAAATGTATAAAGAAACAACAAATAAAATGGTTTGGCCACGAGATGAGGCAGAACGATGAAAACACAACACACTGATCTTTCAATAAACGTCATGAGAACACCAGACCCAAGGGCCGACCACGAAAAGATGGATTGACGGAACATTAGAAAACTAGGAAACATAACAGCAGCAGAGGCGAACAGAAGAGCAAAAGACCGCAAATATATCTTCCCTCGATACTGAAAGACGAATGAGGAAGGAAAGCAGAAGAAGATACAATAATAAGTACTAATTTAAAGAAGTGATCTAACTGTACCCAAGCAGTCCCGTAGGTGCCCAGACCATCTCAATATATCATGCAAGCTCATCCAGAATTCCAAAACAGGCTCTTCTATGGGAAACATCAGGGTACAGAAAAAGAGGAAGACCGAGAGAGCCACTAAAAAAAACACTTATAAGAGAAGCAAAGTTGGAAGATTAGACTCATTAGATAAGATTGAACATTTTGCCAAGATTAGAGATGGATGACGAAAAACACTACCAGCCCTATGTGACATCTAGCTGCACTGGCACTCTCATGATTAAATACTCTTTATCATTATTTGCAGACTAATCTCTCCTATTTGTACTCATGCCTGTCTCTCATTTCTTAAATTTTCAGAGCTGCATCCCTGTCAACCTCCGTGTCTCTCTTCAATGAACTCCCTTTCTCTCTTATGAAGCTATAGAATTCATTGTGGCTTGAAGGAAAGTGTTAGAGCTTTCATTATCTTGCTGTAGTGAAAGCCCAGAACTGTAGATTCGCATAATAAACCTCTGAGTAGGCATTCAAATGTCATTCATTTATTATTGAGCTATCGAGTTTGAACTTAATAAAATATGGGCTGAGAGTCTGACACAAATGTTACTCATGAAAGGGGTCTCAGAGAGCCAATGCAGGGCAGTCTTTAACTGCCTCAACTTCCATTCTCGTGTTTAAAAAAATTAGCTTGTTAGATCTGCTTTGTTCTACATGTCGTTCTAGAGGAAAATGTACATCCTAATTCCGTTCTCTCCTAACAATCCTGTCAGGATGTACAGCTGTGTCTTTCTTGTCATCACTGAACAATGAACATAAAAAAAATTAAATTGAGGGGCCTCGGTAGCCTAGTGGGGAAACCACCCGGCTGGGCTACCGACGTTCGGACAACCCGTGATCGATTCCCTCTGGAAGCAGTGGGAGTTTTACTCTTGGTTGGAAAAAAAAATATACACCCGCGGTCGACCCAGCTTCTGACAGAAATTGGTACCAGTGTAGCACTCTGGGAAGGTGAGGAATGCCGCCTCGCATTGTGAGTTTCGATTCTTGAAGCGACAGTATCCAGAAGTCTCCGAACACTTCTGGATAGGCTGTCGAGCACATATGGGTGAAAACTCGCGTGCTGACACCGATTCAAGTCTCGTACTTGACCTTTGCCTTTAAAATTTAAATAAATGTATTTTGCCCAAACTACCATTCTCTGCATGCTCTTCCAAGAGTAATTATGATTTACTGATAGTTCACCATACATCTCCAACCCCTTTGATTGTGGCATCAGAGTTCTCTTTTATACCTAACATGATGTCGTTTAACTCTAGTTCGTAGCTCTTGATACAGGTAATGTTCTTATTGAGTATCTCTTATCTTCATAAATCCATATTTTTTCTATGTTAGTTTGCTCCCTTCCTATCCTTCCCCCCCCCCCCCCCTTATTCTTGTAGTCTACCCCCTGCCCCTTTTCTTTCTTCCTTTCTCTCTTAGGCCTCCTCTTACTCCGCCTCTTTTTATTCACCTAATCTCTCTGGTTCCCTACTTCTCTACCTCTCAGGACACTACTTCCTGCTTACTTTCCCTCTATTACTCCACTTCTCCCCCTCTATCTATTCACTCTGGACCCACCACCTCTCCTCTTGTCCCTTTATTATTACCTTTCTTAGTCTTCCTCTCCATGTCTTTTTCCTGGTTATTATTTCCTCCCTCCTCCTTCCTCACCATTTCTTTCCCCGGTTATTATTTACTCCTTCCTCTCCATTTCTTTCCCCGGTTATTATTTACTCCTTCCTCTCCATTTCTTTCCCCGGTTATTATTTACTCCTTCCTCTCCATTTCTTTCCCCGGTTATTATTTCCTCCCTCCCCCTTCCTCTCCATTTCTTTCCCCGGTTATTATTTACTCCTTCCTCTCCATTTCTTTCCCCGGTTATTATTTACTCCTTCCTCTCCATTTCTTTCCCCGGTTATTATTTACTCCTTCCTCTCCATTTCTTTCCCCAGTTATTATTTCCTCCCTCCTCCTCCCTCTCCATTTCTTTCCCCAGTTTTTCTTTCCTCCCTCCTCCTTCCTCTCCATTTCTTTCCCCAGTTATTATTTCCTCCCTCCTCCTTCCTCTCCATTTCTTTCCCCAGTTATTATTTCCTCCCTCCTCCTTCCTCTCCATTTCTTTCCCCAGTTTTTCTTTCCTCCCTCCTCCTTCCTCTCCATTTCTTTCCCCAGTTATTATTTCCTCCCTCCTCCTTCCCCTCCATTTCTTTCCCCAGTTTTTCTTTCCTCCCTCCTCCTTCCTCTCCATTTCTTTCCCCAGTTTTTCTTTCCTCCCTCCTCCTTCCTCTCCATTTCTTTCCCCAGTTTTTCTTTCCTCCCTCCTCCTTCCTCTCCATTTCTTTCCCGGTTTTTATTTCCTCCCTCCCCCTTCCTCTCCCTTCTTTCCCCAGTTTTTCTTTCCTCCCTCCTCCTTCCTCTCCATTTCTTTCCCCAGTTTTTTCTTTCCTCCCTCCTCCTTCCTCTCCATTTCTTTCCCCAGTTTTTCTTTCCTCCCTCCTCCTTCCTCTCCATTTCTTTCCCAAGTTATTATTTCCTCCCTCCTCCTCCCTCTCCATTTCTTTCCCCAGTTATTATTTCCTCCCTCCTCCTCCCTCTCCATTTCTTTCCCCGGTTTTTATTTCCTCCCTCCTCTTCCCTCTCCATTTCTTTCCCCAGTTATTAGTTCCTCCCTCCTCCTTCCTCTCCATTTCTTTCCCAAGTTATTATTTCCTCCCTCCCCCTTCCTCTCCATTTCTTTCCCCGGTTTTTATTTCCTCCCTCCCCCTTCCTCTCCATTTCTTTCTCCAGTTATTATTTCCTCCCTCCTCCTTCCTCTCCATTTCTTTCCCCAGTTATTATTTCCTCCCTCCTCCTCCCTCTCCATTTCTTTCCCCAGTTATTATTTCCTCCCTCCTCCTTCCTCTCCATTTCTTTCCCCAGTTATTATTTCCTCCCTCCTCCTTCCTCTCCATTTCTTTCTCCAGTTATTATTTCCTCCCTCCTCCTTCCTCTCCATTTCTTTCCCCAGTTATTATTTCCTCCTTCCTCTCCATTTCTTTCTCCAGTTATTATTTCCTCCCTCCTCCTTCCTCCCCATTTCTTTCCCCAGTTATTATTTCCTCCCTCCTCCTTCCTCTCCATTTCTTTCCCCAGTTATTATTTCCTCCCTCCTCCTTCCTCTCCATTTCTTTCTCCAGTTATTATTTCCTCCTCCTCCTTCCTCTCCACTTCTTTCTCCAGTTATTATTTCCTCCCTCCTCCTTCCTCCCCATTTCTTTCCCCAGTTATTATTTCCTCCCTCCTCCTTCCTCTCCATTTCTTTCCCCAGTTATTATTTCCTCCCTCCTCCTTCCTCTCCATTTCTTTCCTCAGTTATTATTTCCTCCCTCCTCCTCCCTCTCCATTTCTTTCCCGGTTTTTATTTCCTCCCTCCTCCTTCCTCTCCATTTCTTTTCTTTCCCCGGTATTTATTTCCTTTCTCTCCACCTTGCTATTTTTAGCCTACCTATGACCACCTCTGTTGCTCATTTCCCCGTTCTCCCCCTTGTCTTGTGCTTCTACGATCCCTTTGTTTGGATTGTTCCCCTCTGTGTTAGGCCCCATTATTTTTTATGGGGCCTATTATCTTCTCCCCCTTCTGCCTTTTGTCTGGTCGTTGACACTTGCCTTTCCCAGACCACTGTTTAGGTTTCTTTGTATCTATTTCCACTAGTGTTTTCATTACTAGTCTGGCTTTCTTCTCACCCCCCCCCCCCCCCCCGTATCTTTTGTAGGCCTCGTGTCCACTGCTCATTTTCTCGATTGCTCTACGACGGACAGTCAAGTTTTGCCAGCTAAGTGTTTGATTTTTCTTATACGTTTTATACATTATCTTCGTTGTACTTTTGATATTTCTATCTCTTCCTCATTTTTCCTATCTCTCTTTTCTTCACATCATGACTCTCATCCTACCTCCCCTCATGTAGCCTCCTTTCTTATTTCAAAATCCTACTTTCTTCTCTTCTTTTCTGTCCACCTCTCCATTCTCCTGATCATCTAACATGTAGATATAGATAATTGTGCTTCATCGTTTGTTGTTGTTGTCCTTGTTTTCTGAAGAAGGCTACTAGCCGAAACGTCAGTATTGTATTGTGTTCCCTATTTGTAAAGCTATCACCATACCTTGGAGTGTCTAACACTCCCCATCACTGGCTCCATATCTAGATTTTGTCGGTATCAGCAAAATCTTTTCACCACTAAAATTAGTGTATCCCTATCTCAGCCTAAGGTAAATTGCCTTTAAGTACAGCGCTACTGTTAATATGGATTGTGTGGAAGCAATGATAGGAGATATCCGACCAATACCTGCTATCAGTATTCACCAGTCATATTTTAGGCCACAGTATAATATATTCAAATACCTTAAGGTAGCCTGCTTTTTAGACGCACCGAGCCATATACATTTTAATCCATAGTACGTGGTCATTAGTGTGTAAATTAGGTTCACGTGACACTACACTCAACAGATAAATCGGCGGGTAATTGATAAAATTGTGAAACCAGCAGCATATACTTTATCAGCTTTTTAGGTGTCAAATACTAAACGCTGTTTTAGGATCAGTGTCTGATTGGGTAAATGATGTCTCGTCACACATTTTAATGATGTAAGGTGATTATTAAACTTCGCTGTAATAGGTCATAGCATTTGAATCGAAGAGGGGCAGTCCCCATTTCTTTGGGCCAGATACCCATATATTTAGCTGGTTTAATCGGAAAGTGTTGAGCAGCTATCGAAACCATGTTCACTGTATCGCCAAACCAACGTGTTAGCGCTGTTACTGCCGCCCTGAATGTCTGGTTATTGATTAACAAAAGCCTTATAGCCATGGGTGTCCGGTTAGCGCAATCGATAGGCGGTTGGCTTACCACGGCAACAGCCGGGGTTCGTACCCTGGCGAGGACACCTGGGTTTTACTAATTCCCTAAAAATTAGTGGGAGCCGCGATAGCTCAGTGGTTAGTGAACTGGACTACTACGGACAAGGGGTAGGGTTCGATCCCAACCGACGGCTCCGGGTTCACCCAGCCTTAAATGGTACCGGATTTTTTCTGGGAAAGTAAAGCAGCACGGGCGTAATACCGACCACATTACCCCAAAAATCATGTGCTGAAGGTCTGTAAAATATAGGGTCACTAACACCATATTTCCCTATACGCCGCCACTTGGCGTGACGGGGGGTACTTTACTTACACTACTTTTTACTTATAGCCATGCTACAGATATAGTTGATGGGTAATAAACAGATTACCTAAAATATAATAATTTCTTTATTAAGTAAAATTAAAGAGCCCCGTCACGCCAAGTGGCGTGTGGGGAATATGGTGTTAGTGACCATACATTTTACAGACCTTCAGCACATGATTTTCGGGGTAATGTGGTCGGTAATACGCCCGCGCCGCTTTACTTTCCCAGAAAAAAATCCGGTACCTATTTAAGGCTGGGTGAACCCGGAAGTGGGAGCGAACCCTACCCCTTGTCCTTTTGTAGTCCAGTTCACTAACCACTGAGCTATCGCAGCTCCCAATTTCTTTATTAAGCTGGTTGCAAATACTCCTGGTCTAATTTCTGAGTGGCTCTTCTCATATTGATACTGAGCCAAACTAGATTCTCTGCGCCTATACCTTTTATTGTTCTCTCCCTCCCTCTTAAACTGCCTTGCTGCTCTATTAAACAGTCACTGAGTGACTTTAAAGTATACTTTTGACTTTAGGATGACGAGAGCCTGAATAACTCTTCTTTTTTTTTTAAATTGGGGATATTGTTCTGTCTACATACGTTATTTGTAAACACCCTGAACACGATATTATATTTGTTTATGTCTGATATTACAAGAGTAAGTATTACTCGGAGTATGCTAAGAGTTAGTTCTTGTAGCTTGCTTGCATCAGTTTGTAACTTGTAACGTAGATGTAAACTGTTCGATTGAACTATCTCTGTCTCATTTGATCTTGATTGGTTTTGGCCTTCTTATTTTCGTCAACGTACTTCGCTTGTAACAACAACACAGAAATATGGTGGATAGGCGGCAGGAACCATTGAAGGCTATGTCTGAAAAGTGTTCCTTGTTGCAGTTTCCTCATATTCCAAGTCCGGCTTGTTGCAGGAGCTACTGCGTTAAGTTCTCTGTGCACACCGTGAGCTGTGTGTCTCATCCGTTTTGATCATGTCCCGATATTCCAATTGTTTACGATGAATGCTGATATCGTATGACAGGGAACAGTTGGCCGTGTTCACTATCTGTGCGGTTTCGCCTTATGTCTTTTGTCGTGTGCTGAGACTGCTATGGTGGGGACTACAGCTACCTTTCTTTGTTTGGGAGATGAGTTAGTAATTCGGATGATTCCACTGGCACGGGCGGTTGAGCAATTATGGATTTTTAATTCGTTTGCAGTGATACCGGGGCCTTCCATAACCAATAACCAATAATAAAAAACAACACAGACGTCAACGGATTCATTAATGAACTCTAGTCCCTCTAGCAAGTTTATTGAGAATGGCAGCGCCACCATCCCTCTAAACTTGTATTAACAACACAACAATAACAATTGTCTATCTCACTAACCTTTCGCCATAATTCACGTTCTATTCCTAACAACTCGAATTCCACTTAAATCTGGACATCCAACCTTTCCTAACAGAATTTTTTCAATTCATCAATCAAATTCATTCTATCTACCTCTGACCTCAATCCAGCGTCTTCTCCTTTGCTATCTCTGGTCTACTGTAATTAAATTAGACTCTACCGATATCATCATTGAGTGCCATCTTCGCATCGAAAGTTGGCTACCATGGAGCGCCATTCTGCTCTGTCTCTTGCTTTGATGGTGCAGGTTGTCATAGGCTGATTTGTCCATCTCTTGTGGTTACTCGTCCACGTAAGTCTTGATCTGCCACTTTTACCTTGTATTTTCCCTTCCAAGATTACTTTTAATAGGCTGTTGTGTCTTTTAACATGTCCCAAAAATCTCATTTGTCTTGTTTTAATTGTATCTAGTGGTTCTCTTTTCATTTTCATTTGTTTTAAGACTACATCGTTTGTTTTCTTTTCTTTCCATCCAATTCTACATATTCTTCTATATATATCCACATTTCAATAACTTAAATTTTCTGTTCTGTTTTCTTGTCTAGTGTCCATGTTTCTGTACGGTACAGGAATGTTGAGAAGATATGACATTTTGCTATTTCATTCTATCTACCGATATATCATTTCTAAACCCGACTAGTCTTTCTCTCGGTCCAGACCGTCCAGATGTTACATCTAACTGTCTGGAGCGTTGCAATAGATCTGACCACTACTTTTGTCTGTCCCTACATAGTCAGACGGATCTCTCTATGACCACGGGTAGTGGACCTTGGCCCTTCTAGAAGGTTAGGAGATTTCTTTGCTAAAAGCCTTATAATTTAATTAGTTATTCAAGTTTTAATCAAAGGATATCTATCTATCTATTGACCTTTCGAGCCGTAACCGGCCCATAGGGCGTAGACCAAGATACACCTTCTCCTATATGAATTTTTGTTCTAGCAGTTTTCTTTTAAAGATATTTTATCAAATCTCGCCATCTGTCTCTGTTCTGTGCAAGCAGTTCTATCTCATTGAGGGAGCCGATTCCTGCTGCTCTTGCCTCTCTCATCAATGTTCTTCTCAGTGTCTCCCTGGGTCTTCCTCTTTTCTTTTACCTGTTGTTTCCCATATGAGGGCTTGCTTTGCTATTCGATTATTATCTCTTCTCATCACATGTCCAACGTATGACCATCGTCTTTTCTTTATTACTGAAGATATTAGTGGTTGATTGGCGATTTCTCTAATTTCCTCGTTTGTTTTGAATTCGTTCCATTCTATACCAAGTATTTTCCTTAGACATTTATTTTCGAATGCGTTCAACTTTGTTTCTATATCTCTTGTTGTTTTCCAGCTTTCACACGCATACGTAAGGGTTGATAGTACATTTGATTTGAATAGCCTAAGTTTTGTGTTTGTGCTAATGAGTTTTGATTTCCACAACTTTTCAAGGCTTCTGAAAGACATTGCTGCTTTAGCCAGTCTGATTCTAATTTCTTTGCTCGTATCCCCTTCTCGATCAATGTGACTTCCAAGATAGATGAAGTGATCGATCTCTTCTACTGGTTTGTTTTCCATGTATATTTTGTCACTTGTTGGAATTAAACTTTTCATGACTTTAGTCTTTTCATGATTGACCTCAAGCCCAATTTTGCTGGCTATTGATGATAGTTCATTTGTGTTTTCCTGCATCGTTTTTATCTGATTGCTGATGAGAACTATGTCATCAGCAAAGTCCAGGTCCTCCAAATGGTCTCCTTGTATCCATTCGATGCCTTTATTACCAGTGCAGCATTTCTTCATTATGAAGTCCATAACAATTCCAAATAACAAGGGCGATAAAATACATCCTTGTTTAACCCCAGTTTCTATTGGGAAACATTCGCTCAGTCCTTCCTCTGTTCGAACTGCACATGTGTAACCATCATACATGTCTTTGATAATATTTATGATTTTTGATGGTAAGCCATATTGCTTCAGAATTTTCCACAAAGAATCTCTATGAATACTATCAAATGCTTTTTTGAAGTCGATGAAGTTAAGTACAAAAGGTTTTTGCTTTTCAATGTGTTCCTCCAATATAAGTCGTAGAGTGAAAATGTGGTCAAGACAGCTTCTCCCTTTTCTAAACCCAGCCTGTTCTTCACGCATTACTGTATCTATTGAATCCTTTATTCTATTTAGGATGATTTTACAGAATAATTTTGAGGCAACTGACAAAAGTGTCACGCCTCTCCAATTGTTACAATCTCTAAGATTGCCCTTTTTTGGGATCTTAACAATGATTCCTTTTTTCCATTTATGAGGCGTCAAAGATATCAAAGGATATGCATTACCATTATCTCCATAACATTTTTACAGCTGCTTAGGCACACTTGTGATCCATCCTACTGTTGTTCCATCCTACTGTTGTTCCATCCTACTGTTGTTCCATCCTACTGTTGTTCCATCCTACTGTTGTTCCATCCTACTGTTGTTCCATCCTACTGTTGTTCCATCCTACTGTTGTTCCATCCTACTGTTGTTTCATCTTACTGTTGTTCCAACCTACTGTTGTTCCATCCTACTATTGTTCATTTCTACTGTTGTTCCATCCTACTGTTGTTCCATTCTACTATTGTTCCATCCTACTGTTGTTCCATCCTACCGTTGTTCCATCCTACTGTTGTTCCATCCTACTGTTGTTCCATCCTACTGTTGTTCCATCCTACTGTTGTTCCATTCTACTGTTGTTCCATCCCACTATTGTTCCATCCTACTGTTGTTCCATCCTACTGTTGTTCCATCCTACTGTTGTTCCATCCTACTGTTGTTCCATCCTACTGTTGTTCCATCCTACTGTTGATCCATTCTACTGTTGTTCCATCCTACTGTTGTTCCATCCTACTGTTGTTCCATCCTACTGTTGTTCCATCCTACTGTTGTTCCATCCTACCGTTGTTCCATTCTACTGTTGTTCCATCCTACTATTGTTCCATCCTACTGTTGTTCCATCCTACTGTTATTCCATCCTACTGTTGTTCCATCCTACTGTTGTTCCACCCTACTGTTGTTCCATCCTACTGTTGTTCCATCCAACCGTTGTTCCATTCTACTGTTGTTCCATCCTACTGTTGTTCCATCCTACTGTTGTTCCATCCTACTGTTGTTCCATCCTACTATTGTTCCATCCTCTGTTGTTCCATCCTACTATTGTTCCATCCTACTGTTGTTCCATCCTACTATTGTTCCATCCTACTGTTGTTCCATCCTACTGTTGTTCCATCCTACTATTGTTCCATCCTACTGTTGTTCATTCCTACTGTTGTTCCATCCTACTGTTGTTCCATCCTACTGTTGTTCATTCCTACTGTTGTTCCATCCTACTGTTGTTCCATCCTACTGTTGTTCATTCCTACTATTGTTCCATCCTACTGTTGTTCATTCCTACTGTTGTTCCATCCTACTGTTGTTCCATCCTACTGTTGTTCCATCCTACTGTTGTTCATTCCTACTGTTGTTCCATCCTACTGTTGTTCATTCCTACTATTGTTCCATCCTACTGTTGTTCATTCCTACTGTTGTTCCATCCTACTGTTGTTCCATCCTACTGTTGTTCCATCCTACTGTTGTTCCATCCTACTGTTGTTCCATCCTACTGTTGTTCCATCCTACTGTTGTTCCATCCTACTATTGTTCCATCATACTGTTGTTCATTCCTACTGTTGTTCCATCCTACTGTTGTTCCATCCTACTGTTGTTCATTCCTACTGTTGTTCCATCCTACTGTTGTTCCATCCTACTGTTGTTCCATCCTACTGTTGTTCCATCCTACTGTTGTTCCATCCTACTGTTGCTCCATCCTACTGTTGTTCCATCCTACTGTTGCTCCATCCTGCTGTTGCTCCATCCTACTGTTGTTCCATCCTACTGTTGTTCATTCCTACTGTTGTTCCATCCTACTATTGTTCCATCCTACTGTTGCTCCATCCTACTGTTGTTCCATCCTACTGTTGCTCCATCCTACTGTTGTTCCATCCTACTGTTGTTCATTCCTACTGTTGTTCCATCCTACTGTTGCTCCATCCTACTGTTGTTCCATCCTACTGTTGTTCCATCCTACTGTTGTTCATTCCTACTGTTGTTCCATCCTACTGTTGCTCCATCCTACTGTTGTTCCATCCTACTGTTGTTCATTCCTACTGTTGTTCCATCCTACTGTTGTTCCATCCTACTGTTGTTCCATCCTACTGTTGCTCCATCCTACTGTTGCTCCATCTTACTGTTGCTCCATCCTACTGTTGCCCCATCCTACTGTTGTTCATTCCTACTGTTGTTCCATCCTACTGTTGTTCCATTCTACTGTTGTTCCATCCTACTTTAACCAGCCCTCTTCAGATTCTCGGAGTTTTATTTGTCCACTCTGAACAAACATCTCATTATTCCTCAGTAGTTATATGCCACAGAGAGATATCATTGTATACTTGGTCAAACCAAAAGTATTTATTTTTGATTCTACAGGAGAAATTCTGTCAATTATTTAATTGTTTGACTTTCAGTGACCAAGACAGTAGATACTTTACCCACTAATGGCAGGTATCTCCGTACTGTACTCTGTGAAATATGGATCGAATGGAAAACAGAACAAATGGAAGCTTTTAGAAGAAATAAATTAAATGCTAAATGTATTGTAGAAGTAAATGAAAACATAGCAGAAATAAATGTACTGCACCAAAAAGTAAATAGACGCCACAAGCAGAGTAAAAATAGTGATTTATTAGAGTGTCAGAGAGGATAGAAGAAACAATATAATAAAATTGGAAATGCGGTAGTAACCGTTGAGGCTCTGTCTGAAAAGTGTTCCTTTTTGCAGTTTGCTCATATTCCAAGTCCGGCTTGTTGCCCGAGCTACTGGATTGAGCTGTGTTTTTCATCCGAATCGTGTTTGGATATTCCAATTGCTTACGATGAATGATGATATCGTATGACGAAGGACAGCTCGCTTGCGTTCAGTTTCGGTGCGGCTACACAATATGTCTTTTGGCGTATGCTGTGGCTGCTATGATGGGACTGCAGCTGCCTCTTTTTGTTTGGATCCTTCAATGAGATGAGGTCTTAATTTGAATGATTCCACTGGCACGGGCGGTTTAGCAATTGTGGATTTTAATTCGTTTGCAGTGATACCGGGGCTTTGGACTAACTATGACTATAATATCAAATTGTGGAGTATGCAGCAGCATTTAAAGGGAATGTCAATCGAATGTCACAATAAAAATAAAGCAGAAAGGCAAGCTGCTATTTAAACTCAAGGAAAGACTGTGTTGTAGTTAGTATAGAAGCGAAACAACAGGAGAAACTTTAAAGAAACTTTTAAACTAATATTACTCAATATACCCGAACAGCATGAAACCATACCAACTCAAAGCCAACCCAAAACTCTTGAAGATAACCCGAGTGTAAAGATGTTGGTTCTGCTAACTAATCAACTAAACAATCCATTTTGTTTAAATAGAAAACCTTGAAAATACTGCAACAACATGCAATACAGAAGGAAGGGCGATAGAGGAATATAACGACAGAACATATTAGACAGCTGGTCTGGTATAACTAGAAAGCAACCGTGGAAATGAAAGAAACACTAGGGACATGAGTAAGTAAGGGAACATGATCGTCGTGTGGACTTGGCAGGGAACTTGATTATATTGAAGATTTCGTCACATTCTTTTTTCATTCTACAATAGCCTAGAAATGTCCTATCTTATTTGTCCCCTAGCTACACGACTTTACGACTACATAAGATGATCGGTATAGCTATGACGGTGGCGCGTATTTGGGAATGCCCCAACTGCAATGCAGTTGGCTCCATGAATATAACAGGTCGAAGTATGAGAACAAAGAGTGATAAGTATCAGTCGGGATAAAGCAAGCTCTTATATTAGAAAAACATCGGCACCTGGTTTTCGAAGCGATACCAATAAACTTATATGTTTATCTGTTCCTATTAGCAAAACTTTTGTTTTCATAAGTTTCCCCAAGCTATTTAAACAGATAACATAATTCGAATGATCGATTTCAGTTCGCGATTTCTGAGAACGAATAATATTCAGCATACCACTGGTGCCAATGAAACACAATTAAAGATATGTGAGACAGAATTACAGATATAAAGACAGCTAGATTATGAAAACTCTCACGAACCATTAATTATTATTTAGGAGCTCCAAGCACACCAGACAACAGGGGAATAGATTAAGGACAACATAAATAGTAATAATAGATAAAGTACGTTTTGCAATAAAATGCAAATGCAAGTATTTGCAATTTATTTTATTTATTTACTTTGGATTAAATTAAAACCCTTGTGAACTCTTGAATTTCTTTAAAAAAAAAGATACGTGCTTCCAAAAAAAAAAAAAAATCAGTCCTTTCTGCCACAAGACACGAAACATGGTTTCCTTAACAGCACGTCGTTATCTTTTCGCCTCTCCTAGAACCTATCTATGTATAAATAATAAACACACAAGTTTCGATCTCGACAGTTATTTATCATTTCTGTTGTTGATCTTCAGCCAAGCCATTCTCTTTAGCTGTCTGGAATCTTTTCTTTTTGCTTCCCTCAATATCTTCGTCCCTCAATCCTCCCAGTTGTCACAATCTGTTACTGCTGTTCCCTTCTCATTACATGGCCAATAATGATTTGTATATTTGCATATACGCAGTATGCCCTATATATATGCCCTATATATATGCCCTATATTCATCGGTGCTATATAGAACCAATTCTGACCTATGAAAGCAAATCATGGACCGTAAACAAACAAATGAAAAGCCGATTAGATGCCACAGAGATAGGATTTCTCAGAAGAATGTTTGAAGTTCCCTGGACAGCTAAAAAGACTGATAAGGACATTCTCAAGGAGGCAATGCAAAAAGGGAGCTCCTAAAAAACATAAGAAAGAAACAATCAACATTTTTCGGGAACATCATGAGAAGAGGAAAGTTGGAATACTTGGTTACAACTGGCAAAACACAGGGAAAGAGAGATCGTGGACAACCAGTCAACATAGAGAACTGATACAATGCACGGTAGATAGAAAATTGTGGAAGGACATGATCGCCTACGCCAACCGGTATGGCGCAAGATGATGATATGTATATAAATAGTAGTTGTAAATTCCCGACATTGCACCATTTGTAAACCGATTAGGTGCACATTTTTGTTTAAATGTTGGCCGTTGAATTGTAAAGGAGTACAGGGAAAAGGCTCATACAACTGAATCAGCAAACCAAAAGTTTATTTTCTTATCATAAATATGGTATAGTAAACCAGTGATGCTAATACCCTCTGCAGATATTGTATTTATTTACTTGTGTGTGTGTATATATATATATATATATATATATATATATATATATATATATATATAAATTAGGCATGCTTACTTTAAATCACTCTCTCTATAATCTATTAGTTTCGAAGCCTTAATTAAACTAATTCACTCTGTTCATTTCTTTGTTATTGTCTCCCTTTTTAATTCTAAAATTTACAATCGTATGCTATTATAATTAAATAAGCGACCGTGGAAAGTTTAGAGAGAGATAGAGAGAGACAGACAGAAAGAGTGAGAATATATAATAATAATAATAACACACGTGTATATATTTGTATATATGGCCTTTGGCGTCTTGACAGACGGTTTGTAGCAAGCAATCATGATAAGTCAGTAGTTTGGTAAAGCGTTAGTGTCTCGTACTGGGTGCTGCTTTACTGAACATCTTTTCTCGTGGCTGAATTTGCCAATCCTGGACAGACAGATCCATCCACAGAACGAGCAAGGTGTACCCGCGATACCCGGCCTTGACTCCTTTCTCTTGCGCCTTTTGTCTTCTGAATTTGACATCAGCACTGTTCCCGAAAGTTGCTGTGTCATTTTCTATGTTTGCTCTCCATGTGCTACTTAGAGTGTACTGGTGATGAACTATTGTATTTTCTTGTTCCATCTCTCGTTTAGAGTGTACTGGTGATGAACTATTGTATTTTCTTGTTCCATCTCTCGTTTAGAGTGTACTGGTGATGAACTATTGTATTTTCTTGTTCCATCTCTCGTTTAGAGTGTACTGGTGATGAACTATTGTATTTTCTTGTTCCATCTCTCGTTTAGAGTGTACTGGTGATGAACTATTGTATTTTCTTGTTCCATCTCTCGTTTAGAGTGTACTGGTGATGAACTATTGTATTTTCTTCTAACGAGAGTAATTGGTGACTGCAATGTCCCAACGTCTTTCCGACTTAAAAAAATGTAAGCCTACATTTTCATTTCAAATTATTCCCCGTAGAGGAAAGCAACAATTATTGGATGCGGAACCTCCGAGAGGGAGTTCTTTAAACTTGGTCTGTTACATGATTAATGTCTGATGTATTCATTTCTTGCAACATATGTTTGTTGTTCCGGGAGGAAGAATTAGCCTTGACGTGTACACCTGCATACTGCGGCGTTCCGGAAATGATATGGCAGACGAACTTGCAAAGGTGGGAAGAAACCTTTAGCAATTCAACAAACTTCAGAGTTTCAGGGTAGCAAAAATGCTCATAAAACATGTCATGAAAACGTGATGGAGAGAGTTATTGAGTTATTTGCTGGTCATCATCATTGCACTCCGAACATGTCCATAGGTGCTCAGATCCTCTCCTCAGCAAGTCCCGCAGTGTCCAGCGAATGACGACTACAGTTCTGTGTTGGTTGATAAGTCTTCTTACACGGCCACTAAGTTTCTCATTTCTGGCTGTTCCCACCTTAAATCCCATTTCCATCGTCCGAAGAAGTGACGTGGATCTGTGTTTGTCGAAGTCCTGTGCTCTTCCCACATCTCGGAGGGCATTGATGATGTCCGCCCGATCCATTGGTTGCCCGTCCTCAGTGACAGCGCAGCTAGCCAACCTGTCCGCTCTTTCATTTCCTCGTACTCCCGCATGTCCAGGGACAGAGACAAAGGTGACTTTACGTATTTTGGACTTCTGCAATGACTCTACCCATTGCATGCGTACAGAGCCTGCCTCCACTTTTTTTTTATCATGCTCATTGAATCACTCAGAAAAGAAACATAAAAACAAGCTGAAGAGTCAAAAACAGAACATGAAGCTCAAATTTGAACTAAGAAACTGTGGCACAGGAACATACCTTTTATAAACAAGTCTTAATATCTACGATACGGAGAACACAAGTAGATTCATGAACATGTACTGCAAGACTGCACCGTCTTTACAAACAGAAGAAAAATTTGGCTCACAGAAGTAAGCCTGTACGACAATATATGGGGAATTTGAGAGACCTCAATCACACCATCTTGTTGGTGATCTTTGTAGTTCTAGATGTGTAGCGTTTCTTGTTCGTTATCTCTGTAGTTCTAGATGTGCGGCTCTTCTTGTTCGTTATCTCTGTAGTTCTAGATGTGCAGCTCTTCTTGTTTGTTATCTCTGTAGTTCTAGATGTGCAGCTCTTCTTGTTTGTTATCTCTGTAGTTCTAGATGTGCAGCTCTTCTTGTTTGTTATCTCTGTAGTTCTAGATGTGCAGCTCTTCTTGTTTGTTATCTCTGTAGTTCTAGATGTGCAGCTCTTCTTGTTTGTTATCTCTGTAGTTCTAGATGTGCGGCTCTTCTTGTTCGTAATCTCTATAATCCTAGATGTGCAGCTCTCCTTGTTCGTTATCTCTGTAATCCTAGATGTGCAGCTCTTCTTGTGCGTTATCTCTGTAGTTCTAGATGTGCAGCTCTTCTTGTTTGTTATCTCTGTAGTTCTAGATGTGCAGCTCTTCTTGTTCGTTATCTCTGTAGTTCTAGATGTGCAGCTCTTCTTGTTCGTTATCTCTGTAGTTCTAGATGTGCAGCTCTTCTTGTTCGTTATCTCTGTAGTTCTAGGTGTGCAGCTCTTCTTGTTCGTTATCTCTGTAGTTCTAGGTGTGCAGCTCTTCTTGTTTGTTATCTCTGTAGTTCTAGATGTGCAGCTCTTCTTGTGCGTTATCTCTGTAGTTCTAGATGTGCAGCTCTTCTTGTCCGTTATCTCTGTAGTTCTAGATGTGCAGCTCTTCTTGTGCATTATCTCTGTAGTTCTAGATGTGCAGCTCTTCTTGTCCGTTATCTCTGTAGTTCTAGATGTGCAGCTCTTCTTGTCCGTTATCTCTGTAGTTCTAGATGTGAATGAAAATTAAAAATAAAGGGAAAAAATGGTATGGTAACAGCTTAACGTAGGTGAGAATAAACAAAAATAGAACTACGTTTCGACCAAGTAGGCCCTCAGCTGGAACAATAAACAAAAACACTAAAATATGTTCACCCGAGTACTGTTTTCAGAATGTGTAATATAATGCAATATAAATATAACGTATTTTAAAAAATATACAAAATGTTAAGTCACTCGACTACAACATAAAAAAACGCTGAGATTAAATAATGATACTAGTGTTTTTTTTTTCTTCACAGTATTATAACTTTAATTTAAACAAAAATTTAAAATTTAAAAGCCAAAAGAGGAGTTCAACTACACATAAAATTGATAGTCGTATACTGAAAGATGAAGCCATCAAGAAAAATTTTAACATAGAGCTAAGTAATTGTTATACAGCACTCGGTGAAATAGACTTAGATATTAATGAAATGTAGGACTCTCAGAGCAAAATACTAATGACAGCAGCAGAATCAAGTACCGGACTGAAGAAAATGGAAAAACGAGCTTTGATTTCAGACACTACATGGAAATACATCAAAGAAAGAAGATAAGCGAAGAGAGCCATGACTAATGTAAAGACAGATCTTGGAAAGGTCCTGGCAAAAGCAACATACAAAGAATTAGACAACAAAGTAAAAAGTTCAGCAAGAGGAGATACAAGAGCTTATATAGATAATTTGGCAGAGACAGCTGCAATTACAGGAGACAGCTGCAATTACAGGAGACAGAAGAGCTCTCTATATTGTACAAAAGATGCTGACAAACACCTATACTTCCAGTGGAACACCAATTCTAGACAAATCTTATTGTCTGGACGGGCATTCTTGGTCGTTTTGTACAGTGTGTAGTGGGTGTTGCAAAGGCTGCACCTGCGTCATCATCGGTACGTGGCACGGCAATTTTTCACATGGGATCTATGCTCCGGGAAGACTGCTCCGGGTCTTGTCTTAGTGTCAGTTCTTTATGTGAGGAAAATCCGGAAAATGCCAACATTGCAAAAACCCTGGCTATACCTGTGATGACACTTGTCCTGATGGTAGTTTTGGACTACAGTGCGAACAGACGTGTTCTGATGGCTGTGACATCATATGTGACACAGAAAGAGCAGACTGTACGCGCAAGGAAGCGTACTACGGGCCAGACTGCACTCTCAAATGTCCTGACCACTGTTTCAACGACACCTGTGAACAGTCAACCGGGATCTGTTCATGCAAGGGAACGTTCTACGGGTCAGACTGCACTCTCAAATCTCCGTACAACTGTTTGGACGATATCTGTTAACAGTTCATGGGGGCCGGCGTCTCGTATGTCGATGATTCCCACGTTAGAAGAGTCTGCCGACTACAACAAACCCAAGCATATGAATACCTTAATGTGTACTGGATATTTTCTTTCTGTGCTGGACATGGTTCATTTCTTGGTGTGTTTCATTGCTAGCCAAGGCTCATATCTTGGCTTGTGTGTGTGTGTGTGTGTGTGCTGGCCATGGCTCATATCTTGGTGTGTGTCATGTTAGTCATATCTCATATCTTGGAGTGTCCGTGTTAATCATGTCTCATATCTTTAAGCGTGTATGTGTTTAGTCATATCTCATATCTTAGTGTGTATCTGTGTTAGTCATGTGTCATATCTTTGTGTGGGCACGTTTGGGCTAGTGATATCTCATATCTCTGTGTGTATGTTTATGTTAGTCATATCTCATATCTTTGTGTGTGCATGTCTGTGTATGTCACATCTCATATCATTGTGTGCCTATCTATGTTGGTCATATCTCATATCTTTGTGTGCATGTCCATGTTAGACATGTGTAATTTCTTTGTGGGTGCATGTCTATGTCAGTCATATCTCTTATCTTTGTGTGCATGTTTATGTTAGTCATATCTCATATCTTTGTGTGTGCATGTCTGTGTATGTCACATCTGATATCATTGTGTGTGCCTATCTATGTTGGTCATATCTCATATATGTGTGTGCATGTTAGACATGTGTAATTTCTTTGTGGGTGCATGTCTATGTCAGTCATATCTTTATGTGCATGTTTATGTTAGTCATGTGTCATATATCTTGATGTATGTCAGTGTTAGTCATGCCTCGTATCGCTATGTGCATGTCTGTGTTAGTCACCTCTAGTGACTCGGGCAGATGGTGCTCGTAAACCTGGGAGGGCCGACCATCTAAGGGCAGAATCCCCCTACAGAAAAGATCACCTGCTGCCTTGCAGGAAGATTGGGGACAATCAAAGGCTAGGGAAAGCAAACCTGAATAAAATGCTGGCTGAAATCGGATGCACTGGGCCACTGGCGCAGAACACAGTGCAACGTTTTTAACGGGTGTTCAATCAGAGTGGATCTGGCAGACTCTAATTGTGATGTTCTGTTTGTAACACACCTAACCTGACAGCTGAGTTCATGTGAGGAGCTGGAATCCTACTCTGATTGGGTCCTGATCGCAGAGAGAGAGAGAGAGACAAATCTGGATTAATGCTAACAACAAGCCCATACATAAAAGCCCGTTGGACGAAACACTTCAAAGAAATTCTTAACCGTCCACTACCCCACAGTTTAATAGATTTTGAAGCTGAAACACCAGCAGCATAATTAGATGTAAATTTAGATGATTTCACCTTGAGCGAAATAGAAACCACCTTAAAGTGTATGGCCAATAACAAGGCTGCTGGAAAGGATACGTTAACAGCTGAGATACTCAAGGCAATTGATAGCCATAATTTAATACAACTCCAGAAAATGTTCAACATCATTTGGAAAGCAGAGAAGACGCCCCATAAATGGAAAAAAGGAATCATTGTTAAGATTCCAAAAAAGGGCAATCTTAGAGATTGTAACAACTGGAGAGGCGTGACACTTTTGTCAGTTGCCTCAAAGTTATTCTGCAAAATCATCCTAAATAGAATAAAGGATTCAATAGATACAGTAATGCGTGAAGAACAGGCTGGGTTTGGAAAAAGGAGAAGCTGCCTTGACCACATTTTTACTCTACGACTTATATTGGAGGAGCAAAAACTTTTTGTACTTAACTTCATCGACTTCAAAAAAGCATTTGATAGTATTCATAGAGATTCTTTGTGGAAAATTCTGATGCAATAAGGCTTACCATCAAAAATCATAAATATTATTAAAGACATGTATGATGGATGTTCAGTTCGAACAGAGGAAGGACTGAGCGAATGTTTCCCAAAAGAAACTGGGGTTAAACAAGGATGTATTTTATCGCCCGTGTTATTTGGAGTTGTTATGGACTTCTTAATGAAGAAATGCTGCGCTGGTAATAAAGGCATTGAATGGATTCAAGGTGACCATTTGGAGGACCTAAACTTTGCTAATGATATAGTTCTCATCAACAATCAGATAAAAACGATGCAGGAAAACACAAATGAACTATCATCAATAGCCAGAAAAATTGGGCTTGAGATCAATCATGCAAAGACTACGGTTATGAAAAGCTTAATTCCAACAGACGACAAAATATACATGGAAAACAAACCAGTGGAAGAGATCGACCACTTTATCTATCTTGGAAGTCACATTGATTAAGAAGGGGATACAAGCAAAGAAATTAGAATCAGAATAGCTAAAGCAGCAATGTCTTTCAGAAGCCTTGAAATGTTGTGGAAACCAAAACTCATCAGCACAAACACAAAACTTAGGCTATTCAAATCAAATGTACTATCAACCCTTACGTATGAGTGTGAAAGCTGGAAAACAACAAGAGATATAGAAACAAAGTTGAACGCATTCGAAAATAAATGTCTAAGGAAAATACTTGGTGTAGCGTGGAACGAATTCAAAACAAACGAGGAAATGAGAGAAATCGCCAATCAACCACTAATATCTTCAGTAATAAAGAAAAGACGATGGTCATATGTTGGACATGTGATAAGAAGAGATAATAACCGAATAGCAAAGCAGGCCCTCATATGGGAAACAACAGGTAAGAGGAAAAGAGGAAGACCCAGAGAGACACTGAGAAGAACATTGCTGAGAGAGGCAAAAGCAGCAGGAATAGGCTCCCTCAATGAGATAGAGCTGCTTGCACAGAACAGAGACAAATGGCGAGATTTGATAAAATATCTTTAAAAGAATTGAAAACTGCTAGAACAAAAATTCAGATAAGAGGAGTATCTTGGTCTACGTCCTATGGGCCGGCTACGGCTCGAAAGGTCAATAGATAGATATATAGATTATAACTTTACAGTTCTTAGCCATTAATCTGGTATGCAGGAAGCTAAATTTGTAGAAACTTCAAACAAATTCATTTTCCTTTTGTTCAGTATTTTAATACAAACAGCGGCTTTTATTCTAAATATGATGTTAAATGAAATATTTATATTGTTTATATTGCAGCAAAAGTGTCGTGACCTATCAGCAGCAGCACAGTATGACTGATTACACTTCGGATTTCCTAAAAGGTTACCCTTTTCGTTTTGCTGGTAGGTTGCGGAAAATTCCGGCCACCAACTTGTTGTTCTCCTTATTAAATATAAAATAGATGAAAAGTCTATAGTTAAAGGCTGCGACGTTTATGAATTGTGAACTAAACAATAGTAACAGCTCTGTCAGTTTTCATACAAAGTGTTTTCTCAGAGAATTGTCGTACACGTTCAGCTATAATATTTACGTGCTGTAAATACTGCAAACGATTCATCTGGATACACGAGCTTCGTCCAGATAACATTTTTATCTCTCTATCTGTCTGTATTTGACTGTCTGTCTGTCTGTCTGTCTGTCTGTCTGTCTGTCTGTCTGTCTGTCTGTCTGTCTGTCTGTCTGTCTGTCTCTCTCTCTCTCTCTCTCTCTCTCTTTCTGTTTGTATGTCTTTCATTTTTTTGTATACCTTTCTTTTTTCATTAAATCAGATTTACTATAACTGAGATAAGGAAACGAAGGGTGTGGTAGTCTTTAAATCTTTTCTTAAAACTCCAAATATCCACCAAGGCTAGGAAAAATAGTTATCTGAGTGGCAGTGTTCCCTAGCTTTTGGCTTCTCGTGGCAAGGCGCAGTGCCAAGGAGTACGGGTTCGATCCTGCTTCGGACCATATATTGCTATTTATTTTTTTCTGTTGTTTATTTGTCATTTTTTTGTGAGTGCTGTAAAGTATACCTCTACCTCCCATGATTCACTGAATTGTCGCCTCGGATGTTTCCCTCTATAACAATATTCATTTATTATTATTTGTCCCTATGAAAAGTATA
Organism: Megaustenia siamemsis; assembly: GCA_032433765.1. Classification (NCBI taxonomy): domain Eukaryota; kingdom Metazoa; phylum Mollusca; class Gastropoda; order Stylommatophora; family Ariophantidae; genus Megaustenia; species Megaustenia siamemsis. Next base: position 155,419,387 of record JAVIAB010000092.1, read on the forward strand.
TCGCATGCTGAAAGCGAGTTTATTTGATCACAACGTTCAAATCGAAATGCAAAATTATCCGCTTGTAAACGAACAATCAAAACAATTCTCTCTCTCTCTCTCTCTCTCTCTCTCTCTCTCTCTCTCTCTCTCTCTCTCTCTCTCTCTCTTTCTCTCTGTTTCTGCATTGGTGGTTGCTCTATCTTCCCGTCTGATAGCTTAATATTCAACCTCAAATCTGGTCGTTAAACTGTTTACTTATTTACTGAGGTTGTGCTGTATTCGTCTTTAACTGTAAAATTAAAGCTTCTAATGTATTTAATCTTTTTTTAAAAATCATATAAATGTAATTTTGTTACATCTTCATGACAATGGTACACAATTTGTAATAAAGAAAATCTACATTCTGAATTGAGGTTTCCGTGCCTTTAGTAATCTAGTTCAACCATTTCAGGCTACGGCTTCGGGTTGTCCGAGGCCCTACGTGGACCAGCCTCTCCTTCACTACTCCGGAGACTTCAAATTATAGCTACTGGGTTCGTGTTTGCACGCACTGTTTATACGTCTTTTAAAGTTAGCAAGGTTTGTTCTATTTTTACACAGTTGACAAAACTCACATAGGAAACTGTGCACAACATCACGAAACAGCAAACACATACTTTTAAAAATAAACGCTCGTAAAAAAAATGCACATTTTCTTCTCCCTCTCTCTGTGCCTCTTTCTCCCACTCTGTCTCTATCTCTGAGATCATTGAAGGTGTCGAGGATACAAGTCTCAACTTGTATCTCTTCTAACTTCCTTAACCATTACCACGTGATGCTTTATACGCACACAAATAACAATACAACTAACAACACAACTAACAATACAACTAACAAAACAACTAACAAAACAACTAACAACAATCTAACAATACAACTAACAACACAACTAACAAGACACCAAACAACACAACTAACAATATAACTAACAACATAACTTACAACACACTAAACATCACAACTAATAACACAAATACCAACACACCAAACAGCACAACTAACAACACATCTAACAACACACCTAACAACACAACTAATAACACAACTAACAACACAACTAACAACACAACTAACAACACAACTAACAACAACACAACTAACAACACAACTAATAACACAACTAACAACACAACTAACAACACAACTAACAACACAACTAACAACAACACAACTAACAACACAACTAACAACACAACTAACAACACAACTAACTAACAACACAACTAACAACACAACTAACAACACAACTAACTAACAACACAACTAACAACAACACAACTAACAACACAACTAACAACACAACTAACAACACAACTAACAACACAACTAACTAACAACACAACTAACAACACAACTAACAACAACACAACTAACAACACAACTAACAACACAACTAACAACACAACTAACAACAACACAACTAACAACACAACTAACAACACAACTAACTAACAACACAACTAACAACAACACAACTAACAACACAACTAACAACACAACTAACAACACAACTAACAACACAACTAACAACACAACTAACAACACAACTAACAACACAACTAACAACAACACAACTAACAACACAACTAACAACACAACTAACAACACAACTAACTAACAACACAACTAACAACACAACTAACTAACAACACAACTAACAACGCAACAAAGAAAAACTATAACAACATGAAACTTCAACTATTTTGTTTCCTCATGCGGAGCTTGCGCAGTTCGCATAGACAATCTCACGTTGGACAGAAACCAGCCTGGGAGATAAGATCAGAAATGAACAACTGAGAAAAAAGATATGAATAATTTCTGCCATAAAATACATAAATAAACAACTCACAAAATGGTTTGGCCTCGTTTTAAAACAGAAACATCAAAACACAGCACAGGTCTAAACGTTGTGCGAAAACCAATCTCAAGGGCCGACCACGAAAAAGTTGGATTGATGGAATATTAGAAACACTAAGAAACATAACTGCAGCAGAGGCCAACAAAAGAGCAAAGGATCGCAAATTATATCACCCCTCGACGCTGAAAGGTAAATGAGGAAGGAAAGAAGAGGATAAAGACACTCGCGCTTCCCTTCTCCCTTCCACTCCCCATTTTCTCTCTTGGTAAAAAAAAACCCAATTTTTTACAATATATAATGTTAAACATTGTTACAAAATACAAAATAATGAATGGAAAATTTAATAACATTTTAAATGCTATGCAAATATAAATATGGAAAGTTAAAAATGATATAATAAATTATTTCGATGGCCACGTATTATTTGCAACTTTTTGTTACCTCACAAACATAGAAATTGTGTACAACTTTGAATACATGGCTCAGACAACATTCTCCCAATTCTGTCCAGCCAGCAGTGTCATAAAATGCCAATCTGGCCAGAATGTACCGAGCTGAGCTTGAAGATATGTGCAGTCGTCTTGATCTCAATAGGACTACTAACTTCATAATCATTATCATCATCATCATCATCGAGTACCATCTATGCAACGAAGGTTGGCTACCATGGAGTGCCATTCTGCAAGTTGGTGGATGGGGCGTAAAAGTCAACAATGATCAACGGCCCAGAGAGCGAGAATAGCAAAGTGTGTGGTACACAAGAAGCATGTTCAGGACGCGAAAGACGAATGTGGCAGCACTGTGAAAGAGATTGCAGCCGCGTCACGTAATATTCCAGAGGAAGCCATGGAGAAGAATTAGAACTTATGTCGGAGGAAAGATCTAAAAATAAGTGCATGGAATATTAGGACTCTATACCAAGAAGGGCCATTAGAAAGTCTTATTCAAGAACTTCACAATAAATACGATTAATAATTATTTAAAGTTGCGACGTTAGAGAGTGTAAATTATTCTGGAAACTAGAGTAAACGAGACAAATTAATGATGTTTAGAATTTATGGATGAAATTATGAGCAGTTTATGTTGCGGGGTTAAAGGGCAGTACGTCTCACGTGACGTCATTAACATAGTGCAACAAATAAATAAGAATGTGGTGACAAAAATAAAGAAAAAGATATTTGAGGAAAATCTTAGTTTCATGAACTTTAGGTCTAGCCTTGATTAACATGTACGATGTTTACTAACCAATAATCTCAATAAATAATGTGTACATTTGTGTTGGTAATTTACCGTAACATTAAACAACAACACATGCACAAGAAATGTAAATCAGTAATTAGAGAAAAACATAGCCATTACCTTCGAAGAAAGGCAGACATTCAATTGCATACTTGTCTGAAAGTGATCTCTTTTTCATTCTTCTTCTTCTAGCCTCATTCCATTCAAAATTCATTCCCTTTCTTCGATTATCCACCCACACCAACACAAACACACACATACAAACACCAACAATTAACTTTTTTGCAAACAATATTTAATCAAGAACAAAATTCAAGTAACAACTACTTCAGTGTTAAAGTTACGATACATTTCTTATCGCGTCGCATACTAAAATATATGTCTCTAATTGTCCTTAACAGAAAACACAATCACCAGTGAAGATAATATTGTGGACTGGCGACACGTTCATCTACGAGGTGATTGCTTCGGGAGGACTGCCTGTGTTTTGTGCCACTTTTGTTAAGAGGGTTGTCAGCATGGTAAATAGGCAATTATTTGCAATTTGTTTAGGAAATTTGAATAATCATAAAAAATGTAAAACTGAAATAAACAAAAGAATAGGAATGACAAAAATTAATTTTAATGCCATGAAGAAAGAACATCATCATCATCGAGTGCCGTCTCCGCAACGAAGGTTGGCTACCATGGATCGCCATTCCAATTCCACTCTATTTCTTGCTTTGATGGTGCAGGCTGTCATAGATTGACTTGTCCATTTTTTTATGTTACTCGTTCATGTTAGTCTTGGTCTGCCTCTGCCTCTTTTACCTTGTATTTTCCCTTCCAATATTACTATTAGTAGGCTGTTGTCTTTTAACATTCCCCAAACATTTCATTTGTCTTGTCTTAATTGTATTTAGTAGTTCTCTTTTTATTTTTAGTTGTTTTAAAACTGCATCGTTTGTTTTCTTTTCTTTCAATCCAATTCTACCTATTCTTCTATAAATCCACATTTCAAAGGCTTCAATTTTCTATTCTGTTTTCTTGTCTAATGTCCATGTTTCTGCACCATACAGGAATATTGAGAGGATGTAACATTTTGCTATTCTTAGCTTCAGCCCTACTCTTATTTGTTTTGTTGTTAGTATATTTTTCATGGCATTAAAATTACTTTTTGCCATATCTATTCTTTTGTTTATTTCAATTTTAGATTTTCCATCATTGGTTATAGTATGTCCAAGGTAGTTGTAGCTCTGAACTGTCTCCATATGTATTCCCTCAACTGTGATATTTATTTGTAAGTCTTGAGAATTTTCTTTGTTTATGATCATAGTTTTAGTCTTTTTGATATTCATATCTAGCCCATATTTTTTGCCTGTTATGTTTATCACAAAGCAATTGTTGTAGGTCTTTAGGATTTTCTGCTAGTAGAACAGTATCATCAGCATATCTTATGTTATTGATTATCTTTCCATTAATGTTTAGGCCTGGCATCTCTGTGATGTTTTTAAAGATTTGCTCAGTGTATAGATTGAACAAGCTTGGTGATAGAATGCATCCTTGTCTTACTCCTCTTTTTATATCCATGGATGTAGAGTTCTCCTTGTTATATTTTATTATTGCTGTTTGCTCCCAGTATAAATTACATATTAGTCGTATGTCTGTGTCGTCTAGATTTATATCCTTTAGGCAGCATATAAGTTGATTATGGTGTATTCTATCGAAAGCTTTGGTGTAGTCTATGAAGTAGGCATATATTGGTTTCTTTAATTCTATGTACTTTTCAATCAATATTCTCATGCTGAATATGGATTCTTTTGTGCCACTGTTTTTCCTGAATTCCTGAATCCAAATTGTTGCTCATCTAATTCAGTATTGATTTTATTCTGAATCCTTCCCTGTATAACTTTTAGTAAAATTGTTGTTACCTGGCTCATTAGGCTTATTGTTTTAAAATCACTGCATTCAACTGCACCATTCTTTTTAGGTAATGCTATGAAAGCTGATGTTTTTAGTTCTTTTGGTATGTATCCTGTATGGTATATGTCATTGCATATGTCTGTGATCACTTCGATGCCAAAATCGTCTAGAGCCTGTATCATCTCTATCTGTATATTGTCAGGTCCTGCTACCTTTCCCTTTTTCATTGATTTTATAGCTTTTTCTACTTCTGATTTCAGGATTTTATAGTTGTATGCACATTTTATGTCTGGCTTTTTGACTCTTTCGTCATGAAATAATTCTGTTATATATTCCTGCCATCTATCTATTATATCTTTGTTGTCTGTTAGCATTCTTCCCTCTTTGTTTGCAATACATCCGCTTCCTGCAGTTTTTTTGTCTTTATTAGTCATTTTCTTTATTTCTGTGTGCATCTCTCTTAAGTTTTGATTACTTTCCATAGTTTTAACTTCTAGACATCTTTGGTTGAGCCAGTCTTCTTTTGCCTTATTGCACATTCTCCGTATTTCATTGTCAATATCCTTGTATCTGGCAGTGTTTTTCGCTTGTCTTCTTTCTTCCATTTTTTCTAAGATTTTGTCAGTTATCCATTTTGTATTTTTGTTTCTTTCCTTTTTGGGTAAGGTGTTGCAGGATTCTTGCATGCTGTTTTTTATGCATTGCCATTTGGTTGTGACTTTTTCCTCAGGATTTTCTCTTCTGTACTGCTCAATCCCTTCTTCTAGCAGCTTCTGACATGTGTTCTTTACTTGTACAGTATAAGTTTCTTTTAATATCTTTCTGATTTAATGCTGTTATATCTATTGGTGTTGTTGAATTAGTTTTTTTGTCTGTTCCTCTTTAATTTAATTTTCATTTTAATCATTACATGATTGTGATCTGAATTAATATCTGCTCCTGTGTAGGTTTTGGCTTTCTTGACGCTGTTCCGGAATCTGTCTGTTATCATTATATAATCTATTTGATTCCGCTCCCTGTCTCCAGGGCTTTTCCATGTGTATAATTTCCTTTTCTCTTGCTCAAAGAAGGTGTTACATATTATCAGTCTGTTTTCTTCACAAAATTGTATTAATCTTTCTTCTCTGTTATTCTTTTTTCCTAAACCATGATTTCCTATAGTGGTCTTATATTTACCTTTTCCTACTTTAGCGTTCATGTCACCCATTACGATCAATGTGTCTGAAGATTTCACTTGCTTCATAACTGTGTTTAGATCTTCATAGTATGCCTCTATTTGCTCATCTGTATAGTCTTGAGTAGGTGCGTATGTCTGTATTATTGCTATGTCGAATGGTTTTGCCGTCATTCTTACTAGTATAATCCTATCATTGTATGTCCAGTGGGTATTTATATATTTTTGGAGCTCTCGTTTTAGTAGTATGCCTGCTTCTTTTTGATGTTCTGTTGTGTTACCTGAATATATAAATGTATATTTATCGTCTTGTGTGTATCCACTTTCCTTCCATCTTGTTTCTTATATACCTGTTCATGAAGAACATACTAACATCAAAACAAATAACACCAGGGCTAAAACTAAGAATAGCAAAAAGTTATGTCTTCTCAACATTCCTATATGGTGCAGAAACATGGATATTAGACAAGAAAAAAGAACAGAGAATTGAATCCTTTGAAATGTGGATATATAAAATAATAGGTAGAATTGGATGGAAGGAAAATAAAACAAACGATGAAGTCTTAAAACAACTAAAAATGAAAAGAGAACTACTAAACACAATTCAAACAAGGCAAATGCGATTTTTGGGCCAGGCTAAAAGACACAACAACCTACTAAAAGTAATCCTGAAAGGGAAAATACAAGGTAAAAGAGGCAGAGGCAGACCAAGACTAACATGAACGAGTAACATCAAAAGATGGACAAACCAGCCTATGACAACCTGCACCATTAAAGCAAGAGACAGCAGAATGGCGCTCCATGGTAGCCAACCTTCGTTGCGGAGATGACACTCGATGATGATGATGAACAATCTTAATAGTAACAATAATTGATATTATATTATTACAGGTCAATGTGATCCCACAACCCTGGGATTTTTTTATATTTGAATGCGATATGCCCATCCACCGCTTTTCTTCTGTTCGATGTCTTACCTCCTCTCACTATATCAGTATAGGCTGTATAAGGTTATATTTCAAGTTGGCTGGCATGTGCCTATACCACATTGTGTCTCCCACACTACATCATGCCATCTACAACGAAACAAATATGAACAATACCGGGGTACACTTGCAAATACTTATTAACAAATCATACACTGTAATTAAAACATCATTGTTTATCACAGTACTATTTCAGCATACATTTTTGTATTTCAGACACCGATAGCAATATTAGGTGCGCACGGCTTAAACCACTTGTTTTCGCTGGCTGAAAAACCTGCGATTAGACAGAAAGGATTTTTTTTTCTATTGGGTGTGAAATAAAAATCCAGCAATGGTATTATGTGTCGCAAATACATTTTTTTTTTAGTATTTAGTAATATTGTTCGGATATAGTGTACTGTTAAAGTGGACTGTTATAGTGGACTGTTATAGTGGACTGTTATAGTGGACTGTTATAGTGGACTGTTATAGTGGACTGTTATACTGGACTGTTATAGTGGACTGTTATACTGGACTGTTATAGTGGACTGTTATACTGGACTGTTATAGTGGACTGTTATAGTGGACTGTTATAGTGGACTGTTATACTGGACTGTTATAGTGGACTGTTATAGTGGACTGTTATACTGGACTGTTATAGTGGACTGTTATAGTGGACTGTTATAGTGGACTGTTATACTGGACTGTTATAGTGGACTGTTATAGTGGACTGTTATAGTGGACTGTTATAGTGGACTGTTCGGGCGCAAGGTTTTCCAGAGAAATAATATCGATACTCTTCACTTTTTAAATAACACTTCATGAACCACTTGTTAACTCGATTATCTCAGTTCATCTGTCCTCTTCACACTCAGTCAATAAATTCACTTTCGAATGGCAAACACAGTTAACGTCTAACGCCGTCGAACACGCATTAATCATTTTTTTTAAAATGTATATTTTATGTTTAAATCCAAATTGATATCTAACTCTGAAGGGTGTATTTTTTTTCCTTTTATGGAATTCCGAATTTTTATAGATTGAGTCTACTGTCTGTTTCAGGGTTTCAATTCCGCCATACAATATTAGCACACCTAATCACGTTGAGCCATATTTTACACATTATGACTCAGTGCATGCGATTTCTGCAGCTTGTCGTTTGGGTTTGATTTTCTTATCTTTTTATTGTCCCCTGTCTAAGTGTCTTCCTGAGAAAAAAAATTGATACAGAAGATAAGCAAGTAAACCAAACTGCTAGAGTCCTCGGAAATTGTTTGTTTATTGTATGTTCAACTCTGCAGAAAATATTGCAGGTCAGATCTGGTAGAACATTTTCCAGCCAGAAAATAATTTTCTCATAGTTTGTTAATCCACATGATTGTTATTTTATTAATGTTGGACTAACTGTTCTATGATTGAACAGTTTATCGTTAAAATTGCAGTTTAGTAAGTTACTTTATCAGTCTAAATTACATCTCTTTAGTCATTACATGCAGCCTTTATTTGACATCTTTCATGTACATTGATTCAAATATAGAACGTTTATTTCCAGGGTTTGCCAAACCAGCCTTTTCCTGGAGCAATAAGAATGTGGACTCCTGCTCTAGCTGGCGTAGCAATACTGCCTATTGTTATCCCATTTACAGATGCCGGTTTGGATACGGTGATGGATGCAACTGTTAGACACATATACAAGTAGTGCTGCGATTGTATCATCCTCCTGCATATCAACCAGCAAATACATGTTTAATATTACAATTTCATAACTGAGAACATAAGGGACATAATTTGGTATGAAAGTGAATAACTAACTTAGTGATTTTTACATTTTTTTTTTTTTAAATTGATAATTATTTTTTTTCAAATTTGTTTAAATCATCGCCGACTGCGTTATTGTTTAAATCGTCATATCGGGCTCAAAATGAGGATAATATGTGAAAATTTAACAGAAAAAAAGATGTAATTCAGGAATTTGTGTAATAATTTCGCCGGATGTATAAAAAATAAATAAATACATGCCGTGATAATGTTCTCTATGTTGTGGAATGAAACATCTGATCAATAAAACGGATAACTAAATTTGCGCCCAAATAAATAAACGGTATGAAAGAATCAACAATCAAGTTCATCGTCTGTTTCATCAAAACTTGTTTGTTGTAACATAAAAATGTTTATAATTCGTGACTTCTACAACTGTGTTACATAGTTACAAGGGTGAAAAGCGTTTCTCTATTAGAAAAAAAAAACAACAACAACACAAACGTTCGTAACAAAATTGTATAAAGCTAGAAATACATAAAAAGTTGAGGTCGCATTATTTTTAATGAAGGAATGGAATGTACGCTCCAGGCAGCCTTTGAAGATTTGACTGATCCGTTTTGTGCAGGTTAAGACTAAGCAGCGTTAGATAACTTATCAGTTTTGGGAGGCATAAGCAAACCCTGAACATTGCCATTAAGTTTAGTATTTAAAATGCAAAATGTGTCTTTATCATTTATTATCCTTAAAAACATACGCGCGCACACACAGAGAGACAAACACTCATGTGCGTATAAACATTGACAACAATGAGTTATAGAGACCCTCGACAAAACAAGGTCATGAAAATGCGTTTAATATCACGATTATCAACGTCTCCAGTAACAAGCAAACTATTCTATTCATGAAACCCGTTTCACTGCATTCGTTAATTCCCCATATCCGCTCCGCCACTTGTCCTAGCAATTCCCAAAATGCAACTATAAATTATGCTAACATGCTCGCTCCGTGCGACGATTCCAAACCTCGCAAGTCGCCTCCTACGACAGGGGTGGCAGGTTGCAGTGGTTCTCTTCTGTTCTCCCCTCACCTTAGAGACCGCGGTGACCACAGAGGAAGCACACTAACTAGGTTGGTCAAGCGAACAGGGACCGAAGAGGAAAGACATACCAGTACCAAAATATGTCCTGAAGTGGAATATATTAGATCAGTTTTGGGGCAGGCAAATAATTGTAATGCTGCGGATGCAAGCCGTAAGTTAAAAAAAGTAAAGTACCCCCCGTCACGCCAAGTGGCGGCGTATAGGGAAATATGGTGTTAGTGACCCTATATTTTACAGACCTTCAGCACATGATTTTTGGGGTAATGTGGTCGGTATTACGCCCGTGCTGCTTTACTTTCCCAGAAAAAATCCGGTACCCATTTAAGGCTGGGTGAACCCGGAGCCGTCGGTTGGGATCGAACCCTACCTCTTGTCCGTAGTAGTCCAGTTCACTAACCACTGAGCTATCGCGGCTCCCACTAATTTTTAGGGAATTAGTAAAACCCAGGTGTCCTCGCCAGGGAACGAACCCCGGCTGTTGCCGTGGTAAGCCAACCGCCTATCGATTGCGCTAACCGGACACCCGGATGCAAGCCGAAACGTCAGTATTTTGTTGTGTGTTTCCCTTTTTATGTAAAGCTGTCATCATACCTTGTAGGAGTGTAGGTTGCACCCCCCCCCCTATTCCCCCCCCCCCCCACTTTTCTCAGTTTGCCAACAACTACAACAATGCTCCCATCTTCGCGGATTTGACGTGCTTTCAACAGTAGATTATTGAAAGGAGTAGTTGTCTGAAGAAGGTGATAATGATGATGACGAAATATAAACAGTGAAGATTTTCTTTACATCGACGATTTTAATGTTTGCAGTAAAAGCAGCACAACTCATCCTTAAGATGAAACCTGTTTAAGTCATCAAATTGCACTTAATGATGCCTAAATAAGGGGTTGGAGCCAGGAAATTGTGTCAGAAAGCAAACAGATAGTTAAGTAGGTAGGTAATTAGACAGACGGAGAGATAGCCATATAAACAGACAGACGGATGGATGACTAACAGACATACAGATAGACAGATAGACAGACATACAGAAAGAAAGATAAAATACCTCGCACATATATGGGCACGAGCACATTATTCCATCTATGCCATTTAGAGTTTTAGAGTGTGACGTGGCTCTTTCTTTCTTTTTTTTTTTCTTTACATAATCACTTTGCACTTCAAACACCATTCAAACACCATTCAAACACCATTCACATGCCATACAGCGTTATTTTTTTCTGGCACCTATGACATCATAAAGAAGAAGTGAAGGGTCCTAAATGAGAGGAAAAAACACATGGAAACTAGTAATGACCGCGTTATATATGCACGTCATACGTATCCTGTATGGCTGCAATTTCTATAGTTTGGAATAATAAGACAGAACTAGTAATGAGGTGACTAATCCACACAGGTCCTGGAAAAGGTACACTTTTTAAAAAAGACTAAATCGTTATGCTTTTGACTGAATCACGATGAGAACTATAATAAAGTGAAAAAATTCCTTCCTTCCTCCCTCCCTCCCTCCCTCCCTTCCTTCCTTCATTCCTTCCTTCCTTCCTTCCTTCCTTCCTTCCTTCCTTCCTTCCTTCCTTCCTTCCTTCCTTCCTTCCTTCCTTCCTTCCTTTCTTCGTTCCGTCTAGCTGTATAAACTTAAATCTGTACAACACCCAGACTTCCTACTGGCAAATGTTCTTGCAGCTCCAGAAAGTAAACATCACTCTGTCGCTATATTCTCGCACTATTTTATGACATTGTGGAGAACCATATTTTAAATGGATAACGTGGTCCATTCTCCTGATAAACTTTAGAAATATTAATGACAAAATAGGGCCACAAATCTGCTCACAGCTGGTTTATAAGAAGATATAATGAATGTGAAATAAAAATGAGGAAGTCGCAGCTGCTTCATGAATAACTGTCCCACCAGATGTAATAAATATAAAGTTAATTGCGTTGACGTAAAACCTTATCAATAATGTATTTGCTTTAGCTAAAATCAATGACGTGATCACAGTGCACGGGCAAGCACTGGTAACATAAACAGCCCTTACTCTGCGACAGAACTAGCACAGCGGCAGAGGACAATGTAACATACACACAACAGTGCTCAGAGCCAAAATAATGGAGAAACAATCGCGATCATACAGAAATAATGTAAATAAAATTGCAACCATCAATATTTGCGGTATCAGAATAAGAAAGATAACGACCACCGAAATGAAATGTGTCAGAAAAATGACAGGAAACAGCTTAAGGGACAGAGTAAGAAACACCGACCTGAGGAAGAAACTCGAAATTGAACCAGCCATCGAATACATAAAGAAACAACAGATAAATTGGTTCGGTCACATAACAAGACAAAAAGAACTAACAATGACTCAAAGAGCCATAAACAAACGCTACGAAAACGCCAAATTAAGAGGAAGACCGAGAAAGAGATGGATAAAGGGAATACTAGAGTCACTAGGAGGGATAACACCAGAAGAGGCCAACAGAAGAGCAAAGAATCGATGATTGTATCTCCCCTCGACGCCAACGGCAATGGAGGAAGGATAGAAGAAGAAGAAGATGAAGAAGAAGAAGATGAAGATGAAGAAGAAGAAGATGAAGATGAAGAAGTAGAAGAGGAAGAAGGAGAAGGAGAAGGAGAAGGAGAAGAAGAAGGAGAAGGAGAAGGAGAAGAAGAAGGAGAAAAAGAAGAGGAAAGGAGAAGAAGAAGGAGAAGAAGAAGGAGAAGGAGAAGAAGAGGAAGAAGAAGAGGAAGAAGAGGAAGGAGAAGGAGAAGAATAAGGAGAAGAAGAAGAAGAAGAAGGAGAAGAAGAAGAAGAAGAAGAGGAAGAAGAAGAAGAAGAAGGAAGGAGAAGGAGAAGAAGAAGGAGAAGAAGAGGAAGGAGAAGGAGAAGAATAAGGAGAAGAAGAAGAAGAAGGAGAAGAAGAAGAAGAAGAAGAGGAAGAAGAAGAAGAAGAAGGAAGGAGAAGGAGAAGAAGAAGGAGAAGAAGAGGAAGGAGAAGGAGAAGAAGAAGGAGAAGAAGAAGGAGAAGAAGAAGAAGAGGAAGAAGAAGAAGAGGAAGAAGAGGAAGGAGAAGGAGAAGAAGAAGGAGAAGAAGAAGGAGAAGAAGAAGAGGAAGAAGAAGAAGAAGAAGAGGAAGGAGAAGGAGAAGAAAAAGAAGAATGGCGTGATCGTTGATTGAAGATTATAATGGGCTTCTTTACTTATTTTGATGATAATGGCGATCCGAATCGAGTGTTTAAGTAACCAATATTCCACGCAATCGTTTCTTGATATTATTTGTTGCCAGATAGATCGATGTTCCGAACAAAACAGAGGATCTATCAACCAACATCGATCTGGCACAGCTAGTCGCTCTGTGTTGATGGACATTTTGAGGAGAAGATCGGACATCTATGGATGTGTCCGGAGTACTGTAATAAAGTAAAGAGCCCCCGTCACGCCAAGTGGCATATAGGGAAGGGAATATGTTGTTAAAAGTAAAAAAGTAAGTAAAGTACCCCCGTCAAGCCAAGTGGTGGCGTATATATGGTGTTAGTGACCATAAATTTTACAGACCTTCGGCACATGATTTTGGAGGTAATGTGGTCGGTATTACGCCCGTGCCGCTTTACTTTCCCAGAAAAGAAATTCCGGTACTCGTTTAAGGCTGGGTGAACCCGGAAGCCGTCGGTTGGGATCGAACCCTACCTCTTGTCTGTTATAGTCCAGTACACTAACCACTGAGCTATCGTGGCTCCCGGGAGTATTGTTATGATGATCCTAATTCAAGAGAATATAACATGAATGTATTTGAAGAGTCCACTATTGACCAACAAATGAATTGATGTTTACTCATATTGATGTCGTCCACTTGTCTTCAAACTTTCCCCTCTAGACAGGCCTACAACATGTCACATTTCTTTGCATCGTCATATTTTAAGCTCACATCGTGATTGATTTATTTGCAACATCAACTCTATCTGAAATGTATTTATTGTTCACTTTGTGATGCCAATTAACTTTACATTTTCCCCTACTTTTTTCACTAAATGTCCTTCTATTTAGCATGAGAACCTTTACTCTGTAAACTAGATCTTCCTCTGATTTAGCCCGACAGCCTTACTATCTCCATTAGATCTAACTCTAATTTAGACTGACATCCCTTACTATCTCCACTAGATCTAACTCTAATTTAGACTGACATCCCTTACTATTTCCACTAGATCTAACTCTAATTTAGACTGACATCCCTTACTATCTCCACTAGATCTAACTCTAATTTAGACTGACATCCCTTACTATTTCCACTAGATCTAACTCTAATTTAGACTGACATCCCTTACTATCTCCACTAGATCTAACTCTAATTTAGACTGACATCCCTTACTATCTCCACTAGATCTAACTCTAATTTAGACTGACATCCCTTACTATCTCCATTAGATCTAACTCTAATTTAGACTGACATCCCTTACTATCTCCATTAGATCTAACTCTAATTTAGACTGACATCCCTTACTATCTCCACTAGATCTAACTCTAATTTAGACTGACATCCCTTACTATCTCCACTAGATCTAACTCTAATTTAGACTGACATCCCTTACTATCTCCACTAGATCTAACTCTAATTTAGACTGACATCCCTTACTATCTCCACTAGATCTAACTCTAATTTAAACTGACATCCCTTACTATCTCCACTAGATCTAACTCTAATTTAGACTGACATCCCTTACTATCTCCACTAGATCGTCTGGTTTAAGTTGGCACTTTTCTATGTCCACTTGATCCTTCTCAGATTTAGGTTGACACCTTTTCTAATGTTCACTAGATCTTCATCTACTTTAGCCTGACATCTCTTACTCTGTCCACAAGATCTCCCCCAGATTTAGATTGATATTTTTACTATGTCCAGTAGATCTTCAAATACATGTTCTTTATTATTCTTAGATCTTTGCTGACTATGTTTATGCCATCTAAAATTTTCATTATTTCTTGGTGCTTTACTTTGTCAAATGCCTTATATATATATATATATATATATATATATATATATATATATATATATATATATATATATATATATAGGCGAAATATAAGGGACACGTGGACAACTTTGCATTGATAAAATAACAACATCAAAAACATTATCTTTATTTTGCTTACAGTAGCTTGATGACGATCGGGTATCACCTGTAGCACATGATGTCCCCTACCGAACGAGGGTTTTCCATTGGAATCCCCCTTAACGTTGTTGTCGTTATTTCTATTGGTGTGGCGATTCATGATTGTACAAAGAAATTACGACGGTAGTTTTCTGTTGCCTTCCTTGTTGAGACAGACAGACAGACAGACAGACAGACAGACAGACAGACAGACAGACAGACAGACAGACAGACAGACGGACGGACGGACGGACGGACGGACGGACGGACGGACGGACGGACGGACGGACGGGCGGGCGGGCGGGCGGGCGGGCGGGCGGGCGGGCGGGCGGATGGATGGATGGATGGATGGATCGATAGTTAAATCAAGCGTAAAAGAATGTCTGGAATTACTAAAACAATTAAGTAAATAAAGTCACTATTTACTAGTGTAGAAATAAGAGAAATAAGAAAGCATTTTAAAATGTGATTAATAGTCAAGAGTGGTAGGTTATATGTTGGCCATGTGATGGTGGCAATATGTTGGCCATGTGATGGTGGTCATATGTTGGCCATGTGATGGTGGGTGGCCTAGAATTTTCGGCACATAGAACCAGCCAGATCAAAGAAATCGTTCGGGCTGGCCCATCACTCGTGCATACAACACGGCAGCGTGGTTGAGAGAAGCTCAGAGGTATCTAATGTTGCTGTCAGCCGGGAGCTACAGAGATATTTACACAAAACGGTTACCATTACTCACAGGGACCCACAAACAAATGCGCTAGAACTGGTGCCACAACCTCATAATGTTTCATGAGTCAGACTATTTTATTGTCAGGTCGAATGATCTGTTTTGGTCCTGCTTAAATAATTTTTTTTTTCTAAATTGGTCCTAATTATATAAATAATGGGACACATTTGACTAAAGACCCTGTAACGCCTGTTTATCAGTGACAGAAACATGCCCATAAATTCCATTTTTGGAGAGGGGTGTCAGCATGCGGTGCCGCTGGCCGATCTACTGTGTATTTTCACATGAACTTTCACAAGATTAAGGTACATGCAACTTTTACATCACACCCATACGCTGCACGCATGTCTGCAAGAGAGGAATGTGATGATATTGGGGAATGTGATAGTATTGAGGAATGTGATAGTATAGAGGAGTGTGATAGTCTAGAGAAATGTGATAGTATAGAGGAATGTGATAGTATAGGGGAATGTGATAGTATAGAGGAATGTGATAGTATAGAGGAATGTGATAGTATAGAGGAATGTGATAGTATTGAGGAATGTGATAGTATAGAGGAATGTGATAGTATAGAGGAATGTGATAGTATAGAGGAATGTGATAGTACTGAGGAATGCGATAGTACAGAGGAATGCGATAGTATTGGGGAATGTGATAGTATAGAGGAATGTGATAGTACTGAGGAATGCGATAGTATAGAGGAATGTGATAGTATTGAGGAATGTGATAGTATGGGGGAGTGTGCTAGTAGTAAGGAATGTGATAGTATTGATGAATGTGACAGTATAGAGGAATGTGACAGTATTGAGGAATGTGGTAGTATTAAGGAATGTGATAGTATTGATGAATGTGATAGTATAGAGGAATGAGATAGTATTGAGCAATGTGGTGGTATTGGGGAATGTGATAGTATTGGGGAATGTGATAGTATTTAATAGACTGATATCATTTAGAAATATGATAGTATTGAGGAGAGTAATAGTAGTATTGAAAAATGAGTATTGAGGAATGTGATAGTATTGAGGACTGTGATAATTTTGGAGAATGTGATAGTTTTGGGCAATGGGATAGTATTGAGGAAGGTGATAGTATTGTGGAGAGTGATAATATTGAGAAATGGAATAGCATTGAGAAATATGATAGTATTGAGGAATGTAATAGTATGGGAGGGGGTGGGGGAATTATAGTATTGAGGAATGTGATAGAGTTAGGGAGAGTGATGTTATTGGGCAATGGGATAGTATTGGGGAATGTGATGGTATTGCTATTGAGGAATGTGTAGTATTGTGTGTGGGGGGTGGGGGGGGGGTGGTGGGAGTGAGAGTATTGAGGAATGTGACAGAAAATGTGATAATATTGTGAAATGTGATAGTATTGGGGGAGTGATAGTAATGAGGAATGTGATAGCATTGGAGAATGTGATAGCATTGGGGAGAGTGATAGTATTGAGGAGAGTGATAGTAGTATTGAATAAATGAGTATTGAGGAATGTGATAGTATTGAAGAATGTGATAGCATTGGGAATGTGATAGTATTGAAGAATGTGATAGTATTGAGGAAAGTGTTAACATTGAGGAATGGTATAGTATTGAGGAATGTGCTAGTACTGTGGCATGTGATAGTTTTGAGGGATGTGATAGTATGGGGGCGGGGGGGTAGTAATAGTATCGAGGAATGTGATAGTGTTGAGGAAAGTGACAGTTTGGGTAGAGTGATAATATTGAGGAACGTGATAGCATTGAGGAATGTGATAGTATTGACGAATGTGATAGTATTGGGGAGAGTGATAGTATTGACGAATGTGATAGTGTTGAGGAAAGTGACAGTTTGGGTAGAGTGATAATATTGAGGAAAGTGATAGCATTGAGGAATGTGATAGTATTGACGAATGTGATAGTATTGGGAAGAGTGATAGTATTGAGGAATGTGATAGTATTGAGGAATGTGATAGTATTGAGGAATGTGATAGTATTGGGGGGGGGGGAGGGAGTGATAGTAATGAGGAATGTGATAGTATTGAGGAGGGTAATAGTAGTATTGAATAAATGAGTATTAAGAAATGTGATAGTATTGAGGAATGTGATATACTGGGACATGTGATAGGTTTGAGGAATGTGATAGTATTGGGGGGGGGGGAGAGGGGTGGGTAATAGTATCGAGGAATGTGATAGTATTGGTGATAGTTTGGGTAGAGTGATAATATTGAGGAATGTGATGTTATTGAGGAATCTGATAGTATTGACGAATGTGATAGTATTGGGGGTGGGGGTAGGGAGAGTGATAGTAATGAGGAGAGTGATAGCATTGATGAATGTGATAGTATTGAGGAATGTGATATTATTGGGGAGTGTAATAGTAGTATTGAGTAAATGAGTATTGAGGAGTGTGATAGTATTGAGGAGAGTGATAGTATTGAGGAGAGTGATAGTATTGAGGAATGTGATAGTATTGAGGAATGTGATAGTATTGAGGAAGGTGATAGTATTGAGGAGGGTGATAGTATTGAGGAGGGTAATAATAGTATTGAATAAATGAGTATTGAGGAATGTGATAGTATTGAGGAATGTGATAGTACTGAGGAATGTGATAGTATTGAGGAGAGTGATAGTATTGAGGAATGTGATAGTTTTGAGGAGAGTGATAGTGTTGGGGAATGTGATAGTTTTGGGGAGAGTGATAGTATTGAGGAGAGTGATAGTAGTGGGGAATGTGATAGTATTGGGAATGTAATAGTATTGAGGAATGTGATAGTATTTAATAGACTGATATCATTGAGAAATATGATAGTATTGAGGAGAGTAATAGTAGTATTGTGTGGGGTGTGGGGGGGGGGTTTGGTGGGAGTGAGAGTATTGAGGAATGTGATAGTATTGAGGAGAGTGATAGTATTAAGGAATGTTATAGTATTGTGGAATGTTATAGTATTGAGGAATGTGATAGTATTGAGGAGAGTGATAGTATTGTGGAATGTTATAGTATTGAGGAATGTGATAGTATTGAGGAGAGTGATAGTATTGAGGAATGTTATAGTATTGAGGAATGTGATAGTATTGAGGAGAGTGATAGTATTAAAGAATGTGATAGTATTGAGGAATGCTATAGTTTTGAGGAATGTGATAGTACTGACACGAGACAACAGTCTCGACGTAAGCCCAATTCAAAACCACAAGAAATCATTAACCAAATTATGGACCTACAGACGTTGAACAATTGAAGAAGTGACAAACTTTGGAACTGACTCAAAGTAACATAAAAACACCTGTGTATGTTTCATCAAAATCCCCACTTTATATTGGATTCCTAGATTACGAAAAGGCATTTGATAGTTTAGACAGAAGAATGCTTTGGAAGTTGCTGAGTCATTACGGAATCCCCATAAAGTTTATTAACCTGATAAAAACAATGTATGAAGGAACAAAATGTAGTGTGGTGCATGAAGGACAGCTTATAGAAGCATTTGAAATAAGAACAGGAGTAAGGCAAGGATGCCTTCTGTCTCCATTTCTCTTTCTACTGGCCATAGATTGGATTATGAAAATAACTCAAAACAACAGAAATGGGATCCAGTGGTCACTGACCAAACAACTTGATGATTTAGACTTTGCTGATGACATAGCTCTCCTATCACACAGCCATCAACAGATGCAGGATAAAATGAGTATATTAGATGAGAGATCACAACAGCTAGGACTAAAGATTAATAGAGATAAGACCAACATTATGAGAATTAATGCAGTTGGCAATAACCAAATAAAACTAGGAGAAATACCTCTACTAGACGTACAATCTTATATATATCTTGCCAGTAATATAGATAAAGAGGGAGGAACAGAAAACGATACCAAAATAAGGATATCAAAAGGAAGAGGAGTTTTCATTGCACTGGGAAACATGGAAATCCAAAGAAATTAGACAAAATACAAAAATAAAAATTTTCAACTCAAATGTTAAGTCGGTCCTATTATATGGCTGTGAAACATGGAGAATAACAAAATTGACAATCGAAGGTACAGACTTTCATTAATGGATGCTTGCGCAGAATAAAGAGATGGAAATGGCAGGACAAAGTCACTAACGTGGAATTATGGAAATGTACCGGTCAAATACCAGTGGATAAAGAGATACAGCGAAGACGATGGCGATGGATAGGACACACACTACGGAAGCCAACTGAGATATTACACAACAGGCCCTTTTTTTGGAATACCCAGGGAAAAGACAAAGAGGAAGACCAAGGAATTCTTGGAGAAGACATATCGAAGCAGAGATGAAGATGATGGGGAAGACATGGAATGATCTTAAAAGAATTGCAAAAAACAGAACGACTTGGAAAGTGTTTGTTGAAGACCTATGCTCCACTGGGAGCTAAAAGGTAGAAGAGAAGATGTTTCATCGCATCCATGCTTGCCTTGCTGGAGAAAGCTACATTATGTTGTTCAGCAACCAGTAAGTAGCTAGGGGAGATAACAGCATTGCTCTGATCATACCATTTTAAAAAATTAATATTTGCTTTTATGAGAGTGTTGAGTTGCGAAAATCATACTGCCATTACTATTATTTTTTTTTGCAAGATGCTGCGCGCGAAAACACCCCTCCCCCACACACACACTCACACACACAACACACACACACACACACACACACACACACACACACACACACACACACACACACACACACACACACACACATATATATATATTTATATAGGAGGAAAGTTTCTACCTTGAACTTTTCGGACTTATTTAGAAGTAACTCTTCTCCTGGCCCATCATACCTACTTATTTAGAAGTAACTCTTCTCCTGGCCCATCATACCTACTTATTTAGAAGTAACTCTTCTCCTGGCCCATCATATCTACTTATTTAGAAGTAACTCTTCTCCTGGCCCATCATACCTACTTATTTAGAAGTAACTCTTCTCCTGGCCCATCATACCTACTTATTTAGAAGTAACTCTTCTCCTGGCCCATCATATCTACTTATTTAGAAGTAACTCTTCTCCTGGCCCATCATACCTACTTATTTAGAAGTAACTCTTCTCCTGGCCCATCATATCTACTTATTTAGAAGTAACTCTTCTCCTGGCCCATCATACCTACTTATTTAGAAGTAACTCTTCTCCTGGCCCATCATACCTACTTATTTAGAAGTAACTCTTCTCCTGGCCCATCATACCTACTTATTTAGAAGTAACTCTTCTCCTGGCCCATCATATCTACTTATTTAGAAGTAACTCTTCTCCTGGCCCATCATATCTACTTATTTAGAAGTAACTCTTCTCCTGGCCCATCATACCTACTTATTTAGAAGTAACTCTTCTCCTGGCCCATCATACCTACTTATTTAGAAGTAACTCTTCTCCTGGCCCATCATACCTACTTATTTAGAAGTAACTCTTCTCCTGGCCCATCATACCTACTTATTTAGAAGTAACTCTTCTCCTGGCCCATCATACCTACTTATTTAGAAGTAACTCTTCTCCTGGCCCATCATACCTACTTATTTAGAAGTAACTCTTCTCCTGGCCCATCATACCTACTTATTTAGAAGTAACTCTTCTCCTGGCCCATCATACCTACATATTTAGAAGTAACTCTTCTCCTGGCCCATCATATCTACTTATTCAGAAGTAACTCTTCTCCTGGCCCATCATACCTACTTATTTAGAAGTAACTCTTCTCCTGGCCCATCATATCTACTTATTTAGAAGTAACTCTTCTCCTGGCCCATCATACCTACTTATTTAGAAGTAACTCTTCTCCTGTCCCATCATACCTACTTATTTAGAAGTAACTCTTCTCCTGCCCCATCATACCTACTTATTTAGAAGTAACTCTTCTCCTGTCCCATCATACCTACTTATTTAGAAGTAACTCTTCTCCAGTCCCATCATACCTACTTATTTAGAAGTAACTCTTCTCCTGTCCCATCATACCTACTTATTTAGAAGTAACTCTTCTCCTGTCCCAGTCATACCTACTTTTTTAGAAGTAACTCTTCTCCTGTCCCATCATACCTACTTATTTAGAAGTAACTCTTCTCCTGTCCCATCATACCTACTTATTTAGAAGTAACTCTTCTCCTGTCCCATCATACCTACTTATTTAGAAGTAACTCTTCTCCTGTCCCATCATACCTACTTATTTAGAAGTAACTCTTCTCCTGTCCCATCATACCTACTTATTTAGAAGTAACTCTTCTCCTGTCCCATCATACCTACTTATTTAGAAGTAACTCTTCTCCTGTTCCATCATACCTACTTATTTAGAAGTAACTCTTCTCCTGTCCCATGATACCTACTTATTTAGAAGTAACTCTTCTCCTGGCCCATCATACCTACTTATTTAGAAGTAACTCTTCTCCTGGCCCATCATACCTACTTATTTAGAAGTAACTCTTCTCCTGGCCCATCATACCTACTTATTTAGAAGTAACTCTTCTCCTGGCCCATCATACCTACTTATTTAGAAGTAACTCTTCTCCTGGCCCATCATACCTACTTATTTAGAAGTAACTCTTCTCCTGGCCCATCATACCTACTTATTTAGAAGTAACTCTTCTCCTGTCCCATCATACCTACTTATTTAGAAGTAACTCTTCTCCTGTCCCATCATACCTACTTATTTAGAAGTAACTCTTCTCCTGGCCCATCATACCTACTTATTTAGAAGTAACTCTTCTCCTGTCCCATCATACCTACTTATTTAGTTTAGAAGTAACTCTTCTCCTGGCCCATCATACCTACTTATTTAGAAGTAACTCTTCTCCTGGCCCATCATATCTACTTATTTAGAAGTAACTCTTCTCCTGGCCCATCATATCTACTTATTTAGAAGTAACTCTTCTCCTGGCCCATCATACCTACTTATTTAGAAGTAACTCTTCTCCTGGCCCATCATATCTACTTATTTAGAAGTAACTCTTCTCCTGGCCCATCATACCTACTTATTTAGAAGTAACTCTTCTCCTGTCCCATCATACCTACTTATTTAGAAGTAACTCTTCTCCTGCCCCATCATACCTACTTATTTAGAAGTAACTCTTCTCCTGTCCCATCATACCTACTTATTTAGAAGTAACTCTTCTCCAGTCCCATCATACCTACTTATTTAGAAGTAACTCTTCTCCTGTCCCATCATACCTACTTATTTAGAAGTAACTCTTCTCCTGTCCCAGTCATACCTACTTTTTTAGAAGTAACTCTTCTCCTGTCCCATCATACCTACTTATTTAGAAGTAACTCTTCTCCTGTCCCATCATACCTACTTATTTAGAAGTAACTCTTCTCCTGTCCCATCATACCTACTTATTTAGAAGTAACTCTTCTCCTGTCCCATCATACCTACTTATTTAGAAGTAACTCTTCTCCTGTCCCATCATACCTACTTATTTAGAAGTAACTCTTCTCCTGTCCCATCATACCTACTTATTTAGAAGTAACTCTTCTCCTGTTCCATCATACCTACTTATTTAGAAGTAACTCTTCTCCTGTCCCATGATACCTACTTATTTAGAAGTAACTCTTCTCCTGGCCCATCATACCTACTTATTTAGAAGTAACTCTTCTCCTGGCCCATCATACCTACTTATTTAGAAGTAACTCTTCTCCTGGCCCATCATATCTACTTATTTAGAAGTAACTCTTCTCCTGGCCCATCATACCTACTTATTTAGAAGTAACTCTTCTCCTGGCCCATCATACCTACTTATTTAGAAGTAACTCTTCTCCTGGCCCATCATACCTACTTATTTAGAAGTAACTCTTCTCCTGTCCCATCATACCTACTTATTTAGAAGTAACTCTTCTCCTGTCCCATCATACCTACTTATTTAGAAGTAACTCTTCTCCTGGCCCATCATACCTACTTATTTAGAAGTAACTCTTCTCCTGTCCCATCATACCTACTTATTTAGTTTAGAAGTAACTCTTCTCCTGGCCCATCATACCTACTTATTTAGAAGTAACTCTTCTCCTGGCCCATCATATCTACTTATTTAGAAGTAACTCTTCTCCTGTCCCATCATACCTACTTATTTAGAAGTAACTCTTCACCTGTCCCATCATACCTACTTATTTAGAAGTAACTCTTCTCCTGGCCCATCATACCTACTTATTTAGAAGTAACTCTTCTCCTGGCCCATCATATCTACTTATTTAGAAGTAACTCTTCTCCTGGCCCATCATACCTACTTATTTAGAAGTAACTCTTCACCTGGCACATCATACCTACTTATTTAGAAGTAACTCTTCTCCTGTCCCATCATACCTACTTATTTAGAAGTAACTCTTCTCCTGGTCCATCATACCTACTTATTTAGAAGTAACTCTTCTCCTGGCACATCATACCTACTTATTTAGAAGTAACTCTTCTCCTGGCCCATCATATCTACTTATTTAGAAGTAACTCTTCTCCTGGCCCATCATACCTACTTATTTAGAAGTAACTCTTCACCTGGCACATCATACCTACTTATTTAGAAGTAACTCTTCTCCTGTCCCATCATACCTACTTATTTAGAAGTAACTCTTCTCCTGTCCCATCATACCTACTTATTTAGAAGTAACTCTTCTCCTGGCCCATCATACCTACTTATTTAGAAGTAACTCTTCTCCTGTCCCATCATACCTACTTATTTAGAAGTAACTCTTCTCCTGTCCCATCATACCTACTTATTTAGAAGTAACTCTTCACCTGTCCCATCATACCTACTTATTTAGAAGTAACTCTTCTCCTGGCCCATCATACCTACTTATTTAGAAGTAACTCTTCTCCTGGCCCATCATACCTACTTATTTAGAAGTAACTCTTCTCCTGGCCCATCATATCTACTTATTTAGAAGTAACTCTTCTCCTGTCCCATCATACCTACTTATTTAGAAGTAACTCTTCTCCTGGCCCATCATATCTACTTATTTAGAAGTAACTCTTCTCCTGTCCCATCATACCTACTTATTTAGAAGTAACTCTTCTCCTGTCCCATCATACCTACTTATTTAGAAGTAACTCTTCTCCTGTCCCATCATATCTACTTATTTAGAAGTAACTCTTCTCCTGGTCCATCATACCTACTTATTTAGAAGTAACTCTTCTCCTGGTCCATCATACCTACTTATTTAGAAGTAACTCTTCTCCTGGCCCATCATACCTACTTATTTAGAAGTAACTCTTCTCCTGGTCCAGCATACCTACTAAAACGCACACTTTCCTTTTTTTTTCCATCACTGTAATCGGCATCTGTACACATACTCCAGGCTTTAGTTAGAGCACTCTTTCACTTTCTGAGTTAGCAGCACAGGTTAATGTGGCAGAACGCAGAACAAACTTTTCCTGAAGAATTGAGGGCACAATGAACTTCTGTCTGAACTGCGGTTAACTTCCACCAGGAAAAAAAACGTGGACATCCAAATTTAATCAGGGCCCAGCCCCCTGGCACGGCTTATAGAGAGCCGGAGAGAGAGTTGGAAGTAATTGATAAACTTATAGGGCCCGTTCGCATATAAACACAAAATTATGAGATTTTTATAAAATAATACTAAATTTTATACGGGTTTTCCGAAACCCTACAACATATTCGCATTTGGCCCTTTTGATCGTGGGCCCCCGGGCAAATGCCCAACGGGCCTATGCGTTAAGGCGACACTGTATATATATAGACGAAATATAAGGGACACGTGGACAACTTTGCATTGATAAAATAACAAGAACAAAAAAGTAAAGTACCCCCGTCACATCAAGTGGCGTATAGGGAATATGGTGTTAGTGACCATAAATTTTACAGACCTTCGGCATATGATTTTTGGGGTTATGTGGTCGGTATTACGCCCGTTCCGCTTTACTTTCCAGATAAGAATCCGGTACCCATTAAAAGCTGGGTGAATCGGAGGCCGTCGGTTGGGATCGAACCCTATATCTTGTCCTTTGTAGTCCAGAACCACTGAGCTATCGCTGCTCAATTGATAAAACAACAGTGAACAAATTACCGACCAATGAAACTGATTATGAAACATATTGGGTACCACAACGAACTGACAACGAAAGATCATACTTTTCATGCAAACAAAAATGAAAGTTCGGAGTTTTGTTTTGACCCTGCTCTAAACCGTAATGATCTCTGTCTCATAATTAACAACTAAAACACTTTCACTAATTGGATACATCAACTATATGGACTAATCCATAACATCTGCTTGCATGCTATTTTAATCCAAAGCAGTATTGTTTATGCAGCCGACAATGTACAACGTAAATTAAGCGTATTCATATTAATGCCTATTGATGGTTGACAGATTCAAGTTGCAATGAACATAATAACTGTATTTATGTACCGCAAACGAACGTCGTTAGACGTTAGTTTGTTATATTTTATTACTTATGACTTTGTATTTCGGGATCCAATAAATTGTTTGCTTATAAAGTTACTTTTTTGGTTTCTTTGTGGCATAAATGATATGGGGCTTTGCGAGACAATAACACGATGAGTGAGTGAAGATAACTAAGTTGAGCTGGATGCTGACAGGTATAAAAGTGATCACGAATTTCGTGGAGAAGATCTTAATTTACAAGTGGACAACAGTTCTCTTCGTCTAAATACGTGAGTATTTTCCTCATTTGGGCCGCGAGGAAACTGCCGTTATTACTTGTACAAGCGACTGTTTAGGGTAGAATAAAAGTGAATGTTATTTACAGTGAACAAAATAGTTCAGTAATTAGAAGCTGTGGAAACGCAACTGAAGCAGCAAAGAAGGGGCCAGCAGCATCTACATAATTTATGCCAGTGGTAAAACAGAAACACAACAACTTCCAGCCGGGAAAAGGTGCGTACGTTTACAGAGCAGAGGCAGTGACACTCCATAGAAACTCTCAACAATCAAGGGACCCTAATCCAAAAATCTGAAACAGAAGAGACTCATTCAAGAAATGAAAAATACCGTATATACTGAAACAGAAGAGGCTCATTCAAGAAATGAACATCACCGTATATACTGAAACAGAAGAGACTCATTCATGAAATGAACAACACTATATACTGAAACAGAAGAGACTCATTCAAGAAATGAACAACACCATATACTGAAACAGAAGAGACTCATTCAAGAAATGAACAACACTATATACTGAAACAGAAGAGACTCATTCAAGAAATGAACAACACTATATACTGAAACAGAATAGACTCATTCAAGAAATGAACAACACTATATACTGAAACAGAAGAGACTCATTCAAGAAATGAACAACACTATATACTGAAACAGAAGAGAATCATTCAAGAAATGAACAACACTATATACTAAAACAGAAGAGACTCATTCAACAAAATGAACAACACTATATATTCAAACAGAAGAGACTAATTCAAAAAATTAAGAACACCGTATATACTGAAACAGAATAGACTCATTCAAGAAATGAACAACACTATATACTAAAACAGAAGAGACTCATTCAACAAAATGAACAACACTATATACTGAAACAGAATAGACTCATTCAAGAAATGAACAACACTATATACACTGAAACAGAAGAAATTCGTTCAAGAAATGAACAAAACTAAATACTGTAACAGAAGAGACTCATTCAAGATATGAGCAACACCGTATATACTGAAACAGAAGAGGCTCATTCAAGACATGAACAACATTATATACTGAAACAGAAGAGATTCATTCAAGAAATGAAGAACACCGTATACTGTAACAGAAGAGACTCATTCAAGATATGAGCAACACCGTATATACTGAAACAGAAGAGACTCATTCATGAAATGAACAACATTATATACTGAAACAGAAGAGATTCATTCAAGAAATGAAGAACACCGTATACTGAAACAGAAGAGACTCATTCAAGAAATGAACAACACTATATACTGAAACAGAAGAGACTCATTCCAGAAATGAAGAACACCGTATACTGAAACAGAAGAGAATCATTCAAGAAATGAACAACACTATATACTGAAACAGAAGAGGCACATTCAAGAAATGAGCAACACTATATACACTGAAACAGAAAAGACTCATTCAAGAAATGAAGAACACCGTATACTGAAACAGAAGAGACTCACTCCAGAAATGAACAACACTATATACTGAAACAGAAGAGACTCATTCAAGAAATGAAGAACACCATATACTGAAAATGAAGAGACTCATTCAAGAATTGAACAACACCGTATACTGAAACAGAAGACACTCATTCAAGAAATGAACAACACTATATACTGAAACAGAAGAGACTCATTCAAGAAATGAACAACACTATATACTGAAACAGAATAGACTCATTCAAGAAATGAACAACACTATATACTGAAACAGAAGAGACTCATTCAAGAAATGAAGAACACCATATACTGAAAATGAAGAGACTCATTCAAGAATTGAACAACACCATATACTGAAACAGAAGACACTCATTCAAGAAATGAACAACACTATATACTGAAACAGAAGAGACTCATTCATGAAATGAACAACATTATATACTGAAACAGAAGAGACTCATTCAAGAAATGAACAACACAATATACTGAAACAGAAGAGACTCATTCAAGAAATGAACAACACTATATACTGAAACAGAAGAGACTCATTCCAGAAATGAACAACACTATATACTGAAACAGAAGAGACTCATTCAAGAATTGAACAACACTATATACTGAAACAGAAGAAAATCATTCAAGAAATTAACAACACCGTATACTGAAACAGAACAGACTCATTCAAGAAATGAAGAACACCGTATACTGAAACAGAAGAGACTCATTCAAGAAATGAACAACAACATATACTAAAACAGAAGAGACTCATTCAAGAATTGAACAACACTATATACTGAAACAGAAGAGACTCATTCAAGAAATGAACAACACTATATACTGAAACAGA
The DNA here is from genome assembly GCA_032433765.1 of Megaustenia siamemsis. NCBI lineage: Eukaryota > Metazoa > Mollusca > Gastropoda > Stylommatophora > Ariophantidae > Megaustenia > Megaustenia siamemsis. The sequence continues at coordinate 155,448,182 of JAVIAB010000092.1, forward strand.
AGAGACTCATTCAAGAAATGACCAACACTATATACTGAAAAAGAAGAGACTCATTCAAGAATTGAAGAAGACCGTATATACTGAAACAGAAGAGACTCATTCAAGAAATGACCAACACTATATACTGAAAAAGAAGAGACTCATTCAAGAATTGAAGAAGACCGTATATACTGAAAAAGAAGAGACCCATTCATGAAATGAACAACACTATATACTGAAACAGGGGAAACTCATTCAAGAATTGAAGAAGACCGTATATACTGAAACAGAAGAGACTCATTCAAGACATGAACAACACTATATACTGAAACAGGGGAGACTCATTCAAGAATTGAAGAAGACCGTATATACTGAAACAGAAGAGACTCATTCAAGAAATGAACATCACCGTATATACTGAAACAGAAGAAGTTTATTAAAAAAATTAAGAACACTGTATATACTGAAACAGAAGTAGTTCATTCAAAAAATTAAGAACACTGTATATACTGAAACAGAAGAGACTCATTCAAGAAATGAACAACACTATATACTGAAACAGAAGAGACTCATTCAAGAAATGAACAACACTATATACTGAAACAGAAGAGACTCATTCAAGAAATGAACAACACTATATACTGAAACAGAAGAGACTCATTCAAGAAATGAACCATTCTTTATACTGAAACAGAAGAGACTCATTCAAGAATTGAAGAACACCATATACTGAAACAGAAGAGACTCTTTCAAGAATTGAAGAACACCATATACTGAAACAGAAGAGACTCATTCAAGAATTGAAGAACACCGTATATACTGAAACAGAAGAGACTCATTCAAGAATTGAAGAACACCGTATACTGAAACAGAAGAGACTCATTCAAGAATTGAAGAACACCGTATATACTGAAACAGAAGAGACTCATTCAAGAATTGAAGAAACAGAAGAGACTCATTCAAGAATTGAAGAACACCGTATACTGAAACAGAAGAGACTCATTCAAGAATTGAAGAACACCGTATATACTGAAACAGAAGAGACTCATTCAAGAATTGAAGAACACCGTATATACTGAAACAGAAGAGACTCATTCAAGAATTGAAGAACACCGTATACTGAAAAGAAAAACTAGCAATGCACTGTATACGAGTGCACTGTGGATTTCCTGAGAATGAGAAAGAAGACATATCTTGCAAAAGCAGATGGGGACCTCCTACAATATAATTCACCCCAGAGCCTCAGAATAGTAAAGACACTTGAAACTAGCCAAGAAAACACGATTATGAGAATTGTATGAAAAATATCAATGAGAACATGACAGCTTAAACCAGCACAGAGTTTGACAGTCAAGTATTCGTTTGTTGTACAATTAGGATGGCACTTGTGATGACCGGTAAACAAGGATGTTAGAATAAGCATAGATGTCAATACCTCAACTGTATTTTTTTAATTTTTTATTCAGACAGAGAAGCGTCTGTGTTGAAAGCAACCATTCATGAAAGAGAAGAATGTTCCAGAGCAATGGAGGGCGAAGAGTACTTGAGCAAGAAATTGTGACCGATGACAGGGAAAATAGTATGAACTGTTAAGATGCTGTCTCGGAATATTAAGAATGTCAGATATTTATTGGAAATGGGGAGGAATGTTTGAAAAAGCGACCGACTAGAACATAAAGTGCAGGATAATGTCTCCACAACTTGGTAGATTTAATTCAGAGGGCGACCAAATATACTCAGCAATAACCTCATGGCCGAGAAATGTTTCTGGAATAATTGTCAATAACCTGAGTTGACACGTAAGCCACGACGAGCCAAGAGCAATATTTCTGACCACGACCTAGGTTCTGGAGACGCTAGGGTATAAGAAGCCGGGATTACCAAGAGCTGGAGACACATTTCATTTCCGACTATTCGACATGGACTCATAATGGAACGAGACTGTTGAATATTACTGAGACGTGTTTAGAATAGTACAGTTTAGAGACAGCTAGTCATAGAGGAAGATACTGAGATATCAGATTGACAATGGGGATTTAAAAAAAAAAGATTTGTATAATAATTTAACATTCAATGACAATTAGAATGAAGGAAACTCGCACTGTGAATCAGAGTCGGAACCAGTAGATGACTTAACCGACGAGAAGATAAACATAGGATCATGGATGGTCATGCGTCATAACCACCGACAGTCGTCTATATGCGCACAGGGAAGTGAGAAGACACAGACAGTCGTCTATATGCGCACAGGGAAGTGAGAAGACACCGACAGTCGTCTATATGCGCACAGGGAAGTGAGAAGACACCGACAGTCGTCTATATGCGCACAGGGAAGTGAGAAGACACCGACAGTCGTCTATATGCGCACAGGGAAGTGAGAAGACACAGACAGAAGAGGCAGGCACTAGACACACAATTGTCGGTATTATTTCTGGTGACGATATCATAGACATTAACAAGTCAGAACTTTTAATAGAACATCTCGTACGATAAAGGAGATGACCCGGATGTTTTATGAATACCATGCTTGCTTGCTTGCGTTCGCTCGATGACTAAAGTATTCTAGAGTATTCGTAGACTGTAGAATTCCTCTTCGTCATCCGTCCTTAAAAGGACGTTAAGTGGGCGTGTCTGCGTTGTGTTGTGGTTTGCAGTATAACTGTTATATTTGCGCCTTTCGGCCCAACACATCCGACTTTAGCACGACACTTTTGAGTACCGGGTTGTCTTCCCTCTTCGATCCCTGCTCGCTTGGCCAGACTAGACAGTTAGTCTGTTACTGGAATCACCACGGAGAGGTAGAGCATGGTCTGGATGGTATTGGATCACCGATCCTGGCGCAAGCCATCAGTTGTGGGTCGCTGACAACTTCCAGCTCTGGTGCTGGGAGGCGCGCCTTCGCCTCCTATGACAACCATGAATTTGTTGGTTTTTGCATGCGTGTGGCGAAAGAATTATCTCCCTCCTATAATGATTCATCATCTTCATCATTGAGTGCCGTCTCCGCATCGAAGGTTGGCTACCATGGAGCGCCATTCCGCTCTGTCTCTTGCTTTGATAGTGCCGGTTGTCATAGGCTGTCTTGTCCATCTTTTGATGTTACTCGTCTATGTTAGTCTCGTTCTGCCACTGCTTCTATTACCCTGTATTTTATGTTCCAATATTACTTTTAGTAGGCTGTTGTGTCTTTGACATGCCCCAAAAATTTCATTTGTCTTGTTCTAATTGTGTTTAGTGGTTCTCTTTTAATATTTAGTTGTTTTAAAACTTTATCATTTGTTTTCTTTTCTTTCCATCCAATTCTACCTAATCTTCTTTAAATCCACATTTCAAAGGCTTCAATTTTCTGTTCTGTTTTCTTATCTAGTGCCAATGTTTCTGCACCATACAGGAATTATGAGACGATGTTAAATTTTGTTATTCTTAGTTTTAGCCCTGGTGTTATTTATTTCGATATTAATATACTTTAATGACTGTTTTGACATTAGAAACAAGAAAAAGAATTATTGAATGTTATTTAGAACCAGTTTTAACATATGGATGTGAATCATGGACAATAGAACAAGAGACAAGAAAATCACTGGAAGCTGTAGAAATGTGGTTTTACAGAAGAATGTTGAGAATACCATGGACAGCTAAGAAGAGTAATGAAGATGTTCTGAAAGAGGCCAAAGCAAAAAGAGAGCTAATTTCCAATATTAGGATGAAACAATCATCATTTTTGGCCATGTAATGAGAATAGAACAACTGGAATATATTGTAACAACTGGGAAAATTGAGGGACGAAGAAATAGAGGGAAGCAAAGAGAAAAGACACCAGACAGCTTAAGAGAACGGCTTGGCAGTAGGTCAACAACATAAATGATAAATAACTGTCGTGATCGAAAGCTGTGGAGAGACATAATCGCCTACGCCAGCAGGCTTGGTACTTGATGATGATACTTTTATGGCATTAAAGTTGCTTTTTTTATATTCCTATTCTTTTGTTTAATTCAGTTGTACATTTTCCATCACTTGTCATAAGTATATCCAAGGTGGTTGTAGCTCTGAACAGGTTTTTTCCTTCAACTTTGATATCCACTTGTTGGTTTTGAGTGTTAAGTTTGCTTATGATCATAGTTTTAGTATTTTTTTATATTCATATCTAATCCATATTTTTTGTTTATCATGTTTGTTTCATTAAGTGATTGTTGTAAATCTTTAGGATTTTCTGCTAGTAATACAGTATCATCAGCATATCTCAGGTTATTGATTATCTTTCCATTAATGTTTAAGCCTATCATCTCTGTGATGTTTTTAAAGATTTGCTCAGTGTATAGATTGAACAAGCTTGGTGATAGAATGCATTCTTTACTTACTTCTCTTTTTATATCAATAGGTGTGGTTACAATAATTCTTCACTCGAACAAAAAATATATCAACGACCCTTATGCGATTCAAGGATGCA
>JAVIAB010000092.1:155457607-155470107 GCA_032433765.1 Megaustenia siamemsis
GCTGGGTGAACCCGGAGCCGTCGGTTGGGATCGAACCCTACCCCTTGTCCGTAGTAGTCCAGTTCACTAACCACTGAGCTATCGCGGCTCCTACTAATTTTTTAGGGAATTAGTAAAACCCAGGTGTCCTCGCCAGGATTACGAACCCCGGCTGTTGCCGTGGTAAGCCAACCGCCTATCGATTGCGCTAACCGGACACACATTATTTGAAAGCTTGTGAATATCGTATAACAAAGAATATATAAATAACAAAACTTCTTTAAAAAATCTCCAAATCTTCTACTCTTAACCCCCACACAAATTAATATCCCGTATTATCTTCTTATTCTACTGGTACAATGTGTGTAGGAGCGTCTATGTCTGGGTGGTTAGTGCACTCGTTTTCTGATCAGACGGATCCGGGTTCGATTCTCAGAAGTGGATGATATTTGTTGAGACCGACAAGATTCTGAAATTCACCCAGTCTCTGAAAATGGGTACCAAAGATGTTTCTGGTAAGTAAAGTAAGCTATATCACGAACAAATATGGCTACTAGCACCATATTTCCCATACACATATTAAGGCATGGAGAGAACCTTTACTTTTAATACTACAGTATGTGTACTGTCTGAAACCCACTTGTCCGGTTTAATCAGATGAAAAAAAAACGAGTACCTGATTTCTCCTAAGAGAAGAAAGGCATCCGAAAATAAGAACATTCGACTACGCTACTTCAGAAAAGAAACTCTATACCATCAATGTCATGTATTTTCTACCTGCCAGTGGTAAAATTGTGTATTATCGTTACCTCCAGTCTGTATATGTCTGCGTAGACTGTGTACATATATAATCATGTTTTATATAAATGAAATATTTATATGTTCCAGAATCATGAACGTCAGACTTGTCATAAAACTCGTAGTGAAAGTTACGATCACAGCCCTGATATTTTACGGTGAGTTACGCAAGATACATTGATCATGATTTTCACATTTAGACAATTACAACAAAATACCGGGAACAAAATATGCCGCTCTATATTGCCTTTGTAGATCTCACAAAGGCCTTCAACTCAGTAAATGGAGATGGGCTCTACAGGGTGTTAGAAGATATAGGCTGCCCACCTAACTTACTTAAGCTGATTATGTCCTTTCATGAAAACATGAATGCTAAAATCCACTTTGATGGAAGTTCATCAGAGAGTTTTAAAGTCAACAGCGGAATGAAACAGGGATGTGTCTTCGCCCCCATCCTTTTTGGTATATTTTTTGTTGCCCTTCTAAATTACGTCTTCGAAAACAGCTCCGGAGATACTTAATGGCATGACAAAATAATCAACTTAACTGTCCTGCAACGTGCCACATTCAATCCTTATACCCCAACAATCATGTCGATGCTTAGATGTCGAAGACTAATATGGCTAGGGCACGTCCAGCGAATGGAAGAAAAACGCATCCCCAGGCAAATACTATATGGTGAAATAACACAAGGAAAAAGACAAATCGGCAGACCTAAACTACAATATAGAGATACATGTATCTGTAAATCATCTTTGAATGACTTCTCCATCTATGAAAATGACTGGGAACATCTGGCAACTGATCGCACATCACGGAGAGCATGTATAAGGAATAATGGTGTAACATCATTTGAGACTGTGCTAAGACAAAACTTAGAAGTGAAAAGATTCATGAAAAAGGATGGAAAACCATGTGCATCAGTGGACCTGACTTGTTCATTCTGTGTGTGGCCGTGTGTGTTTGTCAAACATTGGTAGAATTAGCCACGAGAGAAGCTGTTCGACAAAAACAAAACCTCAAAAAAATACACAATAGCCTTCACTAGACCATCTGATAGACGAAAAGGGCCATATTGATCAGAGTTGGAATATTAGTTGTATTTTTAAATAAAAGTCTAGTTGGTCCAATATAACGCATTGTTTTGTAAATACTGAAGCTGCTTAGAGATCCACGGAAAAGCAATGAGTAAACTGGTTAGTCTGTGGAGGACAAGAGGCGGGTTCGATTCCTATTGACGACTCAGTGTTCACACAGACAAAACTGTAAAGCCTCGTGACATATGTCACGTTGTAGGTGAGTGGAAAATAACATTTGACCATAGTAGGTTGTAGCATTAGGGGTTGAGGGAGCCAGTGCTCTACCTCACTGGTAGTACTTTTCTGCAACGTATGGAACCAGATGCTCAATCTTATTTCAGATGGGTCGACTGAAGAGCGGTAAGCTACATTTGAACCCACATACACTCTATGGCCAAGTCTGCACTTGTTAGCTACCACTATGTTACTGGCGTTCTCCTTCTATGTTCATCCAACTTTAAATCGGTACCGGATTTATTTATTTATTATTATTATTTTTTTTTTTTTTTTGGGGGGGGGGGGAAGAAAGCAATGATGAAATGCTAACCAAATGGTATAAAAATGTGACGAGCATCAAGAAAATATGGCCCTAACTTCACGTACCAACTTCTTGTATTTACCAACAAGAAAACACTTGAATAAGTTTGGCTTTTCAGCCAAACTGTTTGGTAAGAAAATATACACCTATAAAATAGAAGTAACTAAAATAGAGAGAGACAGAGAGAGAGAGAGAGAGAGAGAGAGAGAGAGAGAGAAGAGACCACAGAATATCAACATGAAAGTAACGGTTAAACAACTAAAGCTATTAGATTAATTAGAAGTATTTAAATGTCTTGTGACATTTGTCTACAAACAAACAAGCAGTAAAAAACAGACTCAGGGCGAAATAAAGCGTGCAAGACTATTGTCCAAATGACGTCATTATTGGCAGACAAATAAACCACAAATAAAATACAGAGATAGTTTCATCAGCATATTCTTCATCTTAAAGTTGTTGTAAAAAGTGAACTCTAGATATTAAAATAATCAAGAGGTGAATGAAATAACTGTATGTTAAAATAAAAATGCATCTAAATAGCATTGCACAAATTATAAATAGAATATTGCATCAAAACTAAAGAACACATAACGTATTTTAACGATCGTTATAAATTATGAAGATCTAAAACAGCTATGATGTTCATAGTACAAGAATCTCATCGCTCTGTGCAGTTAGTAATAGTTCAACCTCTTGTATACAAGATCGTTATAAATTATGAAGATCTAAAACAGCCTATGATGTTCATAGTACAAGAATCTCATCGCTCTGTGCAGTTAGTAATAGTTCAACCTCTTGTATACAAGATCGTTATAAATTATGAAGATCTAAAACAGCCTATGATGTTCATAGTACAAGAATCTCATCGCTCTGTGCAGTTAGTAATAGTTCAACCTCTTGTATACAAGATCGTGATCATTGTACTGGGGCAGTATCCATCAGTTCTATTTTATTCCTGATCACACACAAAAGTGTACAGTTGCGCACAAAACTTGTTATTTTCGATGAAAGTTGATGGAGTCATTTCTACTAGGTGTTTTTTTTTAATACTCACAGGAGTTTTACATTTCCACCGAGGGAGTCACAGGAGAGCAGTTGCTACTCAATTGGTCCTACAAAGGACAGTTTTGATTTCTGTACTAGTCAACGTCTTTTATGTTAAATCAATCATAAATTATCTCTCTCTTTTTTTTTTTTTTTTTTTTGGGGGGGGGGGGGTGGGGAAGAAAAAATGGCTCTGGCATAGAACTCATCCTATAACCCAAAAAGGTGTCGACTGGAAAAAAAAACATGAGCAATCACACCAATTAAGTTTAGTTTAGTCGACAGGTCATCCTCATTGCACATTGGACAAGTCCATAAATGCTGAAGTCTCTTCCGAGGACTATCCATCGACATAGCTGTAGAAGTAGTTATAGTTAATCAGAATATCCATCGACATAGCTGTAGAAGTAGTTATAGTTAATCAGAATATCCATCGACATAGCTGTAGAAGTAGTTATAGTTAATCAGAATATCCATCGACATAGCTGTAGAAGTAGTTATAGTTAATCAGAATATCCATCGACATAGCTGTAGAAGTAGTTATAGTTAATCAGAATATCCATCGACATAGCTGTAGAAGTAGTTATAGTTAATCAGAATATCCATCGACATAGCTGTAGAAGTAGTTATAGTTAATCAAAGGTCCCCGTAGCACTGCAAACGAATTGAAATCCATATTTGCTGAACCGTCCGTTCCTGTTGAATCATCCGAATTAATATTTCATCTCATTGAAGGATCCAAAGAAAGAAAGACAGCCCCAGTCCCCATCAAAGCAGCTATACCACTCGCCAAAAGACATATAGCGTAGCCGCACCGAAAGTGAACGCAGTTGAACTGTCCTTTGTCATACGATATCATTACCCTTGACACTCGCGTGCCCTGGCACTAAAATGAAGAAACTTTTGTTAGAATAGACCTCCCCAAACCACTCCATTGAGCACATCCAGTTGCAATCTTTCTGAGCATACAAAGAGTCACTGAGAAAATACACATGCGTATAAGGCTGTGTCTCAAGCCATGGTAATGCTTCAGCAACAGCCATAATTTTCATAGTAAAACTAGTTGTCATTGCGAAAGCATCGTTGTCTTCCTTCACAGTTCTGCCTCCAACGCGATCCATGTGCTCCGTGGTTATCGAATGAATATCTCTGTGTAAATGACTGTATCACTATCAGAAGAGTTTTAATCAAAGCCTGCACTTTTGCCTCCACAACCAATAGGGTTGTGTTGTCTACATTCTCATTCCAGTGTGATGACGACAAGAAATGATGTACTGCACTTTAATGACACTCGTACCCATTCTTTCCCGGCTTCTATGTCCTCAAATGAACACACCTACTTCTCAAAATTGCGGTGCACCCATTCCTCATTAGATGGATCACTGCAGCACTGTTTCATAGGAAGGTAATACTCAGATGTGGAAGTTGGTCTTCCTAGCCAACAGCCATTTGTCCAGTACTCCCACAAAGCTCACCATTGTCACCTGTTCTATTTAACGTGTACACAATAATAATCACGAAACAACAGCTGGATGGGAGGGGAAGAACTATGACTTTTGCTGATGATATTCTGGTATATCGACAGAGAAGAGACAGAAGTGAAATATCGCCTCCACCATGCAAAACGAACTCGATCCATCTCTTCCTGATGTGGAGCATAAGGTGCATTGGTTAATCCTAATAAAGCATCAGTTACATGGTTTTCCCTTAACAATCATATCGTTAACACGGAAACACCGGTGGTACAAATGGGGCTAGTGAGATGACCAGGGACAGGATGATGACATATCTCGGAGTTAAGTTTGAACACGGCCTGTGTTTTCGGGACCACGTCGACCATGTGATAACAAAATCCCGCAAAGGATTAGCCGCCTTGGAGGTTATGGCAGCTGCCAACATCGAGCAGACTCGCACCAATCGAGTATGCTCTGGAAATTCTTACTGTCAGTACGACGCAAATTGACAGGCTGCACAAAAGATTGAAGTTATGCGCATTATCTTGAGGTGTATGAGGGACACTCGAAGGGTGTCAGGGTAAAAAGAGGCAAATCATGGGTGGGACGAAGAGAAGAAGCCATCAAACAGGTCTGTGGGCTTACCAATATCAAGCCTGGCAAGGAGTGGATACCGGTGTCTTCGTCATTCAGAGGGACAATATCGTGTATTGTTACACTCGACAGAAAATGTAGGGAGCAGAACTTAGTCGTGGTCAATGAGGAGGTCACCGGTCTCATCTGGGATAACACTGATGAGAAAGATGCAGTCATCTATACAGACGGATCTGTAATACGACACCAAAGGAGTGCATGGACATTTACAGCACGCTCGGCAGGCAGAATAGTCAAGGAAGACAGTGGTGCATACGTTATGACCACGAGTAGCATGACGATAGAGGTGATGGCAGTGACCAGAGCATTCATCTGGTTAGAGTCACAAGACTACACCTATGCCTGTATACTGAGCGATTCGATGATCATGATAAGAAAAGTGGAGGCGGGCTATGTACGCATGCAATGGGTAGAGTCGTTGCAGAAATCCAAATTAGTAAGGTCACCTTTGTCTATGTTCCAAGACATGCGGAAGTACGGGGAAATGAAAAAGCGGACAGGTTAGTTAGCAGCGCTGTCAACCAATGGATCGGGTGGACATCATCAATGCCCCCCGTGTTGTGGGAAGGGTACAGGAATTCGACAACCATGAGTCCATGTCACTCCTTCGGATCAAAGAGATGGGAGTTACGAGAAATTTAGTGGGCGTGTAAGAAGACTTATCAACCAACACAGAACTGGAGTCGTCAGTCGCTGGATACTGCGGGACTTGCTGAGGAGGGGATCTGGGCACCTATGGACATGTTCGGAGTGCAATGATGATGACCCGCAAATAACTCAATAACACACCTGCTGACTAATGTCCGAGTCTGACCGATCCATGATTTTCCACTCTTGTTGCGCTAACACCATATTTGCTATACGCCAAGGGAAGTGACGAGTTTCTTTCTTTTTTCTTTTCCTCTAACTCAACCGTTGGATCCTACACTTTTCAATTTTTAACTGCCAAAATAATTTTTGCGCACTCAGTTTGACTTTCCAGTTAAATTCTTATCTTCCGTCTTTAATAGAACTAGGTATTCGATATCACTACTTTGAGATCAGGAATCATTTTTTAAATATTTAAAATGATTTCCGTTTCTAAGATGGCGGATCTAGTCCACATTCTCTCGATCGCTGCAGAAAGGGCATTCGATGTCTGATTAATTTCGGTTCTCCATTGCACTCCTGTGCGTTAAAATCAAGATGTTTATCTACTTATTACATCTGCGCTGATAAAACAATGTCGTACGCCGGCAATATTTCATTTTCGACAAATCAAGTGTTATAAATACGACCTTCCATCGTCTAGGCTTATTCTGCGCTTTATGTCACACTGGTGCTGTTCATGACCGTTGATGGAATTGCTTGACGCAAGTTATTTATTTGTTCTCATTAAATATGAACTGCTTCGTCAGTCGCAGTTTTATCTCTTTAGGGAATTTGCACCGTGTTCTGTTCGTCGTAGGCTACATTCACTAGAGTAATCAAGAATCTAAAGGGCGCGTCATTGCTGTGCTTACATTGTTATGTGTGCCAAGTCATCGTTATGGCCCATCGTAAATTCCTAGACCGACCGTACGCTAATCTTACGGTCTGTTGTTTGATGTGCGGCGGGGATAATCTGACAACTAACTGTGTGTTTATATGTTCGAAATTGGAGTCAACAACGATGGCCTAACATCATAAACCGCTATGCATTTTTAAAAGAAATATGACGATCATCACTTTCGGGAGAACGTGAACTTCTGGTACATTGTGGATAGGCGGCAGGAACCATTGTAGGCTATGCATGAAAAGTGTTCCTTGTTGCAGTTTCCTCATATACCAAGTCCATAGGGGACTGGTTAGTCTCGAGGTAAGACGCCGGCCTCGGGACAGAGAGGTTGTGGGTTCAAATCTCGACTACACTGGTAGGGATTTTTATTTATGATTTTCTCTGCAACAACCACCCATGGTCTCAGCAGCGATGCCCGGCTTGAAACGTCAATTACTCATCGACGGAAAAAACATGAGTACCTTCAAAGTCATAGTTATCTGCCTGTGCGGCGAGGGACCCCGGTGCACGCGGCTGCCAGTGAAAAATGGATTAACACGCAAAACTCAGTTCCTAGTCTCTAGGGACTTGGTCAGAGTTGAAAGCTGGCGAACGCAACAATAACAACAACAACAAATATTTAAAATATTGACAAAAAGAAATGAAATGGAGCATATCCGGAGATCTTGGGCTTTCACGGCTCATGGTGGAGGCGGAACTGTGAAGAAAGACAATGGTGCTTTCGAATTGACTACATCTAGTTTGACCATGGAAATGATGATTGTGCTAATGCATTAACATGGCTTCAGGCACAGCCTTATACACTTGTCTGTTTCCTCAGAGACTCAACGAGTATGCTTAAAAAGGTCACAACTGGCTGGGCTTGACGACAATGGTTAGTCTATGGGGAAATCTACTCTACAAAGTGTCTGTTACATTTTCATGCCAGTCACGTGGGTACCAGAGGTTATGGGCGTTCTGACCACTTGCCAGTTTGGCTGATGTTGAGTGCGAGAGGACAATGGACCGCTCGAACATTCTAAATGCCCTCAGGGACCAGGACGAAAAACGACTAAAAATGGACCTAGAATCCGTAGTCATGAATAAAATTCACGAACATAAATATTGTCAAGATAGGAAATGCCAGGCGTGAGCGCTACTTGTTCACCAACACAACACCCACGTCGTTAGTCGCTAGACGTCGAGGGAGTTACTTGGGAAGAGATATGAGCACTTATGTACATGTTCCATGTGCAATGAAGATGACATATGAACGAATGTCAGCTAAACTAAACTAAGCTAAACTAAACTAATTTAAACTAAACTAAACTAAACCGAACTAAACTAAACTAAACTACACTAAACCGAACTAAACTAGACTAAAATAATGAATAGTTATTGTATGTTTGCTTATTGGCAATTTATATAGAAAACAATATTTTTTTTTCAATCTTCACTGTAGCCTTTCCTATGTTTTCTATGCACGAATAACACGGATTCTTTTTTGGAAGGGTAAACCAGTTTATGCGATTTTTTTTCTCTGTATACAACTTAGAATTGGTTCAATGCCTACAATATAATGTAAGTATATATTTTTTTTTCTATAATGACCTATGTGACATTATTTCACATTACAGTCGAAAGCATCGAAGCTGGATGTCCCCACCCAATGGTATGTCAAATTTGTGGTAACACAACAACAACGTGTTAAACATTCAGCAACAGCCTTCCACTTCCTGATGACGCAAGCATTCTGTAAAATAAGATGTTGAAAACATCTTTGAAACCTCTGGAAGTTGGATTTACGTCAGGTGCAACCGTCAACAATATTTATGTTTTCTTGTGTAATATAGCATGAGTTTATAATGCGTTATAACTTGTACGATACTTGTATCTTGCAATTTTGTCAACACAAATCATTAAACAATGAGACATTTTGGGATTTAGTTCGCAAAACGAGCACTCTACAATACAATCTTCATCTCAACGTTGTGCTGCCAATGCCAGACCTGTACCCTAGATGCAAGAACAATAAGAAAAATAACCTCTACTGAGATAAAATGTGTTAAACGAATGACAAGAAACAGTCTGAGAGATAAGATCAGAAATGAAGAACTGAGAAAAAAGCGAGGAATAGCCTCCGCCATAGAATATATAAGGAAACAGAAAAAATGGTTTGGCCACGTGACAAGGCAGAGAGAACAAACATGACACAACGAGCCTTCAACAAACATTGTGAGAACACCAGACCCAAGGGTCGACCACGAAAAAGATGGGTCGTTGGAATATTAGAAGCACTAGGAAACATAACAGCAGCAGAGGCGAACAGAAGAGCAAAAGACCGCAAATTATATCACCCCTCGACGCTGAAAGGCAGATGAGGAAGGAAAGAAGAAGAGGAAGAAGTTCGCAATGTTCATGTCGGCCATGTAACATCCATATGTATTATGTAATAAAGAGCATATTTTAAATCCCTAAATTGGTTTATATTCTTTGTGTCAATAAATGATTTATTATGATGGTATTGTCAGCGCAGTTATAATTTTTTGTTTCATGCTGTTTATTATTTTGTATCGTCTCTTTTAACTCTTATACTCCGGACTAACGTTCCTAACAGCTCGAATGTATTATGTTCAAATTTTATTCATCCCATTAACAGTAATTATCATGATATGCAATAATCTGTCTTCGAACTATTTAACTTGACACAGTGATAACGTTTAACAAAGGATAACTTTAGTTAGTTACCTATTTCATATCAAATAATTCTGAATGACCCAGCAAAGTGATTCCGGAGTCCGAGTACTACAATTTTCACTATAAAATGTATCTTTTTATAAAAGCATTAGTACAGTTGGGGAAAATACAAGGTAAAAGAGGCAGAGGCAGACCAAAATTAACATGGACGAGTAACATCAAAAGATGGACAAATCAACCGATGACAACCTGCACCATCAAAGCAAGAGATAGAGCAAAATGGCGCTCCATGGTAGCCAACCTTCGTTGCGGAGACGGCACTCATTGATGATGATGATGATGATGATGATGATGATGATGATGATGATGATGATGATGATGATGATGATGATGATGATGATGATGATTAGTACAGTTCAAACAAAATCCCCGGAAGCTTTGGCGACCGAGTCTTTCTATCTCTGTCTAATGTCAGTCTACTTCTTCTTTCAGCTCTCTGTGGAGCATAGGTCTTCAACAAACACTTTCAGCTCTCTGTGGAGCATAGGTCTTCAACAAACACTTTCAGCTCTCTGTGGAGCATAGGTCTTCAACAAACACTTTCAGCTCTCTGTGGAGCATAGGTCTTCAACAAACACTTTCAGCTCTCTGTGGAGCATAGGTCTTCAACAAACACTTTCAGCTCTCTGTGGAGCATAGGTCTTCAACAAACACTTTCAGCTCTCTGTGGAGCATAGGTCTTCAACAAACACTTTCAGCTCTCTGTGGAGCATAGGTCTTCAACAAACACTTTCAGCTCTCTGTGGAGCATAGGTCTTCAACAAACACTTTCAGCTCTCTGTGGAGCATAGGTCTTCAACAAACACTTTCAGCTCTCTGTGGAGCATAGGTCTTTAACAAACACTTTCAGCTCTCTGTGGAGCATAGGTCTTCAACAAACACTTTCAGCTCTCTGTGGAGCATAGGTCTTCAACAAACACTTTCAGCTCTCTGTGGAGCATAGGTCTTCAACAAACACTTTCAGCTCTCTGTGGAGCATAGGTCTTTAACAAACACTTTCAGCTCTCTGTGGAGCATAGGTCTTTAACAAACACTTTCAGCTCTGTGTGGAGCATAGGTCTTCAACAAACACTTTCAGCTCTCTGTGGAGCATAGGTCTTCAACAAACACTTTCAGCTCTGTGTGCAGCATAGGCCTTCAACAAACACTTTCAGCTCTCTGTGGAGCATAGGTCTTCAACAAACACTTTCAGCTCTCTGTGGAGCATAGGTCTTCAACAAACACTTTCAGCTCTCTGTGGAGCATAGGTCTTCAACAAACACTTTCAGCTCCCTGTGCAGCATAGGTCTTCAAAAAACACTTTCAGCTCACTGTGCAGCATAGGTCTTCAACAAACACTTTCCAAGACATCCTATTTCTTGCCATGCTTTTAAGATCGTTACATGTCTTCCTCATCATCTTTATCTCTAAACCCCCCCCCCCCCCCCCCCAACACACCTGTCTTCTCCAAGTATATTTTGACCTTCTTCTTCGTCTCCTCCCCCAAAAAAGTAAAAGAATTTATCGATGATGCTAATGAGCGGCTGATAATAATTTCTACATTGATGCCTACGATTATAATTGTTTTGTCTCTTGATCATTTTCCAATTGTCTACTGAGTACAGAAATACGGGTACATTACCAACCTCATTTCGTTGTAAGTCATTTATAGATTTGCTTACAGTAAAAAAAAATTAATGTCTTCCATATTCATTTACATTCATTCATTTATTACCAGATAGCAACATATTTCTTTTTAAAACAAAAAAGTAAAATACTAATTAGAAGTAATGTGTACTGGTACAAGAAATATTCTTTATCTCGAATATGATTATTGTTGGGGGAAAAACACTATTTTACAAATATGCTGGACCAGACAGTTTCCTTCTTTTTATTGCCATTTTGTATTATACTTTCAATAATAAATAAACCTAAGGAATGAACATCCTAAAAATATGGCTCTAGTAAATGTTGGAACCGCATCCTAGCAACCTTTAGTACCATTGCCACAAATAGGACAATAGTTTGGGAATTTGCATCCTGATTCTGCTGCGTGAACTGTGAGATAAATAAAGAAAAAAATATTAAACATAAATACTATGATACATCTACGTAACATTAATACATAATTGCTATGATACATCTACGTAACATTAATACATAAATGCTAAGATACATCTACGTAACGTTAATACATAAATGCTAAGATACATCTACGTAACGTTAATACATTAATGCTATGATACATTTACTTAACATTAACACATAAATGCTATGATACATTTACTTAACATTAACACATAAATACTATGATACATTTACGTAACATTAGCACATAAATGCTATGATACATTTACTTAACATTAACACATAAATGCTACGATACATTTACGTAACATTAATACATAAATGCTATGATACACTTAAGTAACATTAATGTATACATTAATTTATTATAAGAGTCCCGTCACGCCAGGTGGCGTATAGGGAGTATGGTGTTAGTGACCATAATGTTTAAAAACCTTCGGCACACGATTTTTTGGGGTAATGTGGTCGGTATTACGCCCGTGCCGCTTTACTTTTCCAGAAAAAAATCCGGTACCCTTTAAAGGCTGGGTGAACCCGAAAGCCGTCGATCAGGATCGAACCTGACCTCTTTGTAGTCCAGTTGTATAACCACTGAGCTCTCGAGGCTCTCAATA